>CM076572.1:1408553565-1408900868 GCA_034641835.2 Pinus albicaulis | reverse complement strand
ATAGATGCGGAATAGTCACGGGAACGGGATGAAGTGTGGCTCTTTAAAAAAATATTACCTCTTTGAACAATTTTTTTTTTACGAAAGAAGCTTGAGAAGGAGACTTGAACCCAAGACCTCTATTCTCATAAACTAACCCCTCACCAAGTGAGATAGTAAAAGGATTAAATAATTGTTTAGAGGAAAAGAGGAATGGAGTTTTCTTTTTAGTCTTCGGTGTACGTACTTTTTCCTGCACAAAACACAAAAAAAGCGAGCAAAAATAAAAAAAATGCAAGCCTTCTGTGAGAACGGTAGATTTTGGTTAACCCCATGCCAGAACTATCTGTTTTCCACTATTTTTGATTCTGAGATCGCACAAAGACGTGGGGAAAGAGCATATGTAGCAAAAAAAATCCCTTCCTCCTGTTTCTGATTTTCCGAGATCGCACACAGCGCAGAGCAAAGATCATACACAGAGAAAAGGGTATAGATTCTGCAAATAAATAAAACCTAAAACCAAAATAAACAAAGGGAACTGAAATAAGCAGAACTATTAACAAATATAACTGCAAAATAGATACTTTATACCTCCAGATCTAAACTGACATAACTTGGGCAATCGGAAACCTTTTCGCATTAAACGAAAGGCGTTGCTCACTGTAACAGATGCTATAGACACAACACATCAGTTCTCCAAGCCCAAAATTTTTCATAAATTGTATATCTAGAAAAAAGCAGCCGGTCGCATGCGATTGGCAGCTTGAATTTGAATCAACAATGGATGCGGCCCTAAAAATGGCTACGTACCATGTAGGAATTTACAAGGTAAGTTCCTTAGATCAAAAACCAAGACGCCACTCACAAACGGATCACAGAAATCGGTACACGGAAATTATCATGTAGTTAAAGCATTTGCTGAGAGAAACATATGTATCTTCTCTTTTTATATTAAATAGAATTGCACAGTATGCATGTTGGCTCACGCCATGGACTATTTCCCTCCTTTGAGGTTTTAAGCACATGATGATGCGGTGTACTATTTGTGATATGTTTGTGAGGCGATCTGACCTATTGCTTTTTGTCCCAAGGAACTTATACAGCAGAGATTCCTACAAATTTCCTTTCTTAGACTTACTATTTCACATTCTAATTTCTCACTGTGCTTCTCCTTTTCCATAAGCTGATTTTTTAAAGTATCTATGGCAATATTGTTTTCTTCCAAACATATTTTGAGATGATTATTTCTTCAAGAAAGTCATTTTCTTCTAGTGCATCCATAAAAGTATCACTAGAGTCATTTTCAAAATCCATGAGTAGTCTAATATCTTGATCAGATTCTCCTTCTTCACTATTTGATAGACCGTCACTATCTTCATGAGTATAATAGCTTTTTCTATTGATAAAATTTTCTTATTTCATTTAGCCACTTCCTTTCCATTTTCATGACTATCTTTATGGGGAAGTTTAGTAGCATAATGACCAACTCTTCCACAAACAAAACATCTAAAAAGGAGTTTACCTCTAGACCTTCCAGTGCCAAGTTGTAGCTTCTTTACAAAATTTATCTCATCTGCTTTTGAAACTTACCTTGATCCTTCTTGTTCTTCTACCTCCTTTCCTTTTGCATTAGCTCTGAAAACAACTTCTTTGACTTCAGATGGACCTCCTTTTCTCATTTCATAAGCAGTCAGAATCCCATGAATTTGAACAATAGTAAGAGTTTGTAGATCCTGCTTCTCTTCAATAGCAGACAATTTTGACTCAAATTTGGGAGTTAGAGATCCTAAAACCTTTTCTACCAGAGTAGTGTCAGATATGGTTTCACCCAGATTTCTCATATGATTTACAATATCATCTAGACATAAAAATAAACTGGCAAAGATTTCCTCATTTTGCATTCTAAGTTTTTCATATTGAATTCTGAGAGTTTGGATTTTAGCTCTTTTTACCTTGGCATCACCTTCATAGCTTAGAATGATTTTGTCCCATATCTCATTTGTTGTGTTTAACTGCTTGAATTTTAAAAATTCTGATTCAACCAGACTTCCCAATAATGCAACCGCCTTCGCATTGGTTTCATAGTTCTTTCTTGATGCTGCATCTATTTGAACGAAAGTTGGATATTGATAACCTCCTTCAACTATAGCCCATACATATGCTCCAAGAGACTGAAGATAGGATCTTGTCCTTGTCTTCCAGAAGATTAAATTGTTTCCGTTGAAGGGAGGAGGCCTGATAGATGCTGTCCCATATTGATTGCTCATCTTAGCTGATCTTCCTTCTAGCGATTAAGTTTTTTCAGAAGGACCTGCTCTGATACCAGTTGTTGGGAAAGATACTGAGAGGGGGGGGGGGGGGTGAATTAGTATTTAGAGTTTACTGGTAATTTTAAATTTTTCTTTACTGAATTCCATACGCCACTTTGATGAACGCAACTCATGTATACACATGCATATGCTAAAAGAAACTTGCGTATAATGATATAATTTTATTGTTAGAATTTTTTTTCAGAAACAATATTTAACTCAGCCCATCAATCATGCATCTGTTTGTTAATCAGTAAATATGTGCAGTAACAACAGAATAAATCATCACACAAGAGAAACACACATGAACACCAAGATTTAAGGTGGAAACCTAATTCGGGAGAAAACCACCGCTGCTGTTGTCTCTGTATTCAATATTTATTATATGGAAAACTTCTTACAATATTGTACTGATGCAGACTCATATCAGTACATAGGCATCTACCTGTAGAAGGCTGCAACCTTCTCTCGTTTTCCAGCTGCAACTAGAAGGGAGCTACAACCCCCTGATCTCGTTTACCAACCACTACTGGAAGGGAGCTTCAACCCCCTGATCAGAACACCAGCTTCTACTGGCGGGAAGCTTCTACTTCCCTACTGAAGGCTTCAACCCTCAGAACCACTGGAGACCACGTTTCATCAATTTTCATACTGGATCACACAACTTCAACACAACCCTTCATAAAGATCAACAATAATAAAATTCACCCAATACATCAAATCAAACAGTGAGATAACTGTAATCAAAACACTGTAATAACCAAATTTCAAAATCAGCATGTAGAATCAAATTCAACCCTAAACATTCATTATCTCAAAAACTATACGCCACTTTTCTTCACTGAACCCATGTGTATACGTGATTTCCTTAATAGCAACTTGTGTATAGATCGATCTATGAATCTTGTGAAAATATAATCAGTCCTGAGATCCAGTCTGTGGCTTTCGATCGAGATATTTTTTCATAATTACGAAGTGGTGATTAGTGGAGTCATCACTAACATATTTACTCACTCTGATCAATCAAATTTGTACATAATCAACTTAGCAACATATGCAACAATCAAACAGCAGGATCTACATGAAAGACCACTTAAAGATTGTGGAACATGAGAGAAAAATAGGCGCAATAACAAATAACCCTGTACAATGAGCTTGAGAAAAACCTAACTTTCATAAGTGCCTTCACGAAGCAAATCTGCTTATATACGCGCTTGTATTGAGATGAACTACGCATAGATCTGTAAATATTAATTATGCAGAAAGTTTTAGATCTATAGAACTTACCCAGATTTCTTCACTCCACTTCAGCAAACATGTGCCAGGTCTCGGATCTAATCATCTCTTCAATGGATCATGCAAAAACATAGTCATTTTAGGTCTAGAGATCTTGATCCATCAATCTATCCAAGGGTGCACCATAAATTCATATATATCAATAAAATAGAGTTCATCCTATGTAGATATACTTCAGAGAGAAGTATTTAGTGATAACCCTTACATATATACACCTTGCACTATGATCGTCTTCTCCTTATATATATATATAGCCTTTATCAATACCATGAGTCGAAACCACACAACTACCGATGGTATTCTGGACAAAATCAAATAGACAATACATTGCTCAATCTGTGGGCTAATACCATGACCCTAGTATTATCTTTTGGGCTGTCAAAGACACTTACGACTTGGATGGAGTTCTTATCTATGTGTATCATGACTTTCCAACTGAACAAACCCACATATCAAAATCTTGATAACAGATATTATTAAATCTTCTTGGACATTGCATTTCTGATGGACTCTTGGCTTCTCAAAAATTCTACTCATCTGATAGAAGTTGCCATCAAGGACAACCTTATTAATACATAGAGATCATGTTACCAATAGTGTAAAAAGCGAAAATATTTTTTTAAATGAGCTTGTTGCCAACAAAACCTCTTTTTGTTTCCAAAATTTCATTTCCAGCTATTTGGAAACCATGTCTGAAATTACTATCTTTTACAAGACAAAATAGAGTAAACAAAACAAAGTTTTGTTAATTTGGGAAGATTATTAATTAAATTATAGTTGTAATTTCTATTGAGTTATTTTCACTTTGTAAAACTTGTATTCCCCTCAGCCCCATTCTTTTCCTATGCAACCAATCTATTTTTCTTTCTTGCAAGGTAATTGGTCAATCGTACAAACAATTGCATTGGGTCTTTTAAAAGCAATGAATGTATAGTATTGTTCTGCAGATTTCCTAGAAGTTTTTTCCTTGAGAACTATAGGCATAATGAATGGTGAAAATGTGCATTGTGATACAGAACACCATCTGCATTAGTTGACCACAATGCTAAAGAAGCAGCCATAATGTCCACAATTATAGATTAGTAACATGTGTCAGCCTCTTAGTCTCCACTTTATTTCATATTTTGTGCCCTATAATACTGCTTAAAATAACCCATCTCCTCATACCTTTGATATGATCCTCAAAATAATAACACCTGTGCAATATTCATCCTCCAGATACTCTATCAAATAGATATTTTAATCATTTCCAGAATCATGAAAATTATATGGGCATAGATAAAAAGACTAGTATCATACACTGGAACCAAACTTTAAAAGTCACTGACAAAATAATTGACAAAGCTCTATGCAAAATAGAAAAAACTAGTGCTAAAAAAGAATGTCAGTGCTCTAAGAAAAACAGAACAAACTAGCATTAGAAAAACTATTCTTAGCGCTCTGTGCAAAATAGAACAAACTAGCACTGCCAAAATAATTGTCAGTGCTCTATGAAAAATTATCAAAAGGAAAGCTTATAAAATAATTGGCAACTTGTTTGAAAAAATATCATTTTAGCTGCTCTAATGCTCTCAGTCATTACCCCTGAAGCCTTTACCCTAAAAGTAAACTATGCTAAATAATAACAAATTCTACTTCAATCTCAGTACCTACATCACATCATGGAGCGAAACATATTCGACGAAATCTAAATGAAATTTGATATACCCAAAATCTTTAATGGGATGAGTGGAGTTTCCTACAAGAATAATTTTCATATCTCACTCCCTCTCTACCAAATTAGAGAGAACTTCCTTATAGCTAGAGAAATGATGAGTGACCCCATTATCAACCAACCAAATATCCCATGAATATGAAGGAGAGGAACAAGTGAGAGCATAAATATGAATATATATTCAGATTGATTTGCAACATTACTTACATACCTATAATATCTTAACTTCTTTTTAGGACGAAGATCTTCTTCATGATCACTTGGACAAACTCTTCATCTTCTTTCGTCTCTTCTATTATGATCATTCCTTAAATCATCTCTTCTTCTTGATTATTAAACATGTTATTGTTGCTTCTAGTGATGTAGTGAGGACCAATGTTCTTCTCAGGGAAGTCTCCTAACATCTTTTCATAAGTTTCCCATAGTCCTAATATTTATATTTCCTCTTGAGATATAGATATATTATACCGCAAATAAAAATATCTTAAACACTAATTTTGTATCTAATTTAACTATAATCTTCAAATTAAAAAATAATAAACCTTATGTTTAGATATTAATATGGATAGATGATTCATATACCAACTTTTTGTAAGTGAAACTACATAGCTTATCAATGCATATACGCCCAGGTACATGGGTAAAAAAACTACTATATAGGATCACATGAAAAAAGAGAAAATAAGGGATACAATATACTAAATCGGAAACAATTAATATTATTGAAAGAATTGCTTCCTTATATACTCAATTATAAGGAAAAAATAGGGCATAAGAAAACTAAGAGATTGAGAAACATATCTATTTTTAAATACAATGCGGTACACACACACATAACGGCCCAAAATAACATATATTTATGCCTAACTATATGGAAGACACATATAGATAACATGAGGAAATGGTAAAATATATTTTAGGGATCTTCAAGATGATCTATAAAAGACATGTAAATACAAAATTGAGGCTTACCGTCATACAAACAAAGATATAAACCCAAGAATAAACTCTCAATGAGAAACATGAATTGTGAGAAATCAAAACCCTAATGAGCAAATAATGGTCATTGCAGGGAACTAATTCCCTCGTCTGATATGGCACATCATATGGTTGTCCAGGTAATTCTGGCATGATATATTCCCCATCCAAAAAAAGAAATATCCCACATTGGCAAGGCTGAATAAATACGAGATAAAAAAAGGAAATTAGGATTGAAGATCACTTGGATTGAAGATCACTTAGAACTCAAGTGAGAAGTGAAGTCCCAACTATTGTATTCTACCACAATAGTCATTAATTTTTTAACCTCCTCCATTGTATCCTCTGATATGACTACAAAATCCTTAGATCCGAAGACAAAATAAATATTGTACAAGGAAGGACCAATGTCATGGAAGAACACATGTACGAGTCCCAAAATCTAGGTAAGAAGAGGAAAAAGAATATGGAGCGTTCGGGTTGGTATTGTGTTGGAGATGCAAGCCCTATAAAAAAATAAAAATAAAATAATCCAGAGTAATCCATCAAGGATCATGCAATGGAGTATTTCTGAGCATATTGAATTTATTAACAAAGAAAATCGATAGGGATTTATCACGCAAAGACGAAATGAGATACTTGGCACACCTAGATCTGAAGCTGAAGGAAAAAAATTATAGAAAAAAGAGACATGGCATGTTGATATGTTGTATATAAATGATACATGGAACGCATTCATACATTGTAGACAAAAGAAGAGAAATACACAAACCCTTATTTTTCCATGAGTAACAAATTAATTAATGAAGACTCTAACTAAAATCTTAAAATCATCTACTAATTTATTACTCCAAGATGGCTCATATTGTAGCAAGGGTCAAGTACATAGTACAGTTGAAGAAAGGAAACAATGATCAAATGGTGTTATGACTTAGGTTAGGAACTTATACAAATGCATGTTTTGTCAGACTGTCAAGCTAGGAAGCAACCCCACTGGTTTGTGTGTTTGAGGACAAGCAGTCTTGTTTGAAGTGTGATTCAAATTCCAAAAAAATCCATGGAATTAGGGAATGATTGTATTCTCCTGAGAATTAAAATTTTATTCATTTGTTCCAAGCTTATGCCATAGTCATCACCGGAAATATAGCCTTTGCTTCCATGGACTAAGGAAAATTTAGGATCAGTTTGACCATCAGGGGGAATATTCATTACTTCCAAGCTTCTTCCATAGTCGTCACCTGAAATAAATTGCCGCTGCCATGGATTAATTAACCTTCAGGAGGAGGAGGATTCAGGCCAGATGAGACTTCATGGAGAGGAGTTTGTGATGCCTCTAAAGAAGTATTACATTTCCTTTGTACCATGTAAAACAATAGCATTATCGCTAATACCAACCCTACTATGACGAAAAGGCCCGAGAATTGTTGAACCTAAAGTTTTCTAATTCCCAATTGATCCTTATACTTGTTGCAATCACTGCCATAGTAAGGTAACCATTGTTTTTGCTATCTGACCAACTCGTCATTTTCTGATAGCTCTAGTATTATAATAGAAATGTCCCTTGCTAGTTCATAATTCATGTGATCAAACACCTGCCCAAAACAACCCATCAGTATCAAAAAAGAAAATTAAAAGTTTCATGAATAGTTATTTCCTTAATTTTTGGAAAAAATAAATTGAAATACAGATCCCAATAGTAATTACTTATAAATCCCCAATTTTGTATTGTGAAAATTTGTCTACTGAGGGCAAGGCTATCACAATGTTCAGCTACAAGAGATTGTATGTATGGATGTTCATCTATGATGGAACCCACATCACCTCTATAAAAAGCATTATAATAATAAACTTTTATTAGAGCCACTAATCTATGCCTATAGATTCTGTAGTGTTATATAATTCCATCTAATACTGTACATCCTGAATGATACACAATTCTTAGATTGCTCACCACTACATTGTTGATGCCATTAAGAATTCATTCTGAACGTGTGGATATTAGAATAGCCGATAAATTTTTTGTATAGCGTGATTAATTAATTACAATAAAAAAAATGGATCCGGGTCATATGGAAGTGGGATATCCTGATAAAGATACAAAGTTTCTTTTGGTTGGCAATGAATGAAAAAATTATAACCTGGAATAATCTACATAAAAATGAATGAATGGTCCAGACATCTGTGTTCTCTATATGAAGGGTTTGGATACTTTGAAACACCTCTTATATTATTTCCAATATGTGTAGGAGGTTTAGATCAGGACTCTTCTAACATTAAAAATCTAACTGAGTCAATGCAACGATACTCTATCAAATTACACCAAGAGGTGGGTTTTAACTAAAAAAGGCACAAGGCTCTTCCTTTCTTTGTTCTTTGGACCATATGGGGTAGTAGGAATAGAAAATGTTTTGAACAAAAAGTGCGAAAGCCTCAGATTGACATATATCAGATAATTTCATCATATGAGGAAATGGGGTCAAACATGAGAAAAAAAGGGTTGAAGGAACATAAAGGACAAATATATATTGGTAGCTTCCCAGTGGGTTTCTTTGATGATGCTTGTAAATAGAGGAATTGTGGATGTGGGGAGGTCATAATCATCAACCCCAGGAAATGTTTCCAATTCTCATGGGAAGGAGGACGTGGATCAAACAATAGGGATGAACTTATAACACTTTGGGGAGTTCTTATAGCACTGAAGTGGCTAATGATTGATAATATTCATATATTTGGAGATGCAAAAGGAATCATAGATTGGGTGGAGGACAATACAAATTTCGGTCCACCCATTATCAAAAACAAACTGGATATGTAGGATTCATGTCATGGCGGGGAATTTCCAAGGAGTTCATTTCAATCATATTTACATAGAACATAATTGGATAATTGACATGCTGTTAAAGAGAGGGATGATGAAACCTACATGTAAATTTTTATTTTATGTTTTCAAATAGTGCCATATGATCAACATGGGAAGTATACATTACACATAAAATAAAGGAAGGAATGTGGAATTATGTACTATGTGATAAACTTATGGCGAAGAAAGCGGATTGCATTATGTTATGTTATGTTTTTTTTTTTTTCTGTCTCTAGATTTTAGGTAAAACAAGTGGAAAGAATTTTGTATTGTTTTGATTATAGATACTGAATGTTTGGCGAAGTATGTATTTATTTTTCTTTTGGAAAAATGTAGAAGTAGTAAAGATTCAAATATATGGTATTAGAACAGTTACACGGGAATATACAATTAACAAATTCATAACATTGTAAGAATATCTGACATGAGAAGACAAAGAAACATGATAATGTACTAATTTTTTTTTTATCTAATACAAATGGGTAGCACTTTTTTTCTACTGAAAAAATAAAAAATAAAAAACTAGGCCACAAACACTATGTGTGTCATTGCGGTTCGAATATCATATGCCATCATAAATAAAATTTAAACCACATGAAAAGAAGTGGAAAACATAAGTAAACAATGAGATCAAAGACAATGACTTGATTACGGAGTTCACCCAATGTGGGAAACGTCTTCAGGCCCTGCTCAATAGTGGGGAGGCCTTCTTTTATTAAGTAGCATCAAATAAATTAGTTATAAGCAACTTTATGCAAATTAACATTATACCTCCAATCTGGATGATGGCCTGAAAATGGAGAGCTCAGTTAGAGAAACGGATGTAACCATTGGATTCATGTTGTGAAATCATGCACCTATGGCCCTCTAAGGGAATATTTACGGCATATAGCTTATTCCCTTGTTCATTGTTCCACTCCTCCACTAAGGGTTCCATCGTCCGCCGCTACTCTACCCTTGGTCAAATGGAATGAGCGGTTTTAATTATAAGTGGGTTGGAAGATATTCCAATGTATGCAATGTTGGCCCAATGATGGAGTCCGTGCATGGTGGGTAGAGGGGTCGGGTTCAAAACCTGCCCGCTCCAATTTTAAACATTGGTTGTGAAATATTATAACTTGAAAATTTACATTTGTTGACTACCATGTTTAAGTATTTGAATTGGTTGTACACTCTAAAAATCATAATTAATGGATGGGGTGAATTATTGACTCCTTAAAAGTTTTGGATGACAATTTAGAGTTAAAGATGCTTAGTGACAACAAGTATTTACTTTGTAAGGATGAACCTTTTATGATTGGTAGTAAAGTAAAAATTCTTTACAAACTTTAGGTTTATAAAATTTACAATTTCAATGGAAAACAATTTCAGAGTTGGATAGCATTCATTCAATTTTCAAGTTTTGTAGTTATTTCCTGAAGAATTTTTATTCTTCAAAAATAAAAATTCATCAAATAATTCAGAGGTGTTGGGAAAAACCAAAAGTATTTAATCAAACATTATTCTTCTAAAAATGTAAAAGTATAAGTATAGTACATTTAGAAGAAAATTTTCTTCTAAGAAAATAATTTTTTCAAAATCAACACATTGATAAGAAGAAAATATTTTCTCCCTTGAAGATCTAGTAACATGAAGGTTGATGGGCCAATTTTTTCTATGATTTGAAATGGTCCAAGCCACATTCTTGGAATTTCATATGCTTACCTTTTTCCTCATGTGCCTTATCCCACTTAAGGACGAGGTCTCCAATTTGAAATATTTTTGTGGAAACCAAATTTTCATCAAAAGAATTTTTTGCCATCTGCTCGTGTTGAGCGTGAGTTAATTTGGATTTTTCCCTTTCCTCTTCTAGTTTAAGGATCCGAGACATTCTTAACTGTAAGGAAGAAGAAGGTACTTCATCAATAAATTGAACTAGGGCTAATGAAGGAAGAGCTAAATTTAATGGAATTACAACTTATTTCCCATAAACTAGATTGAATGGAGAAGTTCCTATATAGGCCTTATAAGTAACTCTATCTACCCATAGTGAAAATGTTAAATACTTATGGCACCTTTTCTGCCTCTGATCAATAGTCATTTTTATAATTCTTGAGAGATTTTTATTTTTTGATTCTGCTAAACCATTCCCTTGGGGATAGTAGTTAGTAGAATATTTAAGTTTAAAACCTCTTTTGAGAGAAAATATAGTCATATTATTTCCTGAAAAATAAGATGCATTATTAAACATAAGTGCATTAGGTAGGCCAAACCTGGTAATAATGGATTGATCGATAAATTCCACGATGGACTCAAAGTTAGCTACCTTTAGTGCAACAACTTCCACCCACTTAGTAAAATAATTTATTGCAGCGAGAATGTATTTGTGCTACTTGGATGGGCTAGGAACAATCTCACCTATGATTTCCAATGTGCATTTCTCAAAAGGTTGCTCAATGTTGACTAACTAAAAGGGTAAGGTTGGTTTTCTTTGTCTTCCAACAATGGTTTGGCATGTTTTACATTTTCTCACATATGCATGAGCATCTTTAAACAATTTGGGCTAGTAATATCCTGCATGAAGGATGTTATGTGCGATGGTATCCCCTCCAAAATTTCCACCTGCGGTTCCATCATGGAGTTCCTACAAAAACCTCTCTGCTTCATACTTCTGAAGGCATATTAATAGTATGGAATCATAGTTATTTGTAGATAAAACACTTTTTATGATCTGATATTGACTAGATTTCAATCTTAAAGCTCTTTTTCATTTGTAAGTGAGTTATGTAGGAGCATATCCATTTTTTAAATAAAAGATAAGATCAACATACTATGATTCAGAGTCGTTCAGGATTACCTCAGCAATATGTACAACATTACCTAAATATTCATCTTCTAATATGTTGAATGCTCCAGATAGTAAACTACATAGACCTTGCCCTCTGATTATTTTTGCTAGCCTTATGTCAATGTCATATTCCTGCATAGAAGTTACCCAATTTTCTCTATTTTCTCCCAGATCCTTTTGAATAAGTAGTTGCCTTACTTCCGAAAATGGAACTATAGCCTTGGTGTGTGTCTTTAGGAGAAAAGGTTTAAAATTATTTAAAGATTTGTAAAGGGTAAATACTTTTTTTTTCACTTTTCAATAATTTAGTTCAGCACCTTGAAGATTTGAACTAAAGAAAGAAATCGATGCTTCAATCTTTTGATCATTGATTTTTGTTAACACAACAACATAAGATGTTTCGGATGCAAAAGTATACAAAGTGAAATGATTAGAAAAATATGGGGTAGTCAGAGGAGGAGCATTAATGATGGCTGGTTTGATTAGATCAAACACTTCTCTATCATTGTGTCCCCATTTTAAGAGTGCATTTTTCTTAATCGTTAATTGCAATGGTAAAACAATTTGGGAAAATTTTGGAACAAATCTCTTGACAAAATTTATCTATCCTAAAAAGGACTGCATGGATTTCTTGTTATGGGGATGAGAGAGTTCAAAAATTTCCTTTATCCTTTATGGATCTATGCAAATGCCTTCTTTTTAGACAACAAATCCTAAGATTTTACCTTCACTTAAAGTGAAATAAGACTTTTTCGGTTTTAAAGAAATTATATATTTTAAACTGCGTTTAAGGATTTGCTTAAGTTCATGATATTGGTCGTTTCTCTTATTGGAATAAATGTTTATATCATCTACATATACAACCACAATTTTATTTACCAGTCCTCTGAAAGCAATGTCTGTTTCTCTTTGAAAATTTTCCCCTACATTGATTAGGTCGAAAGGCATTTTCTGGTAGCCATAAGTGCCCCATTTAGTTCTAAATTTAGTCTTTAACCTATCTTTAGGATGAACCAGAATATAATTGTGGCCTGAAATTCTATCAAGGAAAGACATTAATTCAGATCCAGCAACTGATTGCAAAATTTGTTCCATCAATGGTAATGGGAAATTGTCTTTTAAGCAATCTTTGTTTAAGTTCCTAAAATATATACAAATAAGAATGCCACCATTCTTTTTCATAACAGGGACTAAGCTTGAGACCCACTTTGAATGCCTAACAGGGAATATGATCTTCTCCTTAAGGAGTTTATTCAATTCACTTTTGATTTGAATTTTAATATCAGGGTTAATTTTCCTTAAATTTTGTTGTATAGGATTTTTAGTGGATGTCATTGGGATAGTATGCTAGATGATGGAGGTATCTCACATTTTTAGATCTTCATATTTCCATGTGAAGACGATATTGTATTTCTTTAGTAAGTGAATGAAGGTTAATCTTTCATTAGACGAAAGATCAAGTCCTAAGTTAATATTCTAAGGATTGAGATCTGTGCCAAGGTTTACTAGTTCAAACTTCAAAGTTTAACTTTGCAGTTTAGAATTAGTAACATTTTTAAACCTTTATTTAAGATCATAAAGATATTCAAGCTTAACCACATACTTAGGTGTGACATTCTCTTAAGGTTTCTGATTCAATTTCCCTTCATGTTCATCTCATCAATTAGTTGATAATCATATGACCTTTTTGATGTAAGGAAGGTTATAACATCTTCATCATCATTTAATAATATCCAATTAGTGACATTACTAGGAATAGATGTGCGAAAAATCAATTCTATAGAAAATCTATCTCGACTATAATCCTCTGAAGGAATAATTATGGATGCTACATTAGCTAGAAGGTTTGTGCTTGCATTTTGAATTCTTGGAATAGAAGAGATATTGAATGCTAAAAAATGTGAGGTAAGATATTGTAATAATGGTTGGTAATGTTTAAGATGACCAGAAATACAGTGTATAGTATTTCTCACCTATTTGAAAATTATTTCAGAATCACCATATACCTGGAGATATTTGACCCCAAGGTCAATTGCTTTGTATAATCCTTGGACTAGTGCCTCATATGTTGTTGTATTATTTGTGCATTCAAATTCAAGCTTGCATTCCAACATTGTCTTTTCTCCTTCCGGATTAATTAGTATACAACCAGACCCTGCACCTTCATGAGATTTTGATCCATCAAAGTATAATGTCTAGAACAAAGTTTTAATAAAAGGTTTATCCATGATGTTTATACATTTGGAAGAGTCTGACTGAGAAATTTTTTTGACTTGAGAATTAACAAATTTGGTGAGAAAGGGAGATTTCTGAGCATTAAGATTGCCTAAAAACAATTCAACGGAGTAATTGCCAAGAATGTTATTAGTAAAAGCCATGGGTTCATTCTCATATTCAAATTCAGTAACTGAGTATTTCATGTGTTTTTCATGGTCTACTCAGATTTGATTTGGCTTACCATTATAGGGAAGCCACATATGAGATCAATCAGTGGAAAAATAAACATGAAGCTTTTCTTACCAATATATACTTAGGATTAAACCGTAAAAGTCACTTGAATTGGATGCTAGTATCATGATGACTAGATTCATTTCTCCTAATACCTTAACTTTAGTTCTATCTAATTGCACAATGTGTATTGCAGAACTTTGAGGAGAAACATTCAACTTCAAAAAAACAGAATATGGCATGATATTTGAAGAGGATCCAGAGTCAATTACACAATTATGCGCATTTTTGTTAAATACTTCAAAAGTTAAAAGGAAGGGGGGAAGTGTGCAAATTAGATCTGTCTCCGATTAAAATAACATCATTAAAATTTTCCAATTGGATCACTAGGAGGTTTTCCAACACCTTTTGAGGCTTTGGAAGTAACAAGTGCAGGTAAGGGCGAAGCAGGGACTCCATTTAGATATTTAAGTAAATTTTTTTGTTGTTGTTTTGATTTTCTCAATTAATGTATGGAGATATTTGCCTTTACTTTCTTCATATATTTCGCTATATTATATTTGATAGTATCAGAGACAAGTAATGTCTTGGATGTAGATGGAAGAGTAGAAGAAGTTGGGCTCAACTGAGGAGAAGGAGTTCCTTTGTTAACAACTTTATCTTTAACAACAACAGATGAAGACTTTTTCTTTTAAGGAGACCGAGGGAGATCAATAGAATTTTCACTTCTAGTGTTAATTGGAAGTGCCTCATGTTCATCTTCATTGTCAGACGTTGGAAGAATGAAGTCCCATAGTCCATGAACTTCGACTAATTCTTCATCTTATGATTCTTCTCCGAATGATATTGTTTCATCTTGATCTTTGTTTTGATCTGATTCAACGTTCGAGATTACATTTGGAGGTTGGGAAGCTTGAGTTTTCTTAAAATATCTGAAAGGTTTCTTTGAAGAAGATTCAACTACTTGTTTATTTATTTCGACCATGTCATTAGGCATAGTTTTGAGAAAATTTTGTAATCCCTCAAGATCATAAGGATCCTTGGATGTTTTCTTTTTGGATTCATTCTTAAATGAAACCTTTTTAGTTTTTCTTTCCTCCTGTCCAGTTTCCTTTTCTAAGGTAAGAATTATCTTTTCTACAGAAAGAGCTTATTTCATATTTTCTACCAATGTATCCTTGTTGGCTCTATCTACAAAAATATAAATATTAGAAGGAAGAGAGGATATGCATCATTATGTTTGTACAAATACCCCAAGCTTAGATGTGGTTGGGATATTATTCAGTAGCTTATTAAATATGGAGTTGAAATCTTTGATATATTCCTCTGTATTTTCTTTGAGAGTGGAAAGATCATTGATAAGAGTAGCAGTAGTACGGTCATCACCAAATTAAGAAAGGAATTGTTCTTGAAAAATATCCCAGCTAGTAGTACTGCCTGATGGTAATGAAAAATACCATGATCCAACTTATCGAAAAGTATAGGGAAATAACCTAACTATGAAATATTCTTCAGTGACATCATTAAGATTCATGGCAAGAATAAAATTATGGAAATTTTCTTCTGCAGGTAGACCATAATTTAGGTTATAATTAGGCAACCATCTTTCTTTATTTTTAGGTAAAGGATGAAGAGGACCTGGTAATTGAAAAACTCCAGGATTTTTCCAAGGTCTAGCTACGATTGTATGAACTGGAGAATTAGTTTGCCCGAAGAAGGATTTGGAGTGGAAGAAGTAGTTCCAGTAGTGGATGTAGGTGTGGAAGAAACAACTATGGAACTAATACTGCTTGAGGCAACACTTGTAGCTTGGGAAGAAGAATAAATATGAATTGATGAATAACTTGTATGAGAAGATGTAAAAGGAGGATTAAATGATGGAGTTTGAGGGGTAGAAGAGGATTGAATCTCACTAGTAGATGATTGAGTCTCAGATATCAGGGATTTCCTAAACTAAGAATGGAGAGAAAACTCCAAATGGATTATTCTTATATTTTCACTCTTAGAACGGGTTAATACACCAGTGCCCTCAAATATTGAAGTAATACTTCCTTCTGAGGCTTCAAAAAGTATAGGCTTCTTTGCCAAAATAGAAATTTCTTCTAATTTTTTTATTAAGGTTTGTACTTCAGGTGATTCTAGAGTATAATCTGAGGAGAGTTCTTTAGGAATATAACTAGGAGACTTTGGGGGAGATTGAACAACTTTTGATTTAAGATTAGGAGATCTTGAACCAGGACTAGAAGTTGTAGGAGACTTGGAGGGAGAATGACTCTTTTGATGGTCTTTGATTTTTGGATTGAGCTTTGGTGCCATTCATATTTCGATGGCCCTCCTTCTAGCGCAAAAAATGTTGAGGCCCCAAAAATTGGTGCAATAACATCACCGAAAACTGCCCAATTGGGGACTTGAAAACCATCCCTTATCCGTTTCGTATGGTGGCTCTGACTAGATTTATGGGACCAATTTCCCAGTGAAATATAATTGGGTGAATGGAGGGAATTATAACTAACTGTAACTTGGTATATGGGAGTGATAACAAGCTTCAAGTAAATAAATATACCTATATATATCTATCCTAGGATGAATTACTCTCTTTATGCGATTTATAAAGATGATCTTTCAACAAATGCAAATAAAGATTATACAAATACTTAGAGATGTGAAACAATTTGAAATAATTGATTTAATGAAATTGTTAATTAAATCAATTGGATAAAACTATATCAGATCTATTTACTGCATGTATTGAATATGTACCAAAATATAGCAATCTAACATGTTCAAAAGTGAGTTAATGCCTGGTTGTTTTTCAAAAAGATACATAAAAAAAAACACCATAAGAAAAATTAACCATTTCTCATTTGTAACAAAAAAATTAACATATAGGATAAAAGTACCATGTATACGCTAACTCTGCACATTTGAAAAAAAGTATATGCTCCAACCCTTTCTATTAAGAAAACTTTAAGAGTACAAAAGTGTGACTTCTATAAAGTCTTCCTTTCAAAATTTCAGGACCCCTTCTTAAAAGAGATGAAGGGGTTTATATAATAAATTAGAAAGTATTAAAAATAGTAATTACATTAGGGGAATTTTGAGGTCTAAAATGGGCCTCCTAATGAAATTATAAAATAATAGTGGAAATAATAAAATAAGATTTGATGACATCATCAAATTTTAGAAGAAAAAAGAAAAAGTACTTTTTCAACATCTCCCAAAGTTTTAACTCACATTTCAAGCATGTGTTATCATTGGATGCAACATTTAATTCCTAATCCAAGAAGTGCGCATGCTCGATAATTTTGGATCCTCCTACATGAAAAATGAAAATACATGAAAAACGTGATTGCAATCACGTTTTTTCATGTATTTCCCATTTCGTGTAGCATCATCATCAAAAGTATGCAACATAGGTACTCCTTGGATGGGGAATTAATTTTTTCATCCAATGAGTACTCCCACTCAAAAATTGAGTAAAAAATTTGCGAGATAAGTTGAAAAATATAGTGAAAAGCGAAACACATTATTTTATTATTTTATTATTTTGTAATCTTTTTTACCTTATTACTCAAAAAATGGTGAATCATCCCCCATGGTTGACATCACCATCTTGAATCCTATTGGTTCTTGTAAAGTTTATTTTGGTTGTACATTTTTCTTAGGAGGCCTGTTTTAGACCTCAAAATTTCTCTAATGATAAGCATTTGAGGAGGTTTAAACAACTCTCCTTAAACTAATTGAAAATAAAAATAGAAACATAATTTAATGGGGTGACTTGCTTGAAGGTTTCCCTGTTGTCTCATCAACCATTCGTTCCTTCAGTTGAAGGATGTTTATCATAGGCTTAACCTCGGGAGGTTGGATTGGCATGATGCGTAGCTGACCAGTGAAAACTGCATATGAAAGTGGATGCAACATATAGGAAGAAGTATCAATAAGACAACACAACATGAGCCATTGGCTATGTGGCTTTACCAAGTATTTCCAATACTTATCCCAATCTAGCTTTCCAACTTTCTGATGCTTTCCTGTTTGACCTTGGAGAATTCTTTCCATTGCCTTATCAAATCTTTAACAATAGGAAGAGAACCAAGAGGGCATATATCAATAATATTGGAAGCGATGAGATTCTGACTGACTGTTTCAACAATATTATTAGCCACATCTCTAGCTCTACAGATGGCCCTTTCAACTTGTTTCAATTGTATGTCCCAATTAGTAAATAAAATTTCCTTTTTGGAGTCCTCAATCCTGGAAAGATTATTATTTTGGCCATCAGTAGTATCTTTCCAGGTGACATACTATCATACTTTATCATCGATCTCATCGAAACTGATTCTCTGGTCTATTATTCGATTCATCAATGAATCACTTTTCTCACATAATTCAATGTTACTTGACAAATTTTGACAAAAAATAACTTGTTGTTATGCTAGTAGGGTATTCAATTCCAGTGCTTCTTTCCAAAATTCATCTATTTTCGGATTATCTTTCAATTGCTCAACGGTAAATTGCAATAGATGAATTTGAGTGTCCTTAGAACCAATTTAAGTTTGGTGTTGTAATTTCAATTGATCAATGCTCTCTTGGAGCTGTGATACCTGTACCTATAGCTATTGGTTGACATTCTAATTTTATGCCTGTAGTTCCTGTTCTAATTGGATGATTCTCTCATCCTTTTCTTTGATTAACTATTGAACTTCAAAGGCCTTATCGATAGTAGAAAATGCATAGGCTCCTATGAAATAGATCATAGGAGTTATCTCCTAAGAAGTATATGCTTGTGAATATTTCCAAACTACTTCCATTAAAACATCCTCACAGAGCAGGAGTTGAGGCACTGTGTTCTCCCCTTCCCTTTTCCTTCCTGCTCCTGCATGACTTTATGTTTAGGACTATAAAATATATATCCAGGAGAGAGTTTCCTCCATTCTTAGTACAATTTATTTAGTAGCGAAGGAGAGTAAGTTGGATTCGGGGGCTTCTCAAAATTTAATGCCATTATTAGTCATGAATAAATTGAACTTGAAAATCACTAAACCTTATAAGGATCTTTACTCTTTTGATTCTAGAAAGGTTAAGTGTGTGGGGTTGATCAAAGTTTCGGTTGTTTCCTTAGCTCAAATAACAGCTAGGAGTCTTGTGATGGATGTGGTGGTGGTATATATTCCAACTCATTTTGGGATGCTTCTTTCCAGATCCTGGGGGGGATAAGTTGGGAGGTTTTTTGAATTCAGATCTTACTTATTCTATAATCCTAGCTTTTGGAGGTGAAGAGATAATATTATACAGGGAAACCAAGTTTTTTAAAACCATTACTGAGGAGAGTTCAATTAATTCTCATGTGTATAGTCAGGAAAAAGATGCTTTTTCCTATTTTATGTTGCAAGAAGTTGCAGAGGTCATTGAAGATACTCAGGTGCAGATCCCTTCAGCAATTGAGAGTAAGGAGCTAACAAAAAATGGAATCTGGAAGTTATACTTTGATGGTGCTTACTCAAAATATGGTACTGGTGAAAGTATTCTTTTAATTTATCCAAAAGGTCATCTTATCCCTTTTTCTTAAAAAATGGAATTTGATTCTACCAATAATATTTAAAAATATGAAGCTTTAATTCTTGGATTTCAAAGTGCTACAAAATTGAGAATAAAATGTATATATGTTTTTGAAGATTCTGAGCTAGTGATTAAGCAGGTTAAGAATCACTGCCAGGCAAGGCATCCAAGGTTGAGAACTTATAGGAATGAAATTTGGGACTTAGTGGACAATTTATTTCTTTCTGTTAATATACGGTTTGTCCCCATAGAAGGAAACAAGCTTGCTGACTCTTTAGTAGTTGCAGGAAACACTTTCAAACCTCCTCTTAGCCCCAAACTGAGATATAAGGTAGAAATTAGACACAGGCCCTCAATTCCAGATAATGTGAAACATTGGTAGCACGAATAATGAATAGCAGTTAAGGAATTTTGGGGATATTTGGATAATTTTCTAATTTGGAAATTGATCAAGATGAAGATGTTAGAGAGAAACGGAAGAATGTGGTCTCTTTCAAGGATTGATAGGCAATAAGTTTTTTTTTCAACTTAAAGATAATGTAATACCTAAGGTATATGTACCTCTAGAAAGGTTATTTAGTTCTAATGATGTTGCTATAGGTCCAAAGAAAATAGACCTTGAGGATGACACAGAAGAATGTAACGTGGGAACAGAGCAACAACCTAAAATGGTAATAATATTCAAAGATGTTCCTAAACATTTTAAACAGAGATATATAAGTCTCTTCAAGAAGTTTGTTGAAATTTTTGCATGGTCATATAAATATTTAAAGACATATGATACTAGTATCATCCAACATAAAATTCCTTTGAAACCAAGGGTTAAGGCTTTCAAACAAAAGTTGAGGCAGATAAATCCCTTATCGTTACCTTCAATTGAAAAATAAGTGAAAAAATGATTACATGCAAAGATAATTGTTCCCTTGAGATATTTAGATTGGGTAGCCAATCTAGCACCTGTAAGGAAGAAAAATGGAGAGATAAGATTGTGTGTTGATTTCATAAATTTGAACATAACATCTTTAAAATGTAATTATCCTTTGCCCAAAATGGACCATATTTTACATAAGGTAACAAGAACATATATATTATCAATGATTGATGGTTTCTCTGCTTATAACCATATTGCAGTGGATAAAGAGGATCAGAAAAAAAACAACATTTACAACTCATTGGGGCACCTTCATGTATGCTAGAATTCCTTTTGGACTGATGAATGTCGGCGCCACATTTCAGAGAGTTACAGATATAGAATTTGTGTGAAAAAAAAATAAAGTTGTGGTGATTTATTTGGATTATATAACTGTATTTTCTAAATAAGATGAAAAACATTTGGAGTATTTACAACAAACGTTTTAAAAATGCAAAAGGTATGGTCTATCTTTGAATCCTAAGAAGTCTCACTTTGCTTTAAAGGAAGTAAAATTATTAGGTAATATTGTTTCAAAGGAAGGAGTAAAGATAGATCTTGTAAGAGTATAAGCAAATGGGAAAATACCTTTGCTAAGAATCAAGAAATAAATTAAGAGTTTTTTAGGGAGAATTAACTTCCTTAGGAGGTTTGTTCCAAATTATGTTGAAATTGTCAAAGAAATCACTGACATGTTAAAGAAAGGGGTTGAATTTAAATGGAATGAAACTGTAAGAGATTTTTTTTTGAGAATTAAAGAAGCTTTACAAGACGCTCATGTGTTTATAAGTCCCAATCATGAAACGCATTTTCAGATCTTTTAATTTTCTTCTGCATTTACCATTGCGGTTGTACTTCTACATAAGAATGAGGAGCAAAGAGATCAACTTGTAGCATTTTTTAGCAAAGTGTTAAGCGATGTAGAGATTAAGTACAATATTTTGGAGAAACATGCTTATGCTTTGGTTAAGGAACTTAAAGAGTTTAGGATTTATATTCTCTGGTCCCAAGTAACTACATATGTACCAAATGATGTTGTTAAATATGTTCTAGTTCAAAGTGATATTGAAGGGAGAAGGGGCAAATGGATATCAAGAATACATAATTATGATTTGGACATAAAGAAAACAAAGTTAATAAAAGGACAAGGCTTAGCTAAGATATTGATAGAAACTAATTTCCAAGCCTTGGGAATAAATTTATTAACTGAAGTTGAAGAAAGATGAGATGTAGAAGAACAAAATAATTCCAAACCCGATATTAGAATTCAATACAAATTCTTGTGTTTCAATTGGTACAAGGATATTGTACATTATTTATGTTTTCTTTTTTGTCCTCCTACCTTGAACAGATCAAAATACATAGCTCTAAAAGAAAAATCTCAAAAGTATATATTTATGAATGGAAAGTTATATTGGAGAGATCCAGTTGGTATTCTATGCTCTGTTTGATAGAGGGAGAAACCATTGAGATAATTAAAGAATATCATGATAGCCTGTGTGAAGGTCACTATAAATGGAAAGTGACAGGTCATAAGATCTTGAAAGTTGGCTGCTACTTGTCTTCATTATTTTTAGATGTTTTCAGATCAATAAGAAGTTGTCAGAAATGTTAGACTTTTGCTAAGAAAAATAAGTTAGCGTCATTGCTTTTAATTCCTTTGTTTATATAAGAACCTTTTAGGCAACGGGGGTTATATTTTGTTGGAGAAACTAATCCACCCTCCACTGGAAAGTATAGGTGGATATTGACAGGGTGTTACACAACATTTTTTCACCATCCCTGCAATCCCCATCCCGCACATTGGAGGACCATTTTTGTGACTTATATGAAGTGTCATGACTTGCAAAAAGTGTCATTGCATCCTTTGCCATGAGGAGAACATTTCCTCTGTTGACTTTTCCTAGAACATACCATAAAAAACACATGCTTTTGGGTTGGCGCTAGAAGATAGTTATGGCCTCGTGCCAATAAAGGAAATTAACACTGGGCCCCGCGCCCATTGGCACTCTGTCTCAGTGAGCTACCCACACTGAGATGTTTTTGGAATTTTTTTTAAATATAGAAGCGAAATTTCCAAGCTAACTACTTCGTGAGCGAGTCAGCTTGGGTTGTTCGACTACATAATCACGAGCACCTTCCTTTGGCTTCTTGTTTCCTCCTTTTGGGGCAACCTCCCAAAGGATAAGGCCTCTCTTCCACCATTTAAAGGATCCCAACATCCTCCTCTCCCTCTATAAGTACACCTGTCTCACATACATGCGGCTAGCTGAAGAGGAATTGTTGAACATTTTGCTGAAACAGTCTGATATAGCTGGTGTGAGATAGAGCCAAAAGAGAGAGACCCTTGTCGAGAGAGAGCTTAGGATTTTTCCTCGTCACATCCAAATTCCCTGATGAATGCTTGAGATGCGTTTTGACTGGACCCGCTAAAGGACACTGTGACGTCAAGGCTCTGGTTGTAATCTCTTTCTTTCTCTTAATATATACATGACTGATGTTTTGGTTCCCGTCTTGTGTTGATGTGATTTATCTTACGCAATATGTTTAATCCTCCTTGACTGATTATCTAGTTATGAATGTAATTATTGTCTTGTATGTTGCTTTTGTCCTTTGATCTTTGTGCAGGCACCCGAGTACCATTGCTGAAGGATCGTGACTTGTCAGGATGAGGATCAGGAGACCTCTACTGTAGCTACAACAATCGCATTGGATCACAGGTAGGACAATCTATCCCAACTCATTTCATTCATTAACTAGGAACCGATACATTAGCATGTCCTCTTGCTGCTAGACCCACCCTAGGGCTAGAGGGATCACCTTTGTCCGTAGAGGGGATTTACCTACACAACAAGTTGGCGACTCTGTTGGGGAATGAATGTATGTTTGTCGTCTCATTGTTTGTTGAGAGTTTGACTTGTCGAGTCGAATTTGGTCGTTTGATTGCTTTTATACCTTGCTTGAATTTCCTGACTGTTTTGAATCATCTTGTTCAGTTCCAGAGTGTCAAGTCTGACCTCTGCTCAGTGGTTTTATTCTTTTCCCATAGTTTTCTAGCTTGACGCATTTTTTCCTTGGATAGTCGCGCCATTTGGCGCTTTTTGCTTTTTTCGCAGGTGTGCCAACCCCTGTTAGCCATGGATTACAGCCCGACAGTCGCATCGAATCCTGTAGGATTTGATTTGACCTTCTTTCTATGTTTTTTGTCAGTAGTTCTTGGCTTTGGGTTGTTTCTTTGCCTTGCAATTGGTATTTTGATATTGTTTGACTTTGTAGTCTCGGTCTTCTCGACTGTTTTTCCATTATCTCATCAGTGAATTTTTGTAGCCCTAGGGTTTCTAGGTGTCTTGTGTTGTTTTTTCAGCCTTCTCCTCACTAAGCCTTCTGAGTGAAGTTCGAGTCACTTTGATTTTTTTTCATTTCAATTCGCTGACTGATTGTGTTAGTCTTTCTCGATTCCTTGTGTATTTGGTTTATTGGATGATCACTTTTGTTTTCGTTTAACTCTCCATTTCTTCACCTCGAGCATAGATCACATTGCTCGTTGGATCGTTTTGAAAGCCTTTTGTTTGATTGGAAGAGTGCATCCTTGTTTTGAGTGCGTTTTATGTTTGTATTGCATTTGATTTATTCATTTTAGATCTTTACATTCGTAGTGCTCAAAACTGGTGTTTTATTTTCTTTTTTAGTGTAAAAGTGCATTGTGTGCTTCATTCATCTAAAAAACAAAAAAAAAAATTGCATTATTTCGTTTGAATCGAAAATGAAAAGTTCTTTTGCAAAACTAGCTTTTAGCGAAATAGGAAAGAGTTTTCATTTTTCATTTGGTTGTATTAGATGCATTAGTGAAACTCTTCTTATGTTTTCATTTATTGCTACTTTGTTATAGATTCCTATCCTTCTCTTAGTTAGCATTCATCAAACGGAAATGGTGTTCTTTTGCATGTAATGTGCATTTAGGAATTTGAGATCACATTCGGTAAGGCCTTGAAATCGAAACATTAATTCAAGATCAACCTTAAAATCAATTCAATCAATCTAAGGAAGCATTGAAACCTAACGTACATATTTTATAGGTCTAGGCTAGTGACGTTTTCCGACGTCATTAAACCTAGTAGCTGTCGTTCACCATCTGGCATTAGACAGCACTAGTACGGACTTGTGCTCCCCGTACCATCGCGTATATAAAGGGAGACCTGCATAGGTTGAAATATTTTATCCATAGGAAGCAAGGTTGCCACCACATAGCCATGATGCATCGAACACAACATTCGGGAGACTACTTGCATGTATGTCAAGTCCTTGGTCATTTCTCTTTAATTTGATCACCAAGGTGTATATTGTAGTTTACGGAAACTTGGTACACCCTCTTGCTTAGATTACCTGAGTAGTCATTTTGATCTTTTCATGACTCTCTAAAAGTGAAAAGTAATTAATTTTTACCATTTTTGGCATTTTATAACTTTTCAAAACCCTAATTAGGTTTTAAGACGTATTTTTCGATTATTTCATTATGTTATTTCGAGAAATGGGTTTTACATGCATCTCTTGTGCAGCGACTGGTTTTTGATGTAACAACGATGAAGTAACGAGTTGTATTTTATACTTTTTCGGACTCCGTAAAAACATGAAAAATTCACTGTTGGAGTTATCTTTCAGCTCTTTTATGACTCTCTAAAATTGAAAAGATTGTCGAGACTCTTGTCGTTTTGAACTCATTAAATGGTTGCGAAATGATATCTACCCAATATACGTTTACCCTTTTTCGGGCTGGGATAGATTATTTACGAAAAAGGAATACCTTAGCCTATCGCGACTAAGAGGTTCTCTCAGCCACAATTTTCTACCTTTTCGGATCTGTGAGACTACCTACGAAAATGGACTGCTGGAGTTTTCTTTTGCACTTCTTTTCAAACTATCTAAACATGAAAAGATGTCGAGTTCTTCCTTTGTCAGACTTGTTAAACCCTAAATGACATTGGAAATTGTCACCATGAAGTCACCGAGTTCCTCCTTCATAGGGCTCGTAAAATTTACTAGGATGGATTTATCCAAAGGAAAAACTTACATGACAATCATATGCCATCCCCTTTAAGCTTATTTTCCAAAAATAATTAGGGTACTCGCCAGCAATGGTAGGGGAAAATGGAACCACTTCTCAGTCGTGTCGGCAGTATGTCGCTCTTGAACATGACACTCATCTGCATTCGTTTCGGGTTGGGGACATCTCATTTCGTCATTTTTTGCCTCCATGGGTTTGGGTAATCTATTTTGACCTCTCATATGCTCTTTTCCACATCATCATGACCTCAAATCCCTTGTCGCTGATATGTTCAAGAGAAGTTTCCAATTGTAATTTTCAACCTCCCTCTGATCCTCTTTTTGGTCCTAATTCAATATCATCATGTTCCTCTATCTCGTGTCGATGATGTGGGAAACATTATGGCCCTCCTTCGACCGGGTCACTTACTGTCGACTTCAAATCATTATCCAGGAGCTTGCATGCCTCAATGGAAAGTTCTTCGCATTCGATGACAGGTCCACATCATTGGCCTTTGATCGAGTGATTATGCAGGTGTTTGATGCCATATCACTGTTCACATTTCGTGGATTGTACTAGTTGTACCTTGAGAGCCATTGTCATTATTGGTGGTTTTTCTCATGACTGTTAAAAAATTTCATCATTAGCTGGTAATTAGGTGATTTTCTTGCATGTTCGACTTCAGCTCACATATTTGCATGCTTGAATTTGTACTTTTTTGGGTCGAGATGGAGAAAAAGACCCTGGGTTTTGTCTGATAAGATCTAGGCTGCGAGATATTTTGGTTTATCATGACTACATGACTCTTTTGATTGGATGACTGCGACCATACCTGAGTCTATTTGTTGATCCTTACTGCTGGATGGCTGTGTCCATACCTCAGATCTCAGTTTATATGTACTCCATTATGGATGGCTGCGCCCATGCCACATGTTCATGTATCAGAGATATAAGTTGTATTTGTATTTGCAGGTCTTCTGACAGTGGTGTCTGGTTTGAATGCATTCTCGTAAAGCATTTCACCCCTCCCTCTCTCTTGGACCTCATGCTTTACGGGGCATTTGTTACACAAAATTTTTTCATCGTCCCTGCAATCCCCATGCCGCACATTGGAATACCATTTCTGTGACTTATATGAAGTGTCATGCCTTGCAAAAAGTGTCATTGCATCCCTTGCCATGAGGAGAACATTTCCTATGTTGAAGTTTCCTGGAACAAACCATAAAAAAACATGCTTTTGGGTTGGCGCTGGCAGGAAGTTATGGCCTCGTGCCGATAAAGGAAATTAACACTGGGCCCCATGCCCATTGGCACTCTGTCTTAGTGAGCTGCCCGCACCGAGATGTTTTTGGAAAGTTTTTTAAATATAGAAGCGAAGTTTCCAAGCTAACTACTTCGTGAGTGAGTCAGCTTGGGTTGTTAGACTGCATAACGACGAGCACCTTCCTTTGGCTTCTTGTTTCCTCCTTTTGGGGCAACCTCCCAAAGGATAAGGCCTCCCTTCCACCATTTGAGGGATCCCAACCTCGTCCTCTCGTTCTATGAATACACCTCTCTCACATAGATGGAGCTAGCTAAAGAGGAATTGCTGAACTTTTTTCTGAAACAGTCTAATAAAGCTGGTTTGAGATAGAGTAGAGAGAGAGACCCTTGTGGAGAGAGAGCTTAGGGTTTTTCCTTGCCACGTCCAAATTCCTCGACGAATGCTCGAGACATGTTTTGACTAGACCCACTGAAGGAGATTGCGATGTCAAGGCTTCGGTTGTAATATCTTTCTTTCTCTTAATATATACATGACTGATGTTTTGGTTCCCGTCTTGTGTTGATGTGATTTATCTTACACAATACGTTTAATCCTCCTTGACTGATTAGCTAGTTATGAATGCAATTATTGTCTTGTATGTTTCTTTTGTCTTTTGATCTTTGTGCAGGCACCCGAGTACCATTGCTGAAGGATCGCGATGTGTTAGGGCAAGGATCAAGAGACCACTGCTACGGCTACGAAAACTGTGTTGGATCATAGGTAGGACAATCTATCCCAACTCATTTCATTCATTAACTAGGAACCGACACATTAGCATGTCCTCTTACTACTAGACTCCACCCTAGGGCTAGAGGGATTGCCTCTATCCGTAGGGGGTTTACCTACACAAAAATAGGGAGAGATTACTTTACAAAGTGGGTTGAGGTGGTACCAACAAGAAATTCAAATGATTTGGTGGTAATGAAATATTTAGAAGAAAATATTTTCAATAGATTTGGTTGCCTAAAGAAGCTAGTAGCAGATAATGCCCAAGTTTTTATATATGAAAAACCGATTGATTTTGTCAAAAATAAAATGTCATCTTATCTCACTCTACTGCTTATCACCCTCGAGGGAATGGGTTGAGAGAGTCCTCAAACAGGACATTGGTAATAATTTTGAAGAAAAATATAGCAGAGAATAAAATAGATTTGGATTCTAAATTGAAGTTTTCTCTTTGGGCAAGTTGAGTCACTACTAGAAGATCAATTGGTAAGTCACCTTTTGAGATGGTGTATGGCACAGACGAATTATTCCCTAGTTAGTTGATAAAACTCGTGGTAGCTTTATTTCAAGAAGTCCAAGAAGAACCAAGCCCCTTAGTTAGAAGGATGAATAAGTTGGTGGAGTTAAGTGAAAGTAGGGATAAGGTTAGGGAAAGTTTAATCAGCTATCAGGAGAAAATGAAAGTAATTTTTGATAGGAAAGCAAAGGATTTTCTTTTCAAACCAGGTGATCTTGTTTTGAGATGGGACACTAGAAGGGAAGATAAATGAAAAAATGGGAAATTTGACCCTATTTGGTATGGTCCTTTCAAGATTTTTGAATCGAGAGCTAATAGTACTTTCATTTTGGAAAATTTGGATGGAGAATTGTTGCAGCTTCCAGTGAATGGGCAGTATCTCAAACATTACTTCTAGCACTAAAATTCATGGTTCTATCATTGTATATATTGGTTTGATCATTGTACATAAATCAGTGAGTAACCCATTACAATGTGTAAGTCACCTTTGACTCCATGATCGAAGTGAAGGCACTAATCTGTGGTTTTCAGTGTTCTTCTACAAATAACATTATCCCAAGTGGAACCTAATGTTGTGACTCATTTTAACATTTCATATGTTGTATGTATTTCAATATGTCTTTTGAAAAATAGAAAAAAAAAAAAAAAGGATATAAAATTTAGTGAATGTACAAAATATATATAAAAAATGAGTTTGAATAAATGGCGTGCTAAACATTTGTTGAAGTAGTTGGATGCAGATAGAGTGGGACCCTCCTCTAGAGTGCAGAGTTAAAGAGATAGCAGGTTACACGACTGGCGCTATCGATACATCAATGTTGCCATGATGCCTCAAACCCAACACCACAAGCAGCATGGGAATTAATGTGAGGGGTGCCTGTGCAAGGTCGTTGACCTCCACGTTTTGACTTGAGATGAGCGGCTCAGATCAACATCGAGGGCATGGCTCCGAAATATTTCACGTACAACAGATTTTCCCCGCAGTGATGACAACAGGCGAGCCAAAAACATCAACAAGAGAGCCAACCTCATCATCATTCCACATCATCATCCCATTTTTCATTCTTCCCATCTTTTCATCCATATTTTCATTCATTTCATCTCTATGCAATGTCCTTTCTTGTTGTGTCTCTACTTCGTCTATACAATTTTTTGTTCTCATTCTCTCTCTGCGTCCTCTTCCGAGAAGTTGAAGTTACCAAGGTCTATACCAACATACAAATCACCATTTTCCTAATAAGAGCCAAGTATTTTTACATAATTTCACTTGAATTTTTTTTAAATGGAAAAGAAAGGTGTATTCGTTGGCTCTTTTATCCACATTCCTCTTATGGATGCCAAAAGTGACATTGAAGAGATAGTTTGTCCAGTTGACCATCCTCAGTTTTATAAACACTTCATACTGAACCAATACAATTAACCTGTCTACTCTGCTCTCATCAAGTCAGGGGTTTTATCCACTTTTTTCCCTCAAACCTATCTTTTACCATAATTCATTCATTGGTTGGTTTCAACAATGTACCATAAAAAGTGTTTTGTAATGAACCAGTTGGGAGAAACTTTTTTTCAAATATTTTCTCTCTTAATTCGAAAATCTCTTTGATATTCCTCCACAAATTCATATATGAGTTTCCTGGATGAATTTATATCCACAAAATTTCAAGGTTTTCCCAGACTCGAGTTTTCTCAAATCTTGTTTTATTTAATGCCCAAAAAACACAATTTTCCCTGGACTGAGATAAATTTTCTTTGAATATTTTTGTTGAAGATATGAGACCAGTTCTGCACATTTTGGCTAAAATTATGGGCAAAGAGGATGTTGTAATGGTAGATAAGACAATTTTTGGAATGTTCGCCCTAATGATGAAGGCTAGAGTGGTTTTGGATATTCCTTCTTATTTGGAGAACTCTGTCAATACTCAATTTATGAATCTGTCATTTACTAGGTGTTTTAGGTTTTCATCCCTTGTTACTTATTTGTTTCTATATAATAATGTGGAAATTTTTATTCAATTGGGGTTAAATGTTATGGATGTAAATAGAAACAAGTAGTCAAGGGTCTTCTAGACAGATATAGTATGAAGGTAAGTAGGAAATGAGGGTCTATTTGATTTCAATTCCTCTTTTTTGCCAATTGTATATTCAATTATGAATGGATCACCTACACCATGTCTGTTTCCCAAGGCCCAATCATTTTTACAATCAAGCAAAGATGTGAAAGTTGGGGATTGGTTTTCTTTTGAGGATCAGACAAAAATCAGGTTATATGGAGCTGATATTGAATCTTTCAGACTGCCTACTTTTGTTCCTATGAGAGTGTTTATTCTAGAGTTCATAAGGAAGAGTCTTACGTGGATCAAATTCAATTTGTGCCTGTGAAAAAGGGTCACCTATTCAAGTTACCTAGGACTGTTGGCCCATTTATTGCAAATACTAGACAAGAAATTGAAGAAGCTCATAAAATGTTGGATGGCATGCATTTGTTGTTAGGCGAAAAATGAGCTTATGAACCACATCACGTAATCTCAAATTGCAGATTGGAAAATGGATATGCTCCTTTTATTCATGAATCTAGAACAAAGGTGGAGAAACTAGAAAATGGTGGACATTCTTTTGCATCTGTGCAAATGGAGGTGGAAACCCCACATCCCACGGAAAAAGGCCTCAAAAGGGGAAGAGAAGAAGTAATTGATTTGGAGGGTGATGCGAATAAAGAATCCAAAATAACGAAGACAATGGATGAAACTAGTTAATCAACCATGCCAAGATATTCGTTGAAGTTGGGGGAAACTTCATGTACTCACTCATCTCCCATTCCTTACGACACATGCCATGATTTTCTTCCAAATATCATGCAGGTATTTTCACAGACCAAGGAAAGAAATAAGAAGATAAAATAGAGTATAGAATCTCAGTCAGAAGCTAAAATCTCTCCTGAGCAGACTATATTGTTGTGAGCAATGGATTTAGAAAAGGATAAGCTAAGGATAGATTTTTTTCATCCTTCATCCATGACTGTAACATCTTCTTCTTCTTTCAAAACTGTTAATTTAACAGTTGGTGCAAAGAATATTCCCCTCCTGGATAAGATTAACCTTCACATGCAAACTGGTAATTTGATCTTTAATGATCTGAACAAGACTACTTCAGTTGTTGCTAAAGCTAAAAACACACTGGGTAAGGTGATAAAGAAATTAACATTGGAGAAAGAAATTCAAGAGCTTACTCCACACAAAATGAATAATTAAAAAATATCATTATCAAGATTGGAGTTGACCCTGAAGATAAATCAACAATTCAAAAACTATTGCAAAGTGTTGAATCTGAGATTCAAGCATTGAAGAAGAAGCTTAAGCTTCCCACTGGCGAACACCCAATAGCTACAGAGGTAGCTCAAGTAGAAACAGAGAAAGAACAATTGTTGTAGACTCTGTTCACAAAAGATGAGGATTTATCCAAATTGAAAGAGATGAAGGATATGCTGCAAAAGAAAATAGATGCTCATGTTTGTATTGTTGTTGTTTCATCATATTTTGAAGACCATGTTGCCAAATTGACTCAAGTCATGACTGAGTTAAGGATGGAAGAAATGGATTTAAAAATGACTCAAAGAAACCCAAAAATGCCTGCAAGGTGAAAAAAGTCAGAGAGAAAGAGGTGCAGATGACTAAGGAAAATGTTGAAAAGCACAGACAATATTATCAAATTTCTTGTCAATAAATCAAGGAACTGAAGGAGAAAGTGAAAGGGAATACGCCCCTCATTTAAACCAGGGAAATCATATGGATTGACATTATTGAAGTTGTCACGAATGTGTGGGATTTTCTTGTTATTATTGGAGAATAAAAGAGTATTGTGAGAGACTTGGAAAGAGTTATCATGACAAATAAACAAAAGTCACAAAACAAAGCTTTGTATGCTAAGATACTTATTGATTTTATAAACTCTAAGTCTACACAGGAATTGAAAGATTTTAGGATTGAAGATAGGACCCAATGCATGCTAGAGTTGAACAAGATGATTGTTAAGAATTCATACAAGAAAGCTGCAAAGAAAAGGTTGAATGAGGTCAAAGGAACAGTAACAAAGTTTAATATTTTATTTGATAACAGAACCAAAGTTGGTCTACCATCTTTTTGGGATCAACACAAAAACTTACTCCTTTGGGAAACATATGAGACATTGCTTGTGGAGGTAAAAATTAATATTGGGAATTCCCATGAGAAGATTGTTGTTTTAAAGGGAGCCACTATTGTTAAACTTACATAAAGACTTTCAACAACTATGGATGATGAAGACTTTATTTGTAGAAAGACCAACATATTTCAGGATTACCAATTTCTGAATGGCACATGTAAAACTTGTTAATTGTTCTAGCTCAAATTCGGACCCGTGGAGGAAATGCAAAGAGTGGATGTCTCCACAAGCAAAATATACAGAAACGAGAGCCTCCTCTATTCCAACCACTCAGTGACCAAGTGTTTTATTTGTTCTTTTACTTAATATTCCAAAGAGAATTTTGTTTTATATTTTCAAAGTAATAGTTTGAAGAAAGTAGTTTAGGAAGTTGAAAATTTTATAGTTGTCCATTTTGTAATGTTGTATATATTACTTTTTCTGAAGATGAAGGAGCTTCTCTACTTTTGGACCTCAAAGTATCACAAATATTTGTACTTGATTTTTATGAGAATGAATAAAGATTTCAGAAGAATTTCCAGAAATTGATGAGTATGATTCATTATTTTTTCTTGTTTCATCATGTGTTTTATTTCTTCTCAGAATGGAGTAATGTAGTTGTTGGTCTCTAATATTACATTTTGATTTAGAGTTGAATACCTTAATGAAGTGCTCCATTATTTTGAATGTCAGTTCTACTTAATTACATTTTCTTCTAAAACCAAAGATAACAGATTCTATGATACATCATGTTATCAGAAATTTTCCACCATCATTTCTATCTGAGTCATGTTCATATGTATTCATCACTTGAAGGCATTGTGAGGGGTTTATTTTTGTTATAAATATTCAAGAGTTTTAGATATTACATTCTGGGGTTTTCGAAATGAGGGCAACAAATGTTTTTATTTCAGAATGATGATAAATGTCTTTAACACTAATGTCAACACAACCTGAGATTATCTCTCAAGGAACAACAGGTCTCAAGGAATGTTTGACTTGAATTTTCAGGAGATAAAATTCATATAGTCTTTACATCCCAAATGTACATATAAATTGAATATGAATCAATTAATTACGTCCTCAATGTACTCTTGGTGTTATAGTTGTAGGTCAGTGATAAGATTTGATTTGGATTGATTTAGTGAATAAAAATGTATTACTTTATTATTTTATTAAAAAAATCATTTCACCAAAAACATACAATAAGCCTAAATATTTTAACTGTTGGTTTATGTTGTGAAAGGCGCAATATAATTTTTGGTGAGATTATGATTCATTGTTATTCAAAATGTGTCTTTAAATATATTAAATGAGTTCAATGAACTCTTGGTGTTATAGTTGTAGGTCAGTGAGAATATTTTATTTGGATTGATTTAGTGAATAAAAATATACTAATTTATTATTTTATTAAATAATTTATTACACCAAAAACATATAATAAGCCTAAATATTTGAAGTGTTTTTTTATGGTATGAATAGGGCATATATTATTTGGTGAAATTATGGTTCATTGTTATTTAAAATGTGTCTTTAAAATTGATTGAAAAATATCGAAAAAAAAACCCAACCATGATGCAATTCACATCACTACCATCACACAAAGTTGATTGAAAAATATCCCAAAATACTAATGATGATGGAATTCACACCACTACCATCACGCAAAGGGAGCATCCTGAAAACGCGGGAAGATACACTTATTTAGAAGAAAATGGGAGAAGATGTAATAAAACGTATGACTCTGGAAATTTACAGTCAAATCCACATGGAGCATGCTCCACAATATAACGATGCCTATCGGAAATATCCAGTTGAAGACGGAATTATGACAGCCACGCTAGGATGCTTTTGCATAGTTATGTGATTTAGTTTCAACGTAAAATGTGACGTGCCAACTATTCTATTCTGCTACAGTAGTGTAGACTCTATACTTTTCCTAACTTCCTCTACGGTGTCCTCTGATATGATTTCAGAACCCTTAAATCCAAAAAGATAAAACCAAGATTATAAAAGGGAAAGCACAATTTTCACGTAGGACAAGTTAACATTACAAGTCCAAAGACCACAGAAGCAGAGGGAAAGCAACATAGAGCGTTCTAGTTGCTATTGTGTTGAAGAGATCACCCTTATCAAACATTGAGTAACATAATCCAACAAGGTTCAGGCAGTGGAGTATTTGTGAGGATATTGATCCGATTCAGGAAGCATATAGATAGAACGACACTATACGAAAACGTAACACATATGTGGCAAGCATGCATATGAAGCTGATGCATATGAAGCTGATGTATCACTTGTGCTTGAAAGTGTCTGATTTCTATGTCTACTGTGAAACATATAGGAATGCATGCAAACATGTATGTTTTTGTACATACACACACATCATATAATCCATACGTGCATACACATACATCTATGGAAATACTTGGTTTAAATGCGAGGGACATATTTTAACTCTATAAACAAAATTCATGTTTAATTAAGTTAGTTTAATTTAATGTTATTATTATAAAAATATCTAAATGTAAATAATAATATTAGATACATTTTTTCTACATGTGTGAAGTACATAGTGATAGGAAGTTCTTTAAATCACTCCACACTCCATAGTGTAAAGATGATCAGTTGGATACATTGTTTAAATAGTTGGAATAGGAGGGATATGTTTTAATTCTAGAAATACAAATTTCATGTTTAATTAAGTTAGTCTAATTAAAATTTTAATTTAATTTTATTATTATTATTATAAATAGTATATAAATATAAATAATGATAAGATACATTCCTCATATGTGTGGAGTAGACTAATAGGGATTTTTTATGGAGTAGACAGTAATAGGGAGTTTTTTTAAGGCATTATGTGGTGTAAAGGTTATCGGTTAGAAACTTTTAGGAAAAAATGTAGTCATAATAAGGGCTAGTTTGACAACTTAGATGCTTTTGGGTCCCAACAATTCAAGCAATAGGTTATCTCACGACTCACATCAACTTGCAAACATAAAATATTATCAAATAAATTTTATTTTCTATATATAAATATACAATAATACACATTTATAATTATGTGGATAAATGTACCTTTTTAAAATTTTAATTTAATTACCAATAATTGATAAGTGAAGGGTAAGAATTTAACCTCTACAAAATATTTAAATAATATTTCTGGTAGTAGTGAGGAAAAAGATTGATTTTTTTTTTTTTCAATTTAATTAAAACAATGGTTATAAAATCAAATCAAATTAAAATATATAGAAAATATTTTGATTGTGAAACCGAGTTATAATCTTTTAGGCATATAGTATTGATAAATCTTGATATTGGTTTATTTTATGATAACAAAGCCTATATACAAACTAAAAGTCTTCATAGTAAAGTGAGAGTGAATTTCCATAATTAAAAATCTTGTTACATGACTTTAAAATGTGTATGTATTTAATTTATATATTAATTAATTTTATAATTAACAATAATAATAATTTAAAATTAATTTAGAATTTTTAATTTTTTAATGTTTTTTTAAATGTTGATAATGTGAGATATATAATAAATATTTTAATGATATCTTCTAGTCATTAAATTATCCCACTATACATAAGTGTAATGTTTAAAAATATGTATTTCTAAATAGATGATTCAATAAATGATTCATATACCAACGTTTTCAAACAAAAACTACCTAAACTACGTACCTATACACCAGGGTACAAAAATTACTTTATAGGGAGAGCGAGAAAAGAATGGATAAAATATACTAAATCCGAAACAATTAATATTATCAAAGGATTCCTTCCTTGTATATCCAATTTCAAGGAAAAACACTTAAGGGCATACCTTAGCATATACACCCAGGGACAAAATTTACTTTATAGGCTCTCATGAACATGAGAAAAATGATTGCTTACTTGTTTATCAAATTACAAGGAAAAACACTAAAGGGCAGAAGCAAACTAATAGATTGGGAAAACTATCTATTTGTAAATCCAATGCAATACAAACTGTGACCCAAAAGAACCTATATGTATATCTATATGGTAGATGTAGTTAATAGGACGAAATGGTAAAATATATTTTAGGGATCTTCAATTTACAAAATACATTAAATTAAATCCAAAATTGAAGGCTACCTAGATCGTATCCAAAAACATAGATCTAAACCCAATAATAAATTTTCCATCAAAAATACAAACTGGTGAGAAATCAAAACCCTAAAAAGAAAATAATGGTCATTGCAAGGAACCGATTACCTCTTTCGTTGATCTGGCACATGAGATGGTCATCGACGTAAGTCTGCCACGACATATTCTCCATCCAAAAATTCAGCAAGATCCCACACTGGCAAGGATGACCAAATCTTAAACAAAACATAAATAATTCGGACTCAATATCGCTCAGAATTCAAGGACATCTAAGTACCAAGTATTGGGGATCATTATTTTTAACTTCCCTCCACCATATCCTCTGATCTGATTATAGAACCCATCAGATCCGAAGGCGGAATATTGTACAAGGCAGGTACCATTATTGAAGGTGACCAATTGCTCTGCACACAAGGCTGCTGACTATGTTTCAACAAACTCTACCACTGGGCGCTTGCTATTTTCATTGCACAGTCAATTAGGGGTTTTAAAAACCCTTATAGTCCTCTTATATAGAAAACATAGTTTTTTTTCTTTTCTTTTTTATGTACGTGGGATTTTTTTTGTGTTTAAAGTTTCGTGGTCCCCACAGGCCACGATAGTAGTTGACCTCATCTTGTAGCGCACAAGTATGTGGAGCAATCAACGCTTTTCACATTGTTTTGGTGCCTACGTCACCACACCTAAAAACAGACCCAAAACCTTTTATAAAACATAGTCTAAAATTTTCGCGTTACAATTCCCCATGATGTCAGGAGGGACTTTTGTTACGCAAACTTGATTGAAATTTGGTTTATAGTTTGGTTTGAAGTCTGCGGGCCCCATCCCTCGAGAAATGAGAATTCAATCCTGCAAAGTTTTGGAGAGATGATGTCACGGCCAAATATGACACGAAGATTCTATTAAATTTGGTTCAATTCCTTTTGAAGTCCGGGTGGAAGACTTTTGTTTTATGTTTGTTATATGTTTTACGTTATACTGTTTTTCATATCGCGCATCGAAAAACATTGGCTAGAAACCTTTGGTTATGATGTGTTTTGAAACATATATCAAATATGCGCTATTTGTATTTTTTGGGCCCTGAGAGCTATAATAGGTTTACTTCTGTTATAGTTTAGTTAATACATGTGTTGTGTTACACATATAAAAAGCTCCTAGCTAAATGTACAAGGTGTGAATGTAATTTTATATGTATTGCCACAGTATTGAAAAAGACAAGATATGTGCCCAAAGGCAATATAGAGTGACATAGTTTTGTGAAAAAGAATGTAGAGTGACATTTTGTTAAAGTATCGCAGTGTAATATTGTACCAGGACAAATAACTATTAAGCAATCGTGTTCTCAAGTAGTCAAGGTGTGATCCCTCCGTTAGAGGAGGAAGTTTTTTGTAATAGTTTTCACGCTTAATGAAATAGTTACACCGTCAACTCGCTTCATCGTTGAGCATTTTTTAATTGCTTGAAGGAGAGTATTATTCTCTCAATCTTTTGTTATGGAATTATCATAAATTTAAACATCATTGTCACACAAGAGAAGAACTTATGTACCCAAAATCCACAAAAGAAGAGGGTAACAACACAGAGTGTTCCTATTGGTATCAGGACATACAAGCTCTATCAAACAGCTGAGTAACATAATTTGGAGTAATCCATCAAGACTCATGCAGTGGAGTATTTTCGAGTATATTGACCTGATTATAATAACACAGGAAGCAGATCGCAAATAGGGAGCTAGTGCATAAAGACGAAACTCGATACATGGTACCATGGTTGGAATTTGAACTCTTCTTTGTTTGTCAAACAATTTTTTTTTGACGTTTTAAATATTTATTTTGACAGCCATAAAACAATATGTTTAAAATTTTACCCTTCAAAAGTGATGTTTTGATGATAATTTAACCTTTGACCAATAATTTTTTGATAAAAAATATCTTAAATTTGTTTACATATTTATCATAAAAAAAAAAACCATAAGACACAAATCACTTATTGAACCGTGAATATTATTATTCCTTTATACATATTTTCTATTTTGAAATATATATATATAGATATATATAATTTTCTCAACACTCAAATTAACACTCAAATTGAAATTAAAATTAATTGTCAAAGTTTAAACGTACTTTATTGCAAGTTTTGTTCACAAAAATTATACATGGTCCCTCATGGAAAAGGTCATGCAATGGGACCTACTTTGGAAGTCTTGTTATAATTGTAAACTTAAAATAAATCAGAAGAATGATTGGTTGATGTTAAACTAAAAACCACTTTGATGTGGAGTAGATAAGTAAAGAAGATCTACATGATAGAATGATGTTGTGGGTTGTCTTAGGTAAATAATGATACTAGCTGGCTTTAGAATAAAATATTTCATAAATCTGAGTAGAGACACAAAATCTTTATATTATACAACAATTTGTTGTAGACCAAATGTTGTTGATGTCTTTAAAAAAATAACAAGTATTGTCTTCACCAAAAGACAAGATAACATGATATAGCTTCCTTAAGCATGTCATAAGAGCCAACACATTATTGTATTATCATTATTACCTTTGCATATGGGGAACTAGCCTAGAGAGAAAAAACAACAAACATATTTTTTTTTTGGTAATTAGGTTGAAGCTAGGTTGGAGTCACTTAGTCTTATGGATGGAAGAGCTAACTACCCACTTGTAGGATTCTATCATCAAGAGCTTGGAACACCCATCAAGATAGTTTAATTCCCCCAATAGTAGCTTCCATCCTCACCCTTCCTTATGAGAGACCTAGTGAAAACTAAACCTAATCTAAAACAACCTTTCTAATAATAATAATAATAAAATATTCCAGAGAATAACCCCCTCTCAGACATGATCATGAGGTACAAAATAAAAATTAGATTATTACTTGAGAGAAAATTTCTACAAGGCCTATTGAGAAAAGAGTTACACCCATAAAAATTTGAATGTCCAAACTTAATAACTTTGTCGATTAACTGGGGCTACTTACACCTCATCTCCATATGCTACTTACACCTGATCTTCATCTTCACTTCTGCATATTGATGTCAATTCTCTCTACAACACTTATCATCAACATCAAAATTTCAAAAATAAACACTTCATACTATATTTTAAGATAAAATGATATGTAGTGTCATAAATTAAACCAGTAATTTAACTAATAGATGGAATGGTTTTTTGGGGTAACTTACTTTTGTCAAATTTTCCCAAAATTGATAAAGATTTTTAAAAATTACAAGTTTAAATTGATTAATTCACAAAATTAGAACACCTTTAAAGTTTTATAAAATGTTGAATTCATTAATATATTTAAAAATACATTTTAAACAATAAAAATATATTTTAAACAATACAAAATCATAATTTTACTTAAAATTATGTAACCTAATTCAAATAAAAATAATAATTTTATCTATTAATTAAATTAAATTTAAATTATATTATATTAATAACAACACAATTCACCTTTTCGTATGAAAAGAAACTTCTAAAAATGAAAAACCATTATATCCATAATACTAATAATACTAATAGAGAAAAAGGGTATACCACATTTTTAAACATCAAATACCTGCAAAATTCCCATGATGATCATTTTTCCCGTCAAATTAAAAGCCTGCTCCGCATGGCTGGATCTGAAACTGAAGGAACAAAATGACGTGGCATGTCTTGATACGCTGCAGATAAATGGGACGTGGCAGGTATTCATAGTCATACGTTGCGGACGGAAGAAGAGAAATGCATAAACCCACATTGATCCATGAGTAGAAAATTTCTGAACGAAGACTATAATTAAAAACTTGAAATCATCTACTAAGTACAGAGCACAAATGAAGAAACGCAAACGCGGTAATCAAAAGACATGTTAGGAACTTATGCAAATGCAAGTTTTGCCAAACTGTCAAGCTAGGAAGTCATGTTTGAAGTATGATTCAAATTGCAACAAATGCCATGGCATTAGCAAACGATTTTGTTCTCCTCAGACTTAAAGTTTTATTCATGTGTTCCATGCTTCCGCCATAATCGTCGCCGGAAATAAAGCCTCCGTTGCCTTGGCCTGATGAACCTTAAGGAGCAGTTGGGCCATCAGGGGGGTTATTCATGATCACTTCCACGCTTCTGACATTATAGAAGTATTCCATTTCCTTTGCACTGTGTAAAACAATAGCACTATCGCTGATACCAGTTCTGCTATGACGAAAAGGCCCCAGAAGTGTTGAACCTCAAGTTGGTTCGTTCCCGATTGATCACTATATTTGTTGCATTCACTGCCATAGTAAGGTAACCATTGTCGTTGCAATCTGATCAGTTCGCCGTTTTCGGATAACTCTAGTATTGTGACAGAAATTTCCCTTACCAGTTCATAATTCATGCGATCAAACGCCTGCCCAAAACAGCCCATCAGTATCCATAAATAAAACTAAAAGCATCATCATGAATAGTTGTTTGCAATACAAAAATCAAATTACAGATCCCAATAGTAATTGCTTACAAATCCCCAATTTTGAATTGTGAACGTTTCGCCAGCGAATGCGAGACTATCGCAATGTTCTGCTACAAGAGATTGTATGTATGGATGTTCGTCCACGATAGCACCCACATCACCTCTAGACAAAGCATTATAATAATCAGCTTTCATTAGAGGCACTAGTCTTTGCCTAGAGATTTTGCATGTTGGAATTTCCCGAGAAATTCCATAACAAACAATGGAGAGAGTAATACTTCTCCTCTTGTAACACAGAAATTAAAAAATTCTTGACATGAGACAAATAGTTTTCACACTCAAAAGAAACTTATTCCTTAAAAAAAACTATTACAATGTCTTCCTCAACACAGAGGGATTTACAAAATGTGACTACTTCAAAAACACAGTGCACAAAACTTCACTGTCTCACAAACAAAACACTCTGTCTCTATGAAAATAACACTGATGTGTTTTTCTTTCACGCACTACTGTGCATTACAAACAAAAACATTACAATACAAAATAGGCTCTCAGGCCTTTTCTTTTATATGCCGCGCATATTAAAAAAAACATTACCGACTATATAAAACTTTAAACTTAAATCTGTTTTAAAACAAATATCATCGGGGACCCACAATACAAATGTGCGTTGTTTATAAATTCTGATCTATAAACTCCATCGGGTCCGCGACTTCAACACAAAACAAACAACAACCAAAAACTTTGATTCCGATTGACAAACCGGATGCGATGGCGCATAAAACTCCGATATAATAAAACCATCGGGTCCATGTTATAACAAAACATACGACCAAAAGAAAAAGTTCTGATTACGATTATAAAATGGACGTGATGACCAAATATGAAATCTGGTTCATAAACCAATCGGGTCCGAACTTCAAACACTGTGCGATCGAGCCTCGTACAAAAGAGGTTCCGATTATGATTGGGAGACGGATGTGATTGCCCCTTTTAATTTCGTTGCATAAACTGGATCGGGTCCACCATTGGTTAATGCAATCGGGGGCATAAACAAAACAGTTGCGATTCAAACTTGCGATTGTTTAATATGATGTCGCGTGGTCTGTGGGACCAACAGACTTCGGCATAAGGTGCAGTGAGATTATAATATAAGTTTCGATTGCGATGTGTGTGATCGCATCGGGCCTTAACAAATGTCGTGGTATATGTATGTTCATTCCACTTGCGAAACTCGCCACATCAACAAGACACTACTCCTCCTGTGGGGACCATGGGGTTTAAAACTAAAACGCCCACGTACAGAGAAAAAAATATCTCTGTGTATATAAAAAAATATAAAGGTACTCTGTTTTGCCAAAAACAGAGACTGTCCCTGAACAATTTAAAAGATTGTTTTTCAAAATAAAACAAGACTGTGTCGATCAAAACAAATCTGAACTGACTATTCAACAATTTTAGAAAGTGGATGGGAGTACATAAACCTGGAGAAGAAAATAGAAAGCGGCTCTGCACAGCCACTGTTGAAAGTAACATTTCAACACTCCCCCTTACTTTCAACTGTTGGGTTATCAGTCATACCCAGGCATTTTCTCAAAAATTCGAAACTCTTCTATCCCAATGGCTTGGTCATAATTTCTGCAAACTACTCCTGAGTTCTGCAGTGTTCCAAAATAATTTCACCATTGTTTACCAATTCTCTGATATAATGAAATTTTGTGTCAATGTGTTTCGTCCTCCTGTGAAACACAGAATTCTTAGATAATGAAATAGATGAACTATTGTCACAAAAATCATTGTTCCTTTTGTCTGCTCTTGGCACAAACTCCTTAACATCCTCCTCATCCAAATTTCTTGACACGTTGTTGTTGTAGCTGCCACATATTCTGCCTCTGTTGTAGACAATGCTACAATAGGCTACTTTTTAGAAGCCCATGAAATGGCTCCTGAACCCATGTGAAAAACATAACCTGAAGTGCTCTTCCGATCATCTACACTTCCAGCCCAATCACTGTCAGTGTATCCAACTAAATCTGAACATTATGAAGTAGTATATAAAATGCCATACCTTTTGGTTCCTTTAACATATCTAAGAATTCTCTTCGCTGCCTGCCAATGTGCATCCTTTGGCTTCTCTATGAATCTGGAAATCAAACTAACAGCATGCATTATGTCCGGCCTAGTTGCAGTCAAATACATGAGGCTGCCAACTATGCTCTTGCATAAGCTAGGATCAAAATCCTTCCTACTATCCTCTCTGCTGAGTTTTAATCCAATCACTGTGGGAGTGATTGCTGCTTTTCTCTCCTGCATATTAAATCTTTCAAGCACTTCATTAACATATTTTGCCCGTGAGATAAAAATCTCATTTCATCTTGTTATACTTCTATTCCTAAGAAGTATCTCAACAAACCCATGTCAGTCATTTCAAATTCTTCTTTCATGACTGTTTTAAAATTTTCAATAAGGTAATCATCATTACCTGTGAAAATAACATCATCAACATATAAAACTACAATCAACATTTTACCATCATTTTCTTTGATGTAGAGGGTGGGTTCTCCCTCACACTTTTCAAATCCATTTTCCAATAGATAGGAATCTATCCTACTATACCACGCTCTTGGCACTTGCTTCAGCCCATAAAGAGCTTTCTTCAACTTGCACACTTTGTGCTCTTGGCCTTTCTTTTCATAGCTGAGAGGTTGTTCAATGTAAACCTCTTCCATTAACACTCCATTTAGGAATGTTGACTTCACGTCCATTTGGTAAACTTTCCACTTGTTTTGTGCTGCTATGGACAACACTGCTCTCACGGTTTCCATTCTAGCAACCGGTGCGAAAGTTTCCTCATAATCTATCCCATGCTTTTGCTTATACCCTTTGATGACAAGTCTTGCCTTGTGTCTCTCTATTTTTCCTTCTGCATTACTCTTGGTCTTGTAGACCCATTTAACTCCAATGACATATTTACCTTTTGGGAGTTCAACCAAATCCCAAGTCTTGTTTCTTTCTATGGCATTAATCTCCGCATCCATAGCTTCTATCCATTTCTTATCCTTAATAGCTTCTTCGAAATGAACAGGATCATCAACGTGACAATATAAAGCAAACAAATAATTGATAGCTTCATTTTCTGCCTCTTGTGCATAAATGTCATTCAAATTTCTGAACTTCTTACCTCTTTCATTTGGTGTACAAATTCCTGAGGAAGCACTTGAATTTCCTCCTTGTGGTGTGCTTAGAGAAGCACCTTCATTTCTCCTCAAGGGTGTGATTTGCTGCTCTTGTATTGGTGCTGTTGTTTGGGATTTATTTCAGCCAATTCATCATCATTTTCATCATGAGATAAACATTGTTTAACATTCACTGTTTTCTCTATGCTTCCATCCCAAGCTTCCTCTTCAATGAACTGAACATCTCTGCTCACAATAAACTTCTTGGTGGATGGGTTTTATAACCTGTAAGCCTTGGATTCCTCACTGTATCAAATGAAAATACTCTTCTCCCCCTTGCTGTCCAACTTCTTCCTTAGCTAATCCGGTATGTGTGCATAAGCTACACATCCAAAAACCTGCATGTGTGTGACACCTTGCTTTGTGCCACTCCATGCCTCTTCCAGCACTTTGTTCATCACTACTTTTGTAGGGCACCTATTCAAAATGTATGCTGCACAATGTACAGCTTCAGCCCAATAATCATTAGACAAATGCTTTGCCTTTAACATGCTCCTCACCATGTCCATTATGGTTATATTCTTCCTTTCGGCTACTCCATTTTGTTGTGGAGTATATCTTGTTGTAAACTGCTTATGAATACCATTTTCTCTACAAAAACGTAGGAAATCTTTAGAGATATACTCACCTCCTCTATCAGTCCTTAGGACTTTGATGTGCAGCCCACTTTGGTTCTCAACAAGTGCTTTGAAATTGCGGAACCTTTCAAACACTTCACTTTTGTTTTTCAAAAAGTAAACGCAAGTTTTTCTTGTAAAATCATCTATGAATGTTAACATGTAGTGGCTGCTAGCAAGTAATGGAGTTTGCATTGGTCCACACAAATCTGAGTGGACAATATCTAAGGGTGCCTTTGCCCTTATGCTTTTCCTGGAAGGAAAACTTTCTCTGTGTTGTTTCCCCAAGATACAACCTTCACAAAGGTTGTCTGGTTTCTCTATCAATGGTAAACCTCTTACCATTCATTTTCTATTCAACAAGTTAAGACCTCCAAAGTTGAGATGTCCAAATATCAAGTGCCACAACCAATTTTCATCTTTTGGTTCACTTTGGAAAGCCTCTTTTGCCACTGCTACTATCTTTTCTTCATTTTTCAGACCTGCTCTCATTCTGAAAGGGAACATCTTGTTCCTTGTCATCTTTACTTCAGCAATACATTGTTTGCTAGGTGGTTTGTTCATGATGGTACAAACATCATCCTCAAAAAATACATTATACCCCTTTTGAACAAGTTGTCCAATACTTAAGAGGTTACACTTCATTCCTGGAACATAGTAGACATCTGCTATGGATTTCTTTGCACCTTTCCTTGTTAAAACATTTACATTTCCTTTTCCCATAACAGAAACTTTGCTATCAGTCCCTAGTGTGACTTGTGACTTCACACTCTCATCTAACATAGAAAAAATTGCTAAGTTTCCTGTCATATGGTTACTGCAACTGGAGTCTAGAAACCATAAATCCTCACTTTTTTCTTCAGCCATATTACAAGCTAAAAACAAATTATTTTGGCTGATATTTTCTCTAGTGAAATTTGCACTAGTTCTACTTCCCATATCATGTTTCTTCTTTCTACATTCATTAGCATAATGATCATATTTTTTACAATAGTGACATTGGACATTGGACTTATCATCCCTCTGTCCTTGAGCATTCTACTAACCACTTTGCTGGCTGCTGCCTTGGCCTTGATGCTGATTTGGATTGCTGCCCCTTCCTTGAGCATTTTCTGGCATGTTCCTTCCACCTCTGTTTTGGCTTCTGCCTCTTCCTCTTTTGTTTCCTCTGCCTTGCCCTCTTCCTCTTCCAAAATACATTTGGGTCTTAAAGGCATGCTCCAGAGATGATTTTTCACTCCTACCCAATCTCTGCTCATGAGTCATCAGTGATGCATGTAGCTTATCCACTGTGAACTTTGTGAGATCCTTAGTCTCCTCTATGGTGGTGACAATCACATCGAATATTGAGAGTAGACTCCTCAAGAGTTTTTCCAAAATTCTATTGTCTTCAAGAGTCTCTCCATGAGATCATATTTGTGTGACCATTCCAATCACATGAGTGAAGAATGAGTCAATAGTATCTGAATCTGACTCTTTCATGCAGAGAGTTTCAAAGTTTCTCCTCAGCAACTGAAGTTTTGTTGTCTTCACTTTTTCCATGCCTTGATAGGCTGTCTTGAGAGTTTCTCATGCTTCTCTAGATCTCTTTGCTGCTGCTATCCTTGGAAACACACTCTCATGCACTTCTTGATACAATAAGAAGAGAGCCTTGGAGTCTTTCTTCCTATTTCTTTTCAACAACTCTTTCTCTGCCTGAGTTAAATCTTCAAACTCTTCTTCATTTGATGGCTCTTCAAAGACATCCTCAACAAATTCCCATAAGTCTTGGGAGACAAATAAATCTCTCATAGTTATTGACCAGTAGTCATAATTTTTCCCATTAAACATTGGGAGATGGATATTTCCCATACCCATACCAGTGCTGGCTCCAGCCATTCAGCACTCTTAACTATGATTCAAAAACACTTGACTGTGTATTTAAAATAGCTCATTGTTCTGCAATAGTAACACAATAAATTGTATAGAGAAATACCTTGAAGTCTTTTTGCCTGAGTCTTCACTCTGCTGGAGAAACTGCTACAACAAAGAACTCCTTTCCTTCAGCTTCTTTGATCTTCAAAGATCCTGGACTAGCTCTGATACCATGTTGGAATATTGAGAATTCCAGAACAACAATGGAGAGAGTAATACTCTCCTCTTTAACACAGAGAAATAAAGAATTTCTTGATAAGAGACAGAGTTTTCACACTCAAAACAAACTTATATTCCTTTCAAAAAAAAACTATTACAATGTCTTCCTCAACACAGAGGGATTTACAGAATGTGACTGCTTCAAAAACACAGTGTACAAAACTTCACTGTCTCACAAACAAAACACTCTATCTCTATGAAAATAACACTGTTGTGTTTTTCTTTCACGCACTGCTGTGCATTACAAACAAAAACATTACAATACAAAATAGGTTCTCGGGCCTTTTCTTTTATATGCCGCGCATATTAAAAAAAACATTACCGACTATATAAAACTTTAAACTTAAATCTGTTTTAAAAAAAATATCATCAGGGACCCACAATACAAATGCGTGTTGTTTATAAATTCTAATCTATAAACTCCATCAGGTCCGCGACTTCAACACAAAACAAACAACAACCAAAAACTCCGATTCTGATTGACAAACCGGATGCGATGGCGCATAAAACTCCAATATAATAAAACCATCAGGTCCATGTTATAAAAAACACACAACCAAAAAAAAAAGTTCTGATTGCGATTATAAAACAGATGCGATGACCAAATATGAAATCTGGTTCATAAACCAATCGGGTCCGAACTTCAAACACTGTGCAATCGGGCCTTGTGCAAAAGAGGTTTCGATTGCGATTAGGAGACGGATGCGATTGCCCCTTTTAATTCCACTGCATAAACTGGATCGGGTCCGCCATTGGTTAATGCAATCGAGGGCATAAACAAAACAGTTACGATTCAAAACTTGCGATTGTTTAATATGATGCCGCATGGTCTGTGGGACCAGCAAACTTCGGCATAAGGTGGAGGGCGATTATAATATAAGTTTCGATTGCGATGTGTGTGATCGCATCGGGCCTTAACAAAGGCTGTGGTATATGTATGTTTGTTTCGCTTGCGGAACTCACCACATCAACAAGACACTCCTCCTCCTGTGGGGACCACGGGGTTTAAAACTAAAATGCCCGCATACACAGAAAAAAAATATCTCTGTGTATATAAAAAAAATATAAAGGCACTCTGTTTTTCCAAAAATAGAGACTATCCCTGAACAATTTAAAAGACTGTTTTTCAAAATAAAACAGGCTGTGTCGATCAAAACAAATATGAACTGACTATTCAGCAATTTTAGAAAGTGGCTGGGAGTACATAAACCTGGAGAAGAAAATAGAAAGCGGCTCTGCATAGCCACTGTTGAAAGTAACATTTCAACAAGTTGCCTACTTGGAGATCCCTCGTGAAGTCAAGCAAACAAACACAAAATTGTAAGTATCAAATTAATGAGAATACATTTATTTGATATACATCGACTTAAGAGTATAACATAAATCTTTGGGGACTGAGATAGCTATGTAATCGACAAACCTCCCATACTCCATGAATTCCATACTTGTTTTAAGGGGGGTGAAGTGGATTTTTGTTTTGGATTTATGTTTTTGTACGGGCTACAATCACCTCCAATATTTCTACCTATATGCATTAGTAGTATCAATATTAATTTTTCCACAACTAACAGAGTTTCCCAAATCAGCCACTAGAATTCATGTGAATTCATGTGGGTGTAGTTGAAACCCTACGGAGAAGATTTTTGATATTTCATTCTCATAATCCTTTAAAAAATTGAATAGTGTTTTGGATAAATAGTATTCACATGTTGTGCAATAGGATTGTTGGAATTATGTTGTTGTATTGGTCTGCGATGTTCAATGAATAAATAACCACGATCTTTGCCATTCCTTTAATAACCACGATCTTTTCTATTCCTTTGAAATATGTGAAGTTTATTTTTTGTTTTGAAAAAATAACCATGATCCCTTTCATGTTCGGTTAAACTTTGGGTCTCTACGTTAGAACAAGGGTTCACAATGTCTTCTCTTGGGCAGGTATCCTTAGTTCCATGAAAATTTGCATGGAAGACCTGATTCGGCGGACCTCTCGAAGTTGGATTTTTATTTTTTCCCACATTTGTTCCATGGTTTTCAGTCGTTGCATTCTGATAATTCTCTTTGAATATAAAGTTCTGTAGAATCTTGGAAATTCTGCTGCAACGTCCATCATGATACCGAGGAGATCGATGCAGAAAGTTTTTAAGGTAGCCACAAATCTAGAGCTTATAAATCTCTTCACACTTTCATAATGATCAATATTCAAACATCCTTTCACATATCTGAAATACTGAAATCCAGAATGAAAGAAAATAATTCCCAAGTCATAAAGTTTAATAAGTGTAACGAAAGCAAATAAGTCCCAAATCAGAAAGTATACTGAGACTTACCCTTGATGATTCTTTTATTCGGTCAAGCTCAAAAATTGACTTCATTGAATCCACTGAATGCTTTGTAAACAATTTTAAGTACTCTTTGTTGCAATTCCCCGCATTAGTACATGTGTTGCTGACACTCATTATAGAAAATACAGAAATGCAGCGGCCAAGATTATTGTGATTTGTCCAAATGATGGACGTTGGTTTTCTGACTTGCACTTCCAAATGATCTCCCTTGCTTTTTTTTACTCTTTTTTCTGACTTGCCTCCCATATCGACCTTCTCCTGATTGATCAAGAATTCACTCCATTCGCTTCTACAATTGGTGATAGATAATGAACACAGATTGCTGAAAATTCTGGGAGATCAAAACAAAATAATAACAATATGTGATCAAGTGATGGCAATATATAATACACAAAGGTAGGAAGAACATTAAGGGTTGACCTTGGGAGATCAAAATAAAATAATAACAATATGTGATCAAGTGATGGCAATATTCTATGGCTAGTCTGGAGGTACAAGAATAACACTTGCAAAAACTTGCAAAAAAGGGGTTGGCAGAGACCGAGTTACTGTTTCTTATGCGGTCAAGAAGGTGAGGATAACCAACACCTATTTTACTTGTGCCCTTATTCTAAGAAAGTCCTAGAATTATTGTGCTATAACTGGAATTTTTCAGTTCCAGAGTTCTCAAATACAATGGATTGCATTAGGTGGTGGTTTAGAAGAGGGAAAAATTTCAGATCTATCCCTATTATTTCCCATTGGTATATATGGGGTGACAGGAATAGAAAGCTATTTGAGGGGAGACCATGCAATCTAGAAATTACGGCAAAGCAGATTTATTTAAGCTAGGAGAGGAAGAAGTCTACACAGAAACCACATTTTGATTTATCCAAGAGAGTTAGACCACATGAATTACATTTCCCTGCAGGATACTTCGATGGGGCAGCACAAAATGCAAATTGTGGGTGCGGGGTTTGGCTAATACTTTCTACAAATTTTACTGGAATGGAGGAATTGGTACGAATATGAGGGCTGAATGCATGGCGTTATGGGGTCTACTATGGGTGACTACAAATCTGTGTGTGGATAAGTTATGGATTTTTGGGGACTCTAAAACTCTCATTGATCATATGAAGAACAAGTCAAATCTAAATCCAGGATTGGTCACCCACTGGATCAAGCGTATTCATGTTTTAAAGAACAATTTCACTTTTCTTTCCTTTTTTCATGTTTACAGGGATAAAAATGAAGAAGCAGATCGATTATCTAATAAGGGACTAGAGGGCACCTTTGGATACATGATATACGAATTCATTAATATGCAGGGTCAAAATTCTGAAGGTGTGATTAACTTTACATAACAGGAGGATCACCCATCCCTGCTCTACAGTTCTTGTCTCATGCTTCTTAGATTTGGCTTGGGTGTTTGTCACCTATTTGCTGAGGTTAACTTAACAGATGTGTTCCTTATCCTTTCGAATACTTTTGTCCTCTTTAACAACAAGAAAGCTAGGCGTTTGTCGCCTGAACAGACACTCCTTTCATCTGCAATGTTATTGATTTGCTTTCGCTTATGGCTTCGAATAGTTTTTTGGATTTTTCATATGGCTTTGAATAGTTCCTAGAATTACTGATGGTACTCAACGACCAGGATTTTTCGGTTGGTGTATTAGTTCTTTTCTTTTTAAAATTTGGACTAGTTTGAGGTTAGCCTCACGTTTTATTTTGACAGTTATAAATATGGTATATGCACATGGATATACTTGTTGTGGAGATGTTGTTTATCTCTCATATTTTGAGTTGAATGGGGATTGCATTCCCAAAATGTATTTTTAAAGGTTGTTGAACAATTTGGACGTTTAGTCCATCTTAATTTTATGTACTGGTAGTTAATATAAACCATGCGTATTTTTCATGCTGAAAAAAATATATATATAATACACTAAGGTAGGAAGGAAATTAAGGGTTGACCTTGGAAGATCAAAACAAAATAATAACAATATGTGATCAAGTGATGGCAATATATAATACACTTAAGGGTTGACCTTGGGAGATCAAAACAAAATAATAACAATATGTGATCAAGTGATGGCAATATATAATACACTAAGATAGGAAGGAAATTAAGGGTTGACCTTGGAGATCAAAACAAAACAATAACAATATGTGATCAAGTGATGCAATATGTAATACACTAATGTACGAAGGAAATTGACCGTTGACCTATTCTTATTTGACCATTGGAAACAAATTTTGGTTGCTTAATAAGTAAAGAAATTGACAATGGAACACATAGTAGTGCTTACTCAAAATTTATTGATGTTAAGTGGTAGTGCTTAACCAAAACTCCAAAAGCTAGATTTCTCAGTAATTTCCATAATCCACTAGGATTATATAACTAATCCAAACTTCAAATAAATCATCGAATTGACAATTAAGATTTTAATAAAAAAAAAATTAAGGATCAATTCAGTATATTATTTGTCAGTAGTATATTAAATCAAATTTCTAATAAATCATTCAATTAAATATATACTATTAAATATATTTAGATTATTATTTATAAAATCAATTAATTATATTATAACATTTATTTATTTTATTAAATATATATATAACATGTATTTCTTTTTAAAATTTCATAGGTTCAAAACCAAAGGGGTAGAGTATGTATGCCTTCATAGATTTAGGAGTCAAATCGTTGCCCAAAGGTGAATCCCTTATCCCACAAATAAAAAGGTCTCATACACCAATTTAGTGTCTAACTTTACCTTGACCTTAAAATTAAATAATAGTAATAATAATAATAAATGAACCACTTTTCTTAAAAATAAAACAAACTATTAAATAATAATAATAATTATTATTATTATTATTATTATTATTATTATTATTAATTTACCATGAATCCATTTCATCATTTCCACACAAGGTAATTAAAAATCAAATATGGCTACTAATTGTAAGTTTTTTATTTCCAAAATAGTTTTTAAAAAGGTAAACTATATTCCATCAAAATTTTTAAATAAATAACAATTGATTGTTAGCTTTTTATAACCAAAATAATTTTCAAAAAAAGTAAAATATGCCAAATAAACCACCAATTTTAAATTAAAAAAACAATTCGTCTGCAGGTTTACAAAATCGGCAAAATCGACAGGTCTAATTATTGGCTTCCCTTTAAACCCGGTTTTACTAACTTTGACTTGAGTGTGGCTCAATTATAAATTTCAAAATATTACATCAAATTGAATTTAGACTATTTGATTTGCATTTTAAAAATACAATTAAAAAAAAATCTCAACTTTACTATCAAAATTCGAAACATCGTACACTTCCTCCTCCCTATAACGATGTCCTTGCAATTCCAATACAAAATTATTCTCCATCCTTTGTCCTTCCATCTTGATGTAACTCCCCACAACTTTTCATAGGAGTAAGCTATAATGCGACTTTTTGGAGATTCTGATCACCTAAAAAGCGCATTATTCCAGCATCGAGAAATGTGGGCCTCTTCGTCGTTACCCTGCTGGTCAACGCGACGTCTCAGCTTCGTTACTCCTCTGCTAGCCGTCTCTGTTACCCCGTCCGTCTACCTAGCTAGTTGTAGGCTACATGCATGCATTAACTATGCTGCCAACCCCGCCACACTTCCCAACCCGCGAATTTGAGTTTCAAATTTCTCTGCAACAAATTCTCTTAAGCCCGAAGCACAAACTGAACAACAGAATAGCACCCTGATCGAGATCCCAACTTGAAACTTTGTCAACGATTGATGCCTAGCCTAAAACCCTATCAAAAACTACTTCCCAGGTATGTAATGACCAGAACTTCCATCTGAGCATTCCAGAAATTTGAAACGAAAATTGTTTGCTCTTCATTGGCATTTCGAATCTGTGAACACACTGTGAACCGTCACTGCGAACTGTAACTTTCGAATATGTGAATTTGACACACTGTCAACCATTGTACACAGGCCTTTAAAAATTTGGTTCAATTTCATCGCTGTTGTTAGTGGTGGATTGGTGTGAATAAGGCCGCCAAAACTGAACTCAAGTAGAGCACATAGCTTACTCCCTTTTAAAAACCATTTATTTATGAGAAAAGGAAGGTCATAGAAGAAAATACTAATTGGCACATATTCATTCGTATAAGGAGCTTCTCATATTCATCATACATGTCCAAAGATGAATTCCCATCCATTTCTGGTAGAGGCAGATAATGGGTCAACAAAACTTCTTCCCGCGATACAAATACAAATTCTTCAGTACACAACATACCAATTGGAGAAAATCATGTACACAAGTGACTAAATCCTATCCATCTGTTTGAATCTCTGTAGGGTTTAAAGTTCCATCAATAAGGGTGAAAAATATACCTTTTTGATAACTATCCTTTTCGGCCAAAGTCTTCACCTCAAATTTTCCTTTGTTGTGTTATTGCTTTGCATATATTGCATAACACCTATCAATGATGTCCTACATACCCAACACTAAAACATCCCTTCATGCACAGCATTCCCCTTCATCATAAACTGTAACTTTCGAATCTATGAATTTGACACACTATCAACCATCGGGCCTTTAAACCTTTCAATTTCTCTCACCTTTTCCTTTCGGCTTCTACATGATTCAAAGGCTCTTCTCTACCACTGGCAGGTGTCCCTATTTTCAAGGCCATCTTTTTCCAAGTGTCCTGGTTTTCGCCACCTTTAAACAGTGCCCTGATGCATTATGCCTCTTCGAACGAGGCTCCCACACCAGAATACTTTGTTTTACCAACAATTAGAAACAAAACGACAATTTCAGAATTGTTTTGGAAATGAAGATTCGACTTAAACATTGCATTGCAACATGGCCCAACAGGCCCATAAGAGTTTAATGGATAAAAAATATAATTGAGGGGCCTATAGGAAAAATTAGCTGAAATGGGAAACTCATTAGACTTAGAAACAAAGCAACAATTTCAGAAAGAAAAACAACACAATCTATTTTTTTTTAATTTTAAATTAAGTAGTCAAATCACTATTTAGAAAAAACTCCTCATCCTTGACGTGATTGGAGACCTTTTGGATCATTCCCAAAATCATTAGTTGCATACCTTAGTTGAAGCAATATTGGAGAATTTTGGACCTGAAGGTTGCCTTTGGAGCATCTTGAAGACTTATTGTTGAAGGTCCCTTGAAAGGTTTGTTGGGTCACTAATGAAGGCTTGTGGAAGAATTTTTGTAGCAGCCTCTCTTGTATCCCATGGAGTAAATTTTAAGCTAATTCTGAAGAAGATTTGAAGAACATATTTTAAGTCTTTAAAGTCACCCTAGAAAAATCTTTGAAGGTAGGTTTCGAGGACTATTTTGGGGATCGTCTATGCTACTTTAGTTGGAAAAAATGGGCATTTCTTCTATTGAAGAGTACTTTTCAATGTCTTGTTTGATCCCTCACAAACAAGTTTTCATTTGACAATAATTTTAGTTGCCTAAATGAAAATATTACAATTTTTACATTTTTTTATCATCCATTTTAAATCCCTTGTACAATAGGTGTAAACTGCAGAAAATAGAAAAGGATTTTCCTTGTCGTATGTTGATTCCTGAAGGCAAAAGAAGTGGTCAATATGCTCCAAATTCTCTTCAAGAAAATATCTTTCCAACTTTAAATCTTAACTAGCACTATTCTAGTTCTTTGAAAATGGACATTAATTACAGGAAATGGTTTTTTGGATTGGAGAGTACTGTTAATTGCCTACTCATTTTCATCAAGAAAGTAGATAATTCTACATTGATAACTTGCAATGCTTATTTCTAATCATTGTCTACTAAAAGCATTGTAGACTATTTAGTATTAATGAATTTTCATAGTCTGCATCATTCCTGCCCTCAAAAAGGATACTCTACATAGGATATCACTTAGTAGCTAGCACATTACATATGTTGCCTGTGTCGCTCCCATACTTGTATTTAAGTGATTTGTCCATGTAGCTCGTCAATTTAGACTCTAGAAAGGGTGTGTTATTTTCCAACCTTATTACCTCATTATGAATTTCAATAGAAACACATTCCTTATATTTTTCATCTTTTTACACATTCCTCCCACTTTTATGATCAGAATTTCCAATTACTTGCATGGGGAAGCTACAAGCTGTCTATCTTAGAACACATAGCAATATCTCTTTTTATGAAATTTAGTGTATTTTTTATGTTTTTATTTCCCAGGGTAACTCCAGAGGTTTTCTAGAGTATGAGTCTATTCTTTGGCCTTACGAAGTCATTCTCCTAGGGTTTGGTAACATTCCAACTCTAGCTTACACCCATGTTCAACAATGAATATGCAATGGTACTTTCGTAGAGTGACTTTTGAGAGACCAACACACATTATTCCATGAAATTGGAACTATAAACCTTTTGTGGGGAACATGAATTGGCATGTCTGCCTATTATTTTTTTTGTTCTGCAAGCAAGATTGGCACCAAAACAAACAACACCTGTTGTTTCCTGCCAATAGACAAAATATTTGAATGGTGTGATCATTTTTTTTATTGAGATGCTAATTTGAGATTTAGAGATAAAAATATGTATAATGAGTTGGAAATAATTAATATTATTTGTATATTAATGGAGAAATGGTTACATTTTTTTAACATAGCTCCTTAAGTTAGGATTAGTTCCTAGGATATAGGAGTATGTTTACAACTCCCTGATTCTTTGTGATTTACTTATAGTTGTATCATTCCATTAATGAATGTAGAGTGTGTACTCTCTGTTTCAATGTAGTCTCCAGGTGCAGTACTCCCCTGTGAGCTGCAACTTATTTTTAGTTCATTTTTTATCTTGGTATCAAAGATCAGATTGGGTGAGCCTGATTTGTTTATAGAGAGCCCTAGTGGCTACAAAGCCTTCGTGGCTACGGTGTACACAGGAGCTTCGTGCTCTCAGGTCTTGGATGGTTAATTAATCTCTGAGCAGAAGAGGGTTGGCATAATTTTTCCACTGACAAGCACACCAAAATGCCCAATTGGCGCGACTGTTAGGGCCATACCCACGCCAGCACGCTGAAACACGCGATTGGCGTGTTTGTGCAGGCCATACCCATGCCAATTTGGTGACTCGTGTTGATTTTTATTTGGGCGCGGATTTTTTGCCTCGGGAAAGTGCCAATCTCTCTCTGGAGGTTCTGCATATCAGATTTACCTGGTGGTGGTAGATCGAAGTTTCCCAGTGGTGGGAGATCGGATTTGCCTGGTGGTGGAAGACCGAAGTTGTGGATTTACCCGATGGTGGTAGATCGGATTTTCCTGGTGGTGGTAGATCGAAGTTTCCTGGTGTTGGAAGAATGAAGTTGTGGATCTCTCTCTGTGGAGGTTCTGCACATCAGATTTACCCGGTGGTGGTAGATCGGATTTTCCTGGTGGTGGCAGATCGAAGTTTCCTAGTGGTGGTAGATCGGAGTTGCCCGGTGGTGGCAGACCGAAGTTGTGGATTTACTCGGTGGTGGTAGATTGTATTTTCCCGGTGGTGGTAGATCAAAGTTTCCCGGTGGTGGCAGATTGAAGTTGTGGATTTTCCCGGTGGTGGTAGATCAGATTTTCCCGGTGGTGGTAGATCGAATTTTCCTGGTGGTGGCAGATCAAAGCTGCAGACATATTTTCTGGAGGCTCAGCACATGTGATTCGCCCGGTGGTGGTGGATTTAAGTTACAGTCACAAGATTGGACCAGATTGGTAGCAGATCGATGATCAAGATCTGGTATGTATTGAATTTTATGTTAGTGTAGCTTGTAATTATTCAACTGGTTAGAATCATCGAAGGGTCTGGAATCATATCATTCCAGTATGAATAATACCATAGAAACATATCTCAACGATTCTAGAAAACTCGATGGGTCCAATTTCACCAATTAAAAATTCAAGCTACAAACATTGCTTGAGGGATCAAATGCGTGGTCGATTGTCACAGGAGATGAGCAGAAACCAAATATTGTAACAGGAACAACCGCACTTATACAAGACTAGGATAAAATGGAAAACAAAGAAAAAGTTATATTGAAGATGTCCGTTAAGGACAATATTATCCCACATATTAGAGATGGAAAATCTTCCACTGATATTTGAACGAAGATCAAGAATTTATACCAGACACAAAATAAAAATTGCATCTTGTCTCTCAAAGGCAAGTTGTTTGCGATGAGGATGGAGGAGAATGAATCTACTGCTAGATTCATTGCAAGAGTTAAAGACCTGAAGGACAGATTGGGAGACATTGAAGAAAAGGTGTATGTTTCTGATCTAGTCACAATTACATTGAACGGAATGAAGGATGAATATCATATGTTCATCACAGGATTGGCAGCGAGGGAGAAAACCCCTACATTTGAAGAATTGACAGGAATCTTGCTACAAGAAGAAGAGCAGTGGCAGAATTTAAAACCACAGAGTGATGATCTTGCTCTGATGGCGAAGAGGAGACAGTTTAGAGAGAAGCAGTCACTACAGCAACAGCATCCACAATAGCAACAGCAGCAATAAAGAGGAGGTATCACGTTTCAAAAGAGACCATTTAGAGGTACGTCTGCAAACAATTTTTCAAACAAGAAATGTTTTTACTGTGGGAAAATTGGCCACCATATTAGGGACTGTTATAAGAGGTAGATAGACGAAGCAAGGAATAAGCAGAGAAAGCACAAAGGATACTTTTTTGATGAAGATGAAGACCATAGTCATGAACTTCGACTATTTACAGCTGATTGTGCTCTTTCAGCATCTAAGGAAGATGAGGATGACATATGGTATGTCGATTCTGGCACATCCTCACATATGACAGGTAAGAAATAATGGTTTCAATTTCTTGAAGAAACTTCATGTGGATATAAAATTTATTTAGGATATGACAGAGGATATGAGATCCAAGGGTACGGTGATATTCCGGTAAAGTTACCTAGCGGTGGCATTAAACATCTTAAGAATGTATTGTATGTACCCGGGATTAGAAAAAATTTGATCTCTGTATCTATGATAACTGATCAGGATATGTTAGTTCAATTATTCAAGACCCACTGTGTCATAAAGGATAGCAATATGGAAAATGTTGCATCAGAGGTGCGTGTGGGGAGCCTGTACAGACTAGATGTGAAAATCATGTCATAACAAGCCATGGTTGCAACAGGATTGACAGCCGAAGAACTCTGGCACCAGAGATTTGGTCACCTTAATTTGAAAGACCTCATGTTACTTCAAATAAAAGGTATGGTCGATGGACTCCCTACCTTTCATAGTGTTCAGTTAGATTGTGATGGATGTGCATTAAGGAAAATGCATAGAGAAGAATTTCCTCTGCATGTTAATAGAAAGGAAAGAGATATTCTAGAGTTGGTGCATACAGACATATGCGGACCTATGCAGACAAGGTCGCTAGGTGGTGCATATTATTTTCTTCTATTTACTGATGATTGCACTAGATTCTCTTGGATATATTTTTTGAGTAAAAAGAGTTGGACCTTTCAGTGTTTCAAAGAATTTAAAACTTTGGTGGAAAAGCAGACAGAAAAATGTATAAAAATTCTCCACTCGGATCAAGGGGGAGAATACAGGCTGGGAGAGTTCATGAATTTTTGCAGATATCATGGGATTGTTCAACGGTTTACAGTGCTTCATACACCACAGCAGAATGGAGTGGCAAAACGAAAGAACAGAACTCTTATGGAGTGCGCAAGGAGTATGCTTCAAGGTAAGGGTCTATCAAATGGTTTTTGGGTGGAAGCCATCAACACTAATGTTTATTTAAAGAATAGGAGTCCTACTAAATGTCTTGGCTTCAAAACTCCTTTTGAAGCATTATATGGATTCAGACTAGTAGTGAGTCATTTAAGAGTATTTGGGTCAAAAGCTTTTGCCCATATACCCAAGGTGAATAGAAAGAAGTTAGATCCTAAAGCCATGAAATGTATCTATGTAGGATATGGCACTGAGTTTAAATCATATAAGTTATTTAATATTGTGACTCATAAAATATTTTCAAGTCGAGACGTAGTATTTCATGAACAGGTTGAGGAAGGAAAGGATGACAGTGATAATGATTAACACATTCCATTATTAATGGAAGAAATCAGTAGGGATGATCAGGAGCAGGAGCAGAAAGAAGAAGAAGAAACAGGTGATGTAGCCAATAATGCAAGCCTGTACAAGTCTGAAGCAGACAGATTTGAGGTAAGTCCCCTACCAAGGAGATTAGGTAGGAAGACTCAATTACTAGCCAGATTGAAAGACTATGCTTTAATGACAAATATTTTAAACATTATAGAACCCATAAATTACAAAGAAGCAAGTCAATCTGATGCATGGAGGGCTGCAATGAATGAAGAAATTGAATCAATTACTAGAAACCATACTTGGGATTTAGTTGAACTGCCTGAAGGAAAAACACCCATAGGTTGTAAGTGGTTGTATAAACCTATAGTAAATGCAGATGGGAGTATAGAAAAGCTTAAAGCTAGACTGGTAGAAAAGGGCTATTCACAACAAGAGGGAATATATTTTGATGAAACCTTTGCTCCTGTAGCAAAATTAAATACCATTAGAATGCTAATCTCTTTAGCTACAAAATATAAGTGGAAGCTACACTAGTTAGATGTTAATTCTGCATTTCTGAATGGTGATTTGAAAGAAGAAATTTATTTAGTTCAGCCTGAAGGGTTTGTTAAAAAGGGGCAGGAACATCTTGTTTGTAGATTGAAAAAGGCATTATATGGTTTAAAACAAGCACCCAGGTCATGGTATGAGAAGATCGATTCATTATTTGTACATCATGGTTTTCATAGGAGCATGAATGATCCAAATCTGTATACCAAGTTTAATAAATAGAGGCAAATTATTTTGATTTCTTTGTATGTGGATGATATGATTATAACAGGAAATGAAGATACTCTGATCAAAGAAATCAAATGACAGATGTCACAAGTATTTGAAATGAAAGATATCGGAAATCTCCATTATTGTTTGGGTCTAGAAGTATGGAGAGATTATGGATAGACTTTTCTTACTCAAGGAAGTATGCCAGAAGTCTGCTAGAAAGATTCGGGATGGAACAATGTAAGTCAGCAGCAACACCATTGCAGCAGAATCTGAATTTGTGCAGTGATGATGGCACTAAGGAGGTGGATGCCACTAAGTATATAAAGCTAGTTGGTAGTCTGATATATCTTATGACAACTAGACCAGATCTGGCATACTCTGTTAGTGTGTTGAGCCAATACATGTGTAAACCTCTCGAAATTCATTGGGTTGCAGTAAAGAGCGTGTTGAGGTATCTTTGTGGTACTAGTGATTATGGTATTTTATACACTAACACTTATGATGTTACTTTAGCAGGTTCTTCAGATTATGATTGGGCAGGCAACCTGGATGATCGAAGATCTATCACATGCTATGCATTCAGCATTGGATCCGGGGTCATAGCATGGAGCAGCAAAAAGCAAAGTACTGTAGCTTTATCTTCAGCTGAAGCTAAGTACCAAGCATTGTGTGCAGCCACATGTGAAGCTATCTGGTTTAGAAGACTTCTCAATGATGCAGGAGAAGAACAGAAAACAGTAACTACCATTAAAAGTGACAACCAGAGCACTATCAAGCTAGCATACAATCTATTATTTCACAAAAACACCAAACACATCGATACTTAGTTCCATTTTGTTCGAGAAAAACTTCAGTCAAAAGAAATATGTGTTGAATATTGTAAATCTTATGACAACATGGCAGATATTTTTACTAAGCCTCTTGGGAGAATAAAGTTTGAATTGTTTAGAGGGATGTTAGAAATTCAGGGTAATCATTTCTCCATTAAGGGGGAGAGTTGGAAATAATTAATATTATTTATATATTAATGGATAAATGGTTACATTGTTGTAACGTAGCTCCTTAAGTTAGGATTAGTTCCTAGGATATAGGAGTTTGTTTACAGCTCCCTGATTCTTTGTGATGTACTTATAGTTGTATCATTCCATTAATGAATGTAGAGTGTGTACTCTCCGTTTGAGTGCAGTCTCCAGGTGCAGTACTCACCTGTGAGCTGCAACTTCTTTTCAGTTTAGTTTTTATCTTAATGATTATGTGATTGGGATAATCAGGCAAATAATATTTTTGAAAATGAATAGGACCTTGATGAAGAGGAAGAATACATTAGCCATGATTCATTTTTACAATTTTCACAAACGATGCTAAAGAATATTTCTAGGAGAGAAATGAAAGCTTCCAGATGAATACTGCCTTCTGCAATATCACCACAATTGGTTCATACCCACTATTTTTACTCTGAAGGGTTTAATGTATCTGATAGCTAGTGTAAGGCCTTATATCCATTGATTGGCATAGAAAAAATATGATTCTATTTATGTCACTACTCATCCTGCAGGATTTATATCTTACATGCCAAAGATGTTTCTTGCAAGCAAATGGCATTTCAAAAAAGTAGTAAATATGGTTAAGCAAATTGATCCATCAGCTGGGAAGAGAAAAGAAAATTGTAAAATAACAAACTAGACATTTTGAAACTAGCAGGGCAGACAAAATTCAAAGTTTATAATCTCCCAGCAACTTTGAGATCCAAAAAGTGCCTCTAATTGCACCAGGAGAAGTAAGAGGCACTCTATAACTAGGATGGAAGAGATGTTATCACGTCATTGAGGTATGTAATTTAAAACAAAACCCTTTTAAGCACACATAGATTCGCACCTCAATATTTTTATTTTGATCCTTCTTGGTGTTCAAGAGACTGATTTAAAGGTGCATCTATGCTAGTTAATTGGAGGTTTTGATGTACCTCCAAAACACAAATTTGGTTTCCGTTGATAGGAATTTTTTCATTTGATGCAGAGTTATATGCCAAGCATGGAAGGTATTGGATGAGTGGATGTATAGTATGAAACAAATGGTTTTGTGTCCTCTTATTGGACGCTTTTATTTTAGTACTTTTCCTATCATGCTTAACTTAGAGATTGCTTTGCTACTCCCTTGACATGTGTGGTAGATGGTGACTGACTCCATTGATGACTCTCTGGTTATCCATGGATATTAATATTCTCTTTATTTTGATTCTATCATTTTTTATGGCAAATTTTGTTCATCCAATTTTCTATTTTATTTTCTTGGTTGGTAAAATGCAGAGACATAGACACAACTTTATTACAGATAAGGATTTCAAATTCTTCTCTAGGAATTGTATGAATACTATTAAAATTCATGTTTGGTGGTGGATTTCATATGATCTTAATCATCCAGCACCTTTCATATGAGGATCTTTACAACCTCTCGTTGATGCTTTTAAATGGGCAGAGTGAGTTTTGGATGCCATCATTTCCTATTTAATGTTTTGAAGAGGTGCCACTTGCAGTGTTTAATTTTCAATTATATAGGAAGATTTTTCAAACCATTAAGAAAAATGACCACGATAGTATTATAAAGGTTCAAAAATAAATGGGTATATCATTTTCTTTTGTGGTGTAGGGAAGGGACATAAAGATAAAAATTCATACTGACTTACTATTTTTGTTGTAGTCATTATGGTTTAAAGGTTATTGTTGACCTCCATGCAGCACATGGTTTACAAAATGGAATGGATCATAGTGCCAGCAGAGATGGATCTGATGGAGCATAGTGCCAGCATTAACTGCAGATCTTAGTTGAAGCAATATTGGAGCATTTTGGACCTGAAGGTTACCTTTGGAGCATCTTGAAGACTTATTGTAGAAGGTCCCTTGAAAGGTTTGTTGGGTTACTAATGAAGGCTTGTGGAAGAATTTTTGTAGCGACCTCTCTTGTATCCCATTTAAATTTGAAGCTAATTCTGAAGAAGATTTGAAGAACATATTCTAAGTCTTTAAAGCACCCTAGAACAATATTTGAAAGTAGATTCGAGGACTATTTTGGGGACTCTCTATGCTACTTTAGTTGGAAAAAATGGGTGTTTCTTCTATTGAGGAGTACTTTGCAATGTCTTGTTTGATCCCTCACAAATAGGTCATCATTTGACAATAATTTTAGTTGCCAAAATGAAAAAATTACAATTTTTACATTTTTTATCATCCATTTTAAATATCTTGTACAACATTCCTAAACTTCAAAAAACATAAAAGGATTTTCCTTGCCGTATGTTGATTCCTGAAGGCAAAGGAAGTGGTCAATATGCTCCAAATTCCCTTCAAGAAAATATTTTTCCAACTTTAAATCTTAACTAGCACTAGTCTAGTTCTTTGAAAATGGACATTAATTCGAGGAAATGGTTTTTTGGATTGGAGAGTACTGCCAATTGCCTACTCATTTTCATCAAGAAAGTAGACAATTCTGCATTGATAACTTGTAATGATTATTTCTAATCATTGTCTACTAAAATCATTGTAGACTATTTTGGCTTCCTATAGCAACCTCTAGCAACAACTGTTCCTCTGGATGTTTTGGCTACATATTATTGAAATGGCTATCAAACTGTGTGGAAGCACTCTTCCACAACATATGTTATCATGTGCAATAGGATTATAAATGCTGATCCATATGAGTTGTATCAAATAAATGGTGCATTTTCAAATCAAATATCGTTGTCGATGTTCACTACTATAATATTTTTGATGATTATTTTCATAACAAGACTGCCCAAGATAATATCCATTGTATGCTATGTGATGATCTTAGTAAATTTTGTGGTTTTTTTTCTATTATTGATTGAGTTAGCTTTGACACTGTGTCCCAATTGAATGGACAAACGAGTGGAAAGTGCAAGGAGCTTCAAGGCCAGACTATCAACAGTTTTTTTATGCCCAAATACAAGCTTATGAAAAGGCTTCATTTGGTTGGTCATATTTGACTCTAAAGAATGAAGAGAAGCACTGGGACTTTGAGTGGAATATAAAACAAAACTACCTTATATTAGGTAGGATGGAAGCTTCATTGGAATATCAAGCTTAAACCTTGGAAATTTATTTTGGTGGTAGTTATGATGACCCTCAAGGTTTCCCTTGGTTCTCACATAAAAATTTAACATGCTTGCATGCTCTTGACAAAGATCTAGACTTTAAGGACATTTTAATTGTGGTCATGTTCTTGTCAGTTCCTTGATTTTCTGTTTCTCTGAGTTTTCTCCCTCGTTTCTTCTTTTTTGTATCACACTACAGTTGTAAGTGGGCATCAACCTTATTGCAAGTCAAATTTGGGGATTTTCCCTTAGTATGCACAACAGCTATTTTCCCTTAGTATGAAAATTTAGGGATTTTCCCTTCATATGCACAGTAGTTGCACAAAAGTCAATTCCACAAGACCAAGAGATATTAATATATGATATTTTCTAATTCAAGGATGAGGAATTTTTTCTAAATCATGATTTGAGAAATTAATTTAAAATTAAAAAAAAAAATGGATTGCATTGTTTTTCTTTCTGAAATTGTTGCTTTGTTTCTAAGTCTAATGAGCTGCCCATTTCGGCTAATTTGACCTACAGGCCTCTCAATTATCTTTTTCATCCATTAAACTCTTATGGGCCTATTGTTCCATATTGCAATGCAATTTTTAATTCGACTCTTCATTTCCAAAACAATTCTGAAATTGTTGTTTTGTTTCTAATTGCTGGTAAAAAATAGTATTCTGGTGTGGGAGCCTCATTCGAAGAGGAATAATGCATCAGGGCACTATTGAAAGGTGGTGAAAACCAGGACACTTGGAAAAATATGGCCTTGAAAATAGGGACACCTTCCAGTGGTAGAGAAGAGCCTCTGAATCATGTAGAAGCCGAAAGGAAAAGGCGAGAGAAATTGAAAGGTTTAAAGGCCCGATTGTTGACAGTGTGTCAAATTCACATATTCGAAAGTTACAGATCGCAATGAAGGGGAATGCTGCACATGAAGGGATGTTTTAGCATTGGATATGTAGGACACCATTGATAGGTGTTATGCAAAATATGCAAAGCAACAGCACAACAAAGGAGAATTCAAGGCGAAGACTTTGACCGAAAAGGATAGTTATCAAAAAGGTATATTTTTCACCTTTTTTGTTGGAAATTTAAACCCTATAGAGATTCAAACATATGGATAGGATTTAGACACTTGTTTACATGATTTTCTCCAATTGGTATGTTTTGTATTTAATAATTTGTATTTGTATCATGGGAAGAAGTTGTGTTGACCCATTATCTGCCTCTGCCAGAAATGGATGGGAATTCATCTTTGGACTTGTATGATGAATATGAGAAGCTCCTTATACAAATGAATACACCGAAGTTATTATTTTCTTCTATGGCCTTCCTTTTCCCGTAAATAAATGGTTTTTAAAAGCGAGTAAGCTATGTGCTCTACGTGAGTTCAGTTTTGGCGGCCTTGTTCGAACCAATCCACCACTAACAACAATGATGAAATTGAACTAGAGGTTTAAAGGCTCGTGTATGATGTTTGACAGTGTGTCAAATTCACATATTCGAAAGTTACAGTTCACAGTGTGTTCACAGATTCAAAATTCCGATGAAGAGCACACAATTTCGTTTCAAATTTCTGGAATGCCCATATGGAAGTTCTGGTCATTATGTACCTAGGCAACGATCATTGATAGGGTTTCAGGCTAGGCAACAATAATTGACAGATTTCCAGGCTGGGATCCTAATCAGGTTGTTGTTCTGTTGTTCAGTTTGTGCTCTGGGCTTCAAAGAATTTGTTGCAAAGAAATTTGAAACTCAAATTCACAGGCTAGGAAGTGTGGGGTGGTTGGCAGCGTAGTTAATGCATGCATGCAGCCTACAGCCTGCTAGGTAGACAGACGGGGTAAAGGACACGGGTAGCGGAGGAGTAACGGATCCAGGACATCGCACTAACCAGAAAAGTAATGGCTGAGGGGCCCACATTTCTCGATGCCAGAATAATGCACTTTTTGGGTGATCGAAATCTCCGAAAAGTAGCATTATAGCTTACTCCCTTTCCATATATCACTTTTTGGACCTGTTAGTTTAATAATAACACAACTAAATAATATTATAACTCCACATGAATATGTTGATCAAAAGGATTACCTCTCACGTAAATTTATTCATTTTCATATAAAAATTGAAATGATTATGTAGACATTGTCAACTACTTTCTTATAAGGGGAACGACTGTGCAGGTGACAGTCTAGAAGGTGGATTGCACTACAGAAGCGCTGAGGCATCCTAAAAAATCTTTTTGTACATTCTTTGCCAATGTGGCCTTTAACCAAACTACCCACAAAGCTCTTCACCAAATTGAATTTCACACAACCAAACATCTTTGGGTCATTAATATACTCTTCAAAATCTTCCTCACCCATGCTCGACACCCTCTCGCACACTTGCAAACTCTCAATCTCAAAAAATCCACACTTATCTATTTATTTTCTAAGCTCATCTGTGTTCAAAATATACCATTGAATATTTTAAAAGTCTCTCAAATCTCTTCGATAATCCCCTGTAATCGATATCACAACACCAAAATATTAATACCATTAATATATGCATTCTCAGATCCACATTTTTAACTAGAAATGATTTGATAAGAATCTAAGGCTTATTTTTTTGTCATATTTCCTATGTCACCAATTAATCCCATTCATCTTCAAATTCCTTGTCCATTATATATAATCAAATTGTTCTTTCACATAGCTACAATGTCAAACTTATTGGAAGTCTAAACTTGCCTCAAAATTTGCCCAGTCAATATCTTAACAATGTTCTAATTTTTCAAATCCCTCCTTGAAAAATTTGGCAAAAATAATGAAATAATGAATAGATTTTACTATTTAAAGAAATTTTTATGGAATAGATTTTCGAAAATCATTTTCCACTCATTTTTCAGTTTACTGCTTTTTTTCACTTCAAAAAAATAAATTTGTGTTTTTTTCCCCGATATTTGGTGTGTTTGTTAACTAACCACACCAGTGTGCCCGATAATAAAACCGCACCGGTGCATTTAACAATACATTAACATCGATAACAATAACTCCTTTTTTAACGCACCGCAATTAATTTTAGGTATGTACACCAAAATTTATTCTTGATTTTGCTCAAATGCAGGGAGAAAATATCACAATTATATGAAATGGAAAAATTTTCAAAATCGAGCTCATTCCATAATATTTCTCAAAATCCATCGCATAGTTCTCCCTATCCATCTCCAGACGTAATTCCGTCAAATTTTATTTATATTTTTATTATCTAATGAATTTATTTTTTATATCCATGTCAATCAGCTGAATAAAATTAGCGTATACAAATTTTTAGGTTCATGCAGATTCAAAATCGAGTTCAGATGCACAAAATATTCAAACAGTTAAAAAAATTCAGAAGCTCTTATCAGGAGCAGCATACCACAAGGTGCAGTTGGTAGATTAAAATGGACAGCCACTTCACCCTGCCAATTGTAACATGCCATCTTCTAGCCACAATCCTGGGACAATGATGGTAATAATTGTTTGGAATAATGTAATTATTTCAATGTCAAACCAATTAATCATTCATTGACGTGCTTACTAATTGATATCATTGATATTGTACTAATCATGTTCAAATATACTTTTTGAAATTATTAGGATTCTAGTGATGATGAGAAACCTACCTACCATCTTCCGTTGCACCCCATGAAAATGTCAAATCGAGAGAAGGTTGAATTAAGAGAAAAAATCAGAGAGGAACGATACCAAGAATGGTTGAATCAACCACTTAATCAATTCCCACTATGTCTAGATTCACCAATTAGGAATGACTACAACAATAGCAGTTCTTCACAAGATGGCAATGGAGGCAATAAAATAGAGGTTGGTATGGATGATTACTTAAGGGATACGACTTCCATGGACACAATGTTGTTAGATGCATTCCAGAACGATGATTAGCTAGGGGATGATGCTCATATCGTTGATACCTTTTTAAAAAGCCTTAAATTTGCTTCCACAGCCCCTCTCTTTGGACCTAGAGGTCAATCAAATTCTACCTAGTTGGGGACAACGATGGTACTGTACAACTTGAAAGCAAATTTTGGCTTGTCGAATTTATGTTTCTTAGAAATTTTGAGGTAATTGACCATCAATTCCCTTATGTTTTGATAAATATTATCACACAATCAACATTACAAATGGTCAATTTTACGGAAATTAATAATTATTGGCATTGTAAATTTAATATTTTCCACCAACTACAAGCTATTTAAAGATAAGGTTCTTCTGAGTGATAATGTCTTGCCCGGTAGCTGCGAAAAGGCAAAGCAATTTTGAAAATGTTGGGTGTTGAGTACATATCATATCATGCATTTCCAAATGATTGTATTCTATATACTAGAGGAGAATATGCAGACAAATATATATTTCTGAAATGAGGGCATGACAGGTATGATAAATCAAAAAAGAAGGGTAAATCACGTGTTCCTCATCTTAAGATATTGAGGCACATGCCTATAATCCCAAGGACTCAAAGGCTCTTTCGTTGCAAATAATTAGCTATGTTGCAGGGATGGCATGCCTCACACAGAAGTGAGTTGGGAGTTATGTGAATCCAAAAAAAATCAATATCCATGAAGCATATAGAGGATACATGGCCCGAAAAATTCAAGGATGAAGTATGAAGCCTACGACTCAACATAACCATGGATGGCGTCAACCCATATTCCCTCTAGAACACCAAATATTATGTTTGGCCTATAGTAGTGATCAATAACAATATCCCCCCATGGTTTTCCATAAATAATGAACATCTTATGTTGGCTCTCATAGTCCCTAGTAGAAGACAAGTGAGGAATATGGATGTCTACTTACAACCACTGGTAGATGAATTAAAGGAATTATGGGATGGGATAAATGCATATGATGTATCAAGACCCATCATAGCAGAGAGGAGTTTTATGTTGTATGGCATATGTGCTTACACCACACATGATTATCCAGGCTTAGGAGTTTGCTCTGGTAAATTACATGTTTATTGATTTTTTTATATACGTAACAATATTTTTTCGCATATTAATTTAATCCATTGTAATTGTTCTGATCTTCATGATATTATTTAACGAATCATGCATATTGTATACAATAATTTCGCAGGTATTGTAACAAAAGGGTATTATGGATGTAAATGTTGTGGACCTTCTTTGAAAGCTAGATGGTCCAATGACCTACGAAAGCCAGTGTGTGACTACTCCAAGATATTCCTCCCAGAAGAACACCCTTATAGAAGAGAAACATCTGATTTCAATGGTAAATGAGAGATAACCCAAAGGCCTACAATAAAGACACCAGTTGAATGGCTTAGAACATATGAGAGAGAGAAGGAGAAAAAGTTCATAGAAATGTTCGATTCAAATGGCGAGCCTATGTTCGATGATCCAGAATTTTTCGACACCTATGTTGATAAATTACCCATTGGGATGAAAAGTACATCTATCTCTTATAACCTCCCATATTGGGAGCATCTTAAGATTATCCACTTACTAGATCCCATTGATGCAGGAGCATCCAACTCAGGGTAAACAGAAAAACAGGTGTTTTTCTTACAGGTTACAGTTGATTGGTTGACAGGTCATTGCACTTGGGTTTATTTTGTTTTTTTTTTAGAAATTCTATCATTAGGGCCTAATAGTCATTTACGTTTTGTAATTTCATTTTAAATTTTCTTTTAGTTAATATTTAGAACTCATTTCCTCAATTAAAAGAACATATTAAGAATGTAACCATATCTAACTGTTGGCAGTTTCAAAACGAAACTGTTTCATACAGTCATACAAAAGAGAAGAAAATACATTCTGTAAAGGTTGATTTTCCATCATATTAAAACAGAGAAAGCAATAAAACGCATTCAGGAGACTTTTGAAGAAATCATCTGAAAACTACTCTGCAGTTAAATATTATTTGTTTTTCTTTTCCTGTCTATTTTTTATATCATCGTGTATGGTAAACTAAACATATGCGCAACTGTAACAAAGGAAAACAAAAATAAATTTTTACACAAGCACTGGAGCGACTACAGCATTTGACAAACTGAAGCATACATTTGCAGGAGAGTCCACACAGACAAGAAATGTCGCAGATATATATGAATTAGCTGGCTTACCAAACATATTCCCAAGTATTCACCATTTCATATTAACAGAACTTAAATTCCACCATTTATAAATAAATCCCGTTTCTGTTGATGAGTCCTGAAGGGCTATAAAAATATATTACATATTAAGTTTACGGACTGGGTTTGAAACCCCATACAAAACGGCGTTCATATTCAGATGGAAAACTAACAAATAAAACAACAGAACTGGACTAGTAATTGACCGCGGAATTGCTATTAAAACCCTGGTCTATTTTGCCTAGAAAGAGACTCTTGTAACAGACCAAAACATAGTGGAATCCACAGAAAGATAATTAAGCGTGGAAGCTAAGACCCACGAATAAAAAAAATTACAAAAACCACCAGAGGCGGATAAAGGTCAAGACCCTACCCATTTGGGGTCAATAGTTGTGAAATGTGAAGAGCCATGATTGTACAAACTGTAACCACCTGCAAAGAGAAAATAAATTTCAAGAGTTAAGCCTCGAAATGATTTTAAATCGAATATTTAAATCTGAATAAGAGAAATGGGGAGGGTTTATTGAGCTTAACTTACCAGAAGGAAGAAATGTCGAACAAAGGAGGAGCTTTGATCGCCAGTCGACAAGGGTCTACTCAACGACCGTTAATAACTCAGAAAAAAACGCTGAGAAATTGAAGCAGGGAAGAACGATTTACCACGTGGAACTGATAAACAGAGGTGGACATTGGAACCCTTGTCGACCTCGACCTGTAAACTGCAAACAATAATCAGTCAAACAAAAAATTTATTTTGAGGGCGAAAGTTAGACAATGCCAGAATGAAATGCCTATAAAAGGTATGAATAAGAAACAATAACTAGAAACTGCCATGTTGCCGAAGTCTTGTTGAGAGCCACAAAGGATCTAGAAAAACCCTTGCCACAGAGACAGTGTGAAAAGAGCCAACAGAGCCACCATATCGGCAAAGACAATCACAGAGAAAACCCTCACAAACTTCGAACAAATGAAATGAATGCAGCTGAGTAGTGTTAGGGTTAGTGATAGAGCGGGAGAGCAAGTCTCGAGAAGCAGGACAGATGTCCATTTCACGTCCTCTCACAAGGACGAATTACCATTAATACACAGTGACTGTGAAATTAATCAAATTTGTAACGTATCATATGATACAACCACGATTGAAACATTAATTCAAACCTTATCTTAATATTTATTCAACAAGTCAAATCATAATTTAAGCACAAGTCTTAAGGAGGGCTGGGCCCCATCAATTTTTGGTATCAAAGCAGGTTGTATATTAGAAGAAATGGAAGTTGGTCGATGAGGTCGTGGGAGAGCTATTCGAAGAGTAGCAGATGAAGGATTGCGAGAAGAGATTCAAATATTGAACGCACATTTGGCAGCAGTAGAAGCAGGAAGAAAAAGGGATATTGAGGGAGGAGATGATAGTGATGAGGAAGTTGCAGAGACAACAGATGGATCAGATGGAGAAGGACCCGAACTCAGAATGTTGAGGTCGGTTTTACTATCAAATAGTAAGCCAAAGCATGAGCTTTCAACTTATGATGGAATTTTATCAGCAGAGGTACTGCTAGATTGGCTCAGTGAGCTAAATAAATATTTTGACTATGAGGATATCAGTGAAGATAAAAAGGTTAAATTTGTTGCCACCAGGTTGAAAGGACACGCGTCCTTATGGTGGGATAATGTCCAGGCAGAGAGGAAGAGGTTGAACAAGCAACCTATAAAAAAATGGACGAGGATGGAGGCTAAATTTAAGGGTAAATTCTTACCTAAAGACTACCAGATTGCTATGTACAGGCAGGTACAGAATTTAAAACAAAAGGGGTTGACTGTAAAAGAAGATACTGAAGAATTCTATCGGGTAAACCTGAGAGTTGGTTACATAGAAGACACCCCTGAAAAGACAGTGAGGTTTTTGAATGGATTAAGGTGGGAAATATCAGATGAGATAAGTATTCTTTCACCTAGAACCATAGATGAGGCATATCATAGTGCCTTAAAGGCAGAAGAGAAAATAAACAGGAAAAAAAATGCCAGAAGAGGAGGATGATCTGGCAGAGGGAAAGGACGAGCCTATGGCAGAGGTAGAGCTGCCAACCCCAGTGATGAAGGAAATATTTCAAAGACTCCAGGAACAACAGAAAAATACAATAACACTAGAGGAGGAAGGCCATACCAGCGTGGAAGAGGTAATGGCAGAGGCAGAGGAGCTGTCATCCAGTGTTACAAGTGCCATAAGTGGGAGCACAAGTCTTTTGAATGTCCTGAGGGTGAACAGACAGGAGGAAGAGGAACATATGTTGCTCAGATGGAGGAAGCGGAGGCACCACCCCAAGAGGTAGAGAATGTACCAGAAATAGGGGAGGCCTTAGTGTTGAACAAAGTATTGCTAAAACCAGCAAAAGAGGAAGTTGAACCAACTCAAAGAAAAGCATTATTCCAGACAGTTTGCAAATCACATCGCAAATGTTGTAGACTAATTATCAACAGTGGAAGCATAGATAATCTAGTGGCCATAGAGATGGTGGAGAAATTGGGGTTGAAGAGACTGAAACACCCCACTCCTTACAAGGTTTCATGGTTACAGAAAGGGCATCAACTGTTAGTTGATGAGCAATGTGAAGTAGAGTTCCATATTGGAAAATACAAGGATAAAGTTGTTTGTGATATTATGCCTATGGACATGTGTCACATACTATTATGGATACCATGGCAGTATGACAGAAAAGTAGTGCACGATGGAAAGACAAACTATTACAAGTTTGTTAAAGATGGGATTAAGTATATGCTTGTACCTATCAAGGAAGAAGAGACAACAAAAACCAGCGGAGTCAAAGTATTACTGGTGGGAGGAAAGGAATTTTTAAAACATATCAAGGACAACAAAATCAAATATGTCATTGTAAGGAGGCCAAAAATAGTGTTATTACATACTAAAATTATAGATCTGCCTAAAGAAATTCAAGACATGTTGCAAGAATTCAGTGACATTTTAGTGGATGATTTACCAGATGAATTGCCTCCTAAGAGAAGTATCAGTCATCATATAGACTTTATACCTAGAGCTAGTCTACCAAACAAGGCAGCATACCAAATGAGTCCTAAGGATAATGAAGAAATCAGGAAGCAAGTACAGGAATTGTTGGATAAAGGGTTGATAAGGGAAAGTTTGAGCCCATGTGTAGTACCAACAATTTTAGCTCCTAAGAAAGGCAGAGAGTGGAGAATGTGTACAGATTCAAGAGCCATAAATAAAATTACTATTAGATACAGATTCCCATTGCCACAAATGGATGACATGATGGACTGCTTAAGTGGAGCAGCATATTTCTCAAAGATCGATCTGAAGAGCGGGTACCACCAAATTCGAATTCGAGAGGGGGATGAATGCAAAACAACTTTCAAAACAAATGAAGGACTGTATGAGTGGCTGGTAATGCCATTCGGTTTGAGTAATGCCCCTAGTAATTTTATGCGCCTGATGAGCGAAGTGCTAAAAGAGTTCATTGGGAAGTTTGTGATTGTCTATCTTGATGATATTTTAATTTTCAGCAAGACTAAAGAGGAACACTTTCGACATGTTCGAAGTGTGTTGGAGAAATTGCAGCAAAACAAGCTACTGATAAATCTAAAAAAATGTACTTTTTTTCAAAAGGAATTGGTTTACTTGGGTTTTGTGGTTGCAAAGAATGAACTGAAGATGGACCCAGAAAAAGTTGCAGCTATTGTTAGCTGGCCATCCCCAAAGAGCTTGTTTGAGGTTCATATTTTTCATGGGTTGGCAAGTTTTTATCATAAATTTATCAGAGATTTTAGTGGAATCTACGTGCCTATGTTGGACACAATCAAAAAGGAAAAACAGCCTTTCTGTTGGACTGAAGCAGAGGAGAGAATTTTTCAGATTTTGAAAAAGAAGATCACTGAAAGACCGATTTTGAGGTTGCCTGATTTTAACAAAATATTCCAAGTTCGTTGTGATGCTAGCGGTACAGCCATCGGGGCAGTACTCAGCCAGGAAGACAAACCGGTCGCTTATTTCAGTGAAAATTTGAATGAAAGCAGGCAAAAGTACTCGTCCTATGATAAAGAATTTTATGCTGTTGTCCAAGCACTGAAGCATTGGAGACACTATTTGTTAGGTAACGAATTTGTTTTATTTTCTGATAATTCTGCATTACAGTATATTATGCAGCAACACAAACTAGACCACAAGCATGCAGAGTGGGTTGAGTACTTGCAGAGTTTCACCTTTGTATTAAAACATATTAGTGGACAGGCCAACAAGGTAGCAGATGCATTGAGCAGAAGAGCTTTGCTCTTATAGGAGAGTACGATACAAGTGCTGGGTTTTGAACATTTGAAAGATTTGTATCAAACAGATGTGGATTTCAAAGAGGCTTATGAAGCATGTCAGAATCCTTTGTTGAGGAACAATAGTCCATGGTTGGACTATAATTTACAGGAAGGGTTGTTATTTAGAGGGGGACAATTATGCATTCCTGACTGTTCGATGAGAGAGAATATTATTCAGGAGAAGCATAGTGGAGGTCTATTCGAACATTTCAGCATAGACAAGACTTTATTACAACTCGGACACTTTTATTACTGGCCAAAGATGCGACGGGACGTGCAGCGATATGTGACTAGGTGTAAAGTGTGCCAATTGGTGAAGGGACACAGACAAAACACAGGACTTTACACACCACTGCCTATTCCAAGTAGACCATGGGACTCAGTCACCTTGGACTTTGTCTTGGGTCTGCCAAGGATGCAGCAAGGTTTCGACTCAGTGATGGTGGTAGTAGACAGGTTTTCTAAAATGGCACATTTCATTCCTTGCCGAAAAACCAGTGATGCCACTCACGTAGCACACTTGTTTTTCATGAAGATCATCAGATTGCACGACCTACCAAGGTCCATTATTTCTGACAGGGATATGAAATTCACATGACATTTTTGGCGTACCCTGTGGAAGAAGTTGGACACTCAGTTGAATTTTAGCTCCGCATATCACCCACAGATTGATGGGAAAACAGAGGTGGTGAACAGGAGCTTGGGAAACCTGCTACGGAGTTTTATTGGAGAAAATTCACAGATGTGGGATCGTATACTTGCTCAAGCAGAATTTTCTTATAATGATTCACCAAATTGCAGCATGGGATACAGTCCTTTTCAGGTTTTGTATGGCATGCATCCTCGCGGAGTGCATGAACTGCGGGATTTGGGAAAATTGGAAAGGAGGAGTGTTGACAGGGAAGATTTTGCCAAGGCAATGAACGACTTACACGAGCAGGTAAATTTGAAATTATAGGACAGCAGTCAAAAATATAAGCAGCAAGCAGATTTAAAGTGGCGGGAAGTTCAGTTTAATGTAGGGGACGAAGTTCTTGTGCATTTACGCAAAGAAAAACTTCCTAAGGGTGAATATAACAAGCTGAAATATAAGAAGATCGGCCCTTGTAAAATTCTTAGTAAATTCTCTTCCAATGCCTATGAATTATAGCTGCCACTAGGAATAGGCATCTCGCCCATATTCAATGTGGCATATCTATTTCCATATGTTGCCAGTCTTGAAGACGACAGAGCGGCACGGCCAGAACGGGACACCTTGATTGAAAATGATTCTTGGATGAGGAAAATGCCTACGGCTCAGCCCCTTCAGATCGAGAGCATTCTCGACACCCAGGTAGCCAAGCGCACTTGCAGGAAAGAGTACCTTCAGTACCTTTTCAAGTGGAATAACTGTCCCATTGAGGACAGTTCATGGCTTGACGCAGCACAAATACAACAAGCAGGCTATTATGTTGAGGAACTCATGGAATGGAGCCATGAATTTTTGATACCCCGAGAGCCTGATGCAGGAGCATCCAGCTCAGGGTAAACAGAAAAACAAGTGTTTGTCTTACAGGATATAGTTGATTGGTTGACAGGTCATTGTACCTCGGATTATTTTTATTTTATTTTTTAGAGATTCTATCACTAGGACCTAATAGTCATTTATGTTTTGTAATTTCTTTTAGTTAATATTTAGAACTCATTTCCTAAATTAAAATAACAAATTAAGAATGTAACCATATCTAATTGTTGGTAGTTTCAAAACGAAACTGTTTCATACAGTAGTACAAAAGAGAAGAAAAGACATTCTGTAAAGGTTGATTTTCCATCATAGTAAAACAGAGAAAGCAATAAAATGCATTCAGGAGACTTTTGAATAAATCATCTGAAAACTACTCTGCAGTTAAATATTATTTGTTTTTCTTTTCCTGTCTATTGTTTATATCATCGTGTATGGTAAACTAAACATATGCGCAAATGTAACAAAGGCGAACAGAAGTAAATTTTTACACATGCACTGGAGCGACTATGGCATTTGACAAAATGAAGCATAAATTTTCAAGAGAGTCCACATAGACAAGAAATTTCACAGATATATATGAATCAGCAGGCGTACCAAACATATTCCTAGGTATTCACCATTTCATATTAATAGAAATCAAATTCCACCATTTATAAGTAAATCTTGTTTCTGTTGATGAGTCCTGAAGGACTATAAAAATATATTACATATTAAGTTTACGGACTGGGTTTGAAACCCCATATAAAACGGCGTTCATATTCAAATGGAAAACTAACAAAGAAAACAGCAGAACTGGACTAGTAATTGACCGCGGAATTGCTATTAAAACCCTGGTTTATTTTGCCTAGAAGGAGACTCTTGTAACAGACCAAAACATAGTGGAATCCACAGCAAGATAATTAAGCATGGAAGCTAAGACCCACGAATAAAAAAAATTACAAAAACCAACAGAGGTGGATAAAGGTCAAGACCCTACCCATTTGGGGTTAATAGTTGTGAAATGCGAAGAACCATGACTGTACAAATTGTAACCAACTGCAAAGAGAAAATAAATTTCGAGTGTTAAGCCCCGAAATTATTTTAAATCGAATATTGAAATCTAAATAATAGAAATGGGGAGGGTTTATTGAGCTTAACTTACCATAAGGTTGAAACACCGACCAAAGGAGGAGCTTCAGTCGCCAGTCGACGAGGGTCTACTCACAAGGAGCAACGACCATTAATAACTCAGAAAAAAACGCTGAGAAATTGAAGCAGGGAAGAACGGCTTACCACGTGGAACTGATAAACAGAGGTGGACGTTGGAACCCTTGCCGACCTTGACCTGTAAATTTCAAACAATAATTATTCAAACAACAAATTCATTTTTAGGGCGAAAGTTAGACAATGCCGGAATGAAATGCCTATAAAAGGTATGAATAAGAAACAATAACTAGAAACCGCCATGTAGCCAAAGTCTTGTTGAGAGCCACAAAGGATCTGGAAAAACCCTTGCCACAGAGACAGTGCGAAAAGAGCCAACAGAGCCACCATATCAGCGGAGACAATCACAGAGAAAACCCTCACAGACTTCGAACAAATGAAATGAATGCAGCTGAGTAGTGTTAGGGTTAGTGATAGCGTGGGAGAGCAAGTCCCGAGAAGCAGGACAAATGTCCATATTACGTCCTCTCACAAGGATGAATTACCATTAATACACAGTGATTGCAAAATTAATCAAATCTGTAACGTATCATATGATACAACCAACAATTGAAACATTAATTCAAACCTTATCTTAATATTTATTCAACAAGTCAATCATAATTTAAGCACAAGTCTTAAGGAGGGTTGGGCCCCATCACCCATGCATATATTTAGAAATGTTTCATCGACTTTATGGAGGCACATATATTCATCAAAACAAAGTGACACATTGGTTGTTAGGAAAAATATTATTACTTCAAAAACTAAAAAGAAACATTGGCCAAGACAATTAGAAAGTACAGGAGAGGCTGGTCCCTCTAATTGGTATTTCAAAGAAGGTGATGTCCCATGTATTTTTAAAAAAGATGATATTTATTTGGAAAATTAAGTTATAATGGGTGTGAGGGTGTCGTCTTCATATGGGTCTTCACTACGGTATGCTTCACCATGGAAGACCATTTTCCAGGGTTGAAATTGCATTACCATTTGAATCTTCTAAGAGTATGTATAATTTCAAAAGCATGATTTTATTATTTGTTATATTAATAATTTTTATCCCATGGGATCATAAAACATAACTAATTTTGTATGCATGTGTTTATAACTTTGCAGTGTCATTATCCTTTGTTCGTGCGTGGGTGTGTGAAACATGACCTCCCCCCCAAGACCTAGGACGTGGCATATCTAAATTATCTGCATTTGTATGTTGGATGGCGTCAAAGGAGATTCATATGGCTAGCATTCCACGGTGGCATTAAGAGATAGTTGAGATTTTTTTTATGTTTGAGAAGGAACTGCCGATGAGTTTCATGGACTTGCAGATTCATCTTCTAATCCACCTAGTAGATGAGGTTGAATTAGTTGGGGTGATTTCTTGTCGTAGGATGTTCTTCTTAGAGATGTACATGAAGAAATTGAATGGTTTTGTTTGAAAAAGGGAAAAACCCGAGGGGTCTATGGCAGAGGGGTACATATTGTATGAGTCTTTATATTATACCAATGAGTACATCAAGCATATCGACAACACACCAGGTGCAGTGATTTAGCATGATGAAAGGGATGAAGACAAAAGAGAAGGGGAGCTTCTCCAAATGAATGGAAAAGGGCGCTTGATAAAGAGTGAGCGACTTATAATTTGTCAAATTTACACAAATTAAATATTCACATTGAACTTTGATATAATATATATTTTGATCTCATATGTACTATATGTCGGTTTGATTTTATCAGTGAATGCAGAAATTGAAGCAATCAATAAATTTATTCTTTACAATTCCAAAGTGACACAATCGTGGGTCGCATTGTATGAACAAAAGAGTATGAAATGGGATAGTGACAGGAAAGGATTCAGATGGTTGAATGGTAGAAGCGTGCCTTATCCTAATCATTTAAAAGCAAATATGCCAATTATATGTCCCAATAGTTGGCTTGCTGACCAAGTCAGAGATAAATACGATGCAACTCGGTAATAATCTATTTATGTACATTTTAAACTTAATAATGCACCTTTGAAATGTAACATCTATATTTTATATTTCAATAGTTGGGTTATTAGACACTTGACACTTTGCTTTTTCAACTTTTTTATAGGTGCATTTGTTCCCATCTATGTGGGCATATGACACCATTTTTGCGCAGAAAATGCCAATGATGGACACATGACACAAGACTGTGGAGTGGAAGTCGAGTTCGATCAATCTATTCGAGCTAGCCACTGTGATCAAAACCTAATATGAGGGACATTAGGCTACGTTGGAAAGCTACAAGAGATCATTGAATTGGAATTCTCTTCTTTCCAATGTGTTATTTTTAGGTGCGAGTTGTGGGAGACCTTTGATCGAAATAATGTAAAGGAAGATCGTGATAATAGGATGATATGTATCAACACTAGAAAGTTGTGGGATGAATCTAAGGAGCCTTATGCTTTCCAAAAACACTACGACCATGTGATTTTTTACCCATATGTGTTGGATAGGGATTGGTGGTTCGTATTGAGACATGACCCTAGATCAAAACATATTTTTGAGAACAATAGTGTTGTCATGCCAAGCGAGCTGGAAGATAATGAGGGTGATGAGAACAGAGAGTGATATGGTACATGTGTTATTTCATCATTTATACTATTTAAGATGGGTTTTTATAAAGAATAGGACTTAACCTTATAACTAAGCCTCCTTTTTTCCAAACACTATAATATGTATTTTAAATTAATTGGTTTGCATTGTGTTAATGTTAAAATCATTTTACTTGATAATTTGCAATTATTGTGATCTCGAAAGCAATGCATTCTATCAAGTTCTTTTTTTATGTCAATTCCTAAAATAATACAACTACTTGGTTGCTTTAAATGGCTTTTCATTATATCACTACTTAAATAAATTCACCCTATTATATATATATATATATATATATATATATATATATATATATATATATATATATATATATATATATATATATATATATATATATATATATATATATATATATTCAAAATTAAAAAAATATATATATTAATGTATACTGTTATTTTTGGTATGTAAGACCATAATAAAATAATGATCATTCTAAACATGAATTTATTTGCATTATTTTCTAAACTTTATTATGTTATAGAAATTCATATTATTCTCGATTTATTATTTTACAATTATTTATATTCTTACAAATTTACAATTTTACAATTATGGTAATTTAACAATATTTACGGTACACATTTTACAATTTTACAATGATTTAGTTTTGAGGTAGTTATGGTTCAAATTTGAAAATTAATTTACAAATTTTACAATTTTAATAAAAATGAATCATGACAATACATACAATTGCAATTGCAATTTTATAATTTTACAATTTCACAATACAATTACAATTACAATCACAATACATACAATTACAATTACAATTTTAATAAACATCACGATGATGATCACCATCGTACAAACATCATATTCTAAAATACACATTCAAATTCGCTAACATCATCTAATCATCATGATCATGATCATCTAACAAAACACAAGCATTGTATAACATCATCACAACACAAACATCAAATATACATCTCATGTCAAATAACTGCTATAACATACACATCTATCTGCAAGAACATTAAATGAGCATATCTAACATGACCTAACAATATACACATCATGATTAACACCAACATGTAAATTAAGTACATCAACATGAACATAAAATACATGCACTATATATATAATGTCAAAAATATACAACTACAATAGAGCTACATATAAATATCAAATATCTGGCGGTACATCAATACTATAACTATTCGAGGCCTGCTCAGTCGATGGTGCCTGCTCAGGAGGTGCCTGCTTAGATGGTGTCTGTTTAGGAGGTGCCTACTCAAATGATGCCTACTCAGAATATGCTAGTTTCTCATCTCCGCAAGGTGAAGGAGGAGGAGGTGGAGTACCAGAATGATCACTCCCCTCATGATCATCATCTGAGCTGTCGTGTGGCGCTTATACCTCCTTGCTACTAGTAGCCTGGAAGCTCTAACAATATGACGCATAAGGCTCATCATACTGTGTAGCAGGTCCCTCCAGAGCTCTGTGATCATACGATCTTCCTGGATATCTTTGATCGTCGCAGGGTAGAATCCCTCATCAACTAAGAGTCTACATAGTTAGTCACCCAACTCCATCCTGAATAGAATGTCAGCCCTACGTCGCATGCCTGCGGGTATCCGCACCTGAGGAGGTCTCTCACCCTCCGCGACCTCCGCCATCTCCTCATCATCTACATGATCATCCAGTGGGGGTGGAGGCATGTCCCCAACGAACGTGCCAATATCTACAAAATGTATAGCACACAACAATAATTAGACAATTTCATTAAACAAGTTAAATAATGTGTTAGAATGAATTTTATTCTAATTAATTAAGACAATAAAATGAAACTATATTGATTTAAAGAAAACTGGTGGCTCATCCTATGTCAAGAGGATGTTGGTACACCCTCGCCAATCCAACCCCGCGTAAGGACACGACACCATCACAAACATGTGGTCATCTTCACTGGCTATTAGCTCTAATGCATCACTAGAAATCTTGACCGAATACTCAGACTAGCTTGTCTTGGGCATCCTCTCGCCCCACAAGTGCATCTATACCTCTATAATCGGCCTATGAGACTGAAGGATAAAAGTATGCCTCGTCTCCGAAAACCTCTCATATAATAAACAAAACAACTCTAAAGCAAAAGGGAAGGTCAACCTCCCACGTGCCTGAGAACGACATCTATCTAAGGCTATACAAAACTACCACAAAAAAATGGCAGACCATCTAACAAGTCATGGCCTCTGGAATAAAGAATCAACATAAAATAAAAGAGGGCAACTAATGTGATACTCGTCACTGGTATAACATGCAATGGTGGTTAATAATAGTGAGAGACACCTAACCTCCTCTGGACCAAAAGAAGCAATATGTAGATGTCCACTAGACACCTAAAAATATGTTGCAGAAAGTATGTCATCCCTAATGTATCTCTGAGAGTACACCAACTAACTCCCTACTGCATAACCGAAGGGGACATCAGGGAACTAGGGCAAATCCTCCCCTCTCCTAGATAGGCCAGTGATAAAATACATGTCCTCCTTATTGGGTTGGTACCACTAGTCAAGACTAACATGGAAAGCTAGTCAGTGGGCATCCCACATGTAGATCAACTATACGAATAATCCGTTGTGCCCCTTCAGGGCTATATCCCCCTTATAGAACTTAAGGAGGCCTACCTCCCTTAAGAGAAACTAGGTGGGTGGCGTAATAGGGCAAGGGTACAAAAGTGTATCCCTCTCCCTTGCCTCCCACTATTGTATCATGTTATAATTATCATCCCTCGACTCTTGTTATTGTCTCTCCTCTCTCTGTTGACATCATTGAATGATTCACATATTAAATACATTAGCCTCCCTTCGTAATATAGATGCACCGTGTTGTTATGTTTATTTTTACATAATGCTCAGTTCATTCTAGTAAACCAACGCACCACCGAATATAAAATAAATTGTTATTTTTAAAATATTATAAATTCTTGGTGCAGCCGAAAACCAACATGCACCGAAAATTTTTATTGTTATTGCGGTGCACTTTTATCGGTAGCACACCAGGCTATCACATTAACTACCTGGTGCAGTTTCTGTTAACACCATTCACAGCATAGTCTATAAATTTATAGGGAGCACCGAGAACGGTGCGAGCCAAATGGCTCGAACACACTGTGCATGATTATTTTTTTTCAAAAAAACAATGAATTCTAAGTCAATTTTCAAAATTAATCTGGTAAAAGCTTAAGTTGGTGAGAAATATATACATTACCTGCACATTTGTGCATCAAGGAGGCATGTTTCCAACGGAGTAATAAAAACCAAATTTGTCCACCGTTTTGCAAAATTCGAAGTCCACTCACTGAGCAACGGACAGAAGCAACGTGGGCAATGGGAGCATCGATGGCAAGGCACCTCAGAGAAGCAAAGGTCACTAAGGTGCTTGAGATCTCTACAACATTGTAAATAGTAAAAATGAATTTTTATGTCCAGTAATTTTTTTTAAATTAACCCTTTTTCGGTGTGCTCCAGTATGAGACGCGTCAGGCGATTGTATCAATGGCGCATCACACTCCTTTAAATTCAAAAATATATGGGGCAGTGTGTTAGAGAATATTAACTGTATCGGGGCTTCATCGTTAGAGTATAACACCGAAATTGGTGGAAATAATGTTTTTAAATTCACCCTTTTATAGTGCATTGAATTATTGAGATGGACCAGGTCGATTTGTACAGAGCACACAGTGCTTCCTTTGAATAAAAACCCTATGTCGGTGCATTGTTGTAGCTAAACTGCACCGGGTTGTTGTCGTTGGTGTATAACACCGAAATGGTGGAAATATTTTTTTTAAATAGAACCCTCGTGTGGTGCTCTCAATTATTGCAATGCACCGGGTTGGCGATATATGACCAACATCGGGCATGTTACATAAAAAGCACCATATATTTTCATTAAATAAACACCCTATGTCAGGGCATTGCATCACCATAAATGCACCAGGGTGTCATTGTTAGAGTATATTACTGCAATGGTTGGTTTGTGTGCTCGATTAATTCGAGGCACTGGCAAGGTTATATAGTGAGTGTCTCGGTGTGCTATTTGATCGTACACATCGGTGCTCTTTATATAAAACGCACCGTCATTTTTTTGAAAACCCTGTCGCAGTAACCATCAAATTGTACGCACTGGTGTGTTGTAAGGGAGGAACCGCTTATTAGACACCCCGATGCATCATATGTATGAAGTGCACCATTGTTTTCGTAGTACATAAAATTAAATTTACAACGGTTCTTTAGCCTCTATTATGCATCGGTGCGTCACATATATATTAAGCGCACTGGTGTGTGTTATGATTATAAACGCGCCGCAAAAAAACATCTGCAAAAACATCCACCCGCCAACCTCCTCCAGTGACCTCCGCTACAAACGGATATCTGGGCTCTTTTTATAAGGGCTTCCTCAAAAACATCCATTGGAGGGTCTTTTCCTTGTAGTGGGATGATACTTCGGTTTGTGCAAGCAGATCATTGTTGAAAGGGCCCGTAAGAGTGGTTTTGTTGGACTGCACAGTCACTTCGAACCTGGGACTAGGCCCCATTAAGCCAACACTAGGTTCCATAGTGTTGAACCCGAACAAAAGTTGACAAATCTGAGTAGCTCTATTGAAGTGCATCTTCGACCATACTTGTTACTCCATATTTTCTTCCAAATTTTTGTCACTGCTTACAACCATCACCTCCAAAAATTTTCTCCAATAACTTGATTAATTAGTTATGAATCTTGCAACCCTAGACATCCATCAGAAAGCATAATTTTACCCAAGAAACTAGAGCCCATTTTTTGGTGGGCTTTGAGCACTGCCAAAGAAATTTGTGGAATATGGAGACCATTTCCCGATATATACCCTTTGGGTCTAGGAGAATAAAAAATTGGTAGATTAGAATATCCTAAAGAACTGATTTCAAGAGGGTATCCCTCCTCGATATATTGAGAGACAAAAAGGCGTTGCCTTTCTTTGGGCTGAACCAGGTTCAATCTATACTGTGCACCAAAAAAACCCTTGATCACTAGCCCTTTGGGCAACAACCTGCAAGCAGATTGTAGTCTCTCCCTAAGTGACTATGGGAGGATGAAAAACAAGGTTTTTGCAGCCTTGAAGGACTGGGAGATGTGGTATTATTATGTTATCTTATTCTTAGTACTTATAAATCACTTCACTGCCTTAGATTAATCACTTAAACATGCCATATAAAACCATAAACCATCACTGTGTTGAAGTAAAATGAAACTATAATAACTGCTACTCTACAACATATAATAAGAAAATATACACATCAATCACAGACGAACACCAAATTAACATGGTTCACCCTAGTGTAGGTTTACATACACAATAATTGTTGCTTAATATAATGAATCTTTGAACAACAACCAGTTATGGGCATGTGCACTAAGCTGCAGGATGTCTGCACACTCAACTATAGACTCTTCTCCAGACCTCTTTACACTTAGCTACAAAGCCTCTCCTTCGCTACCAAATTATAGATCACAATAATTCACCCATAACTCTGATATGGATCAAAAATGATGATCCCTTCTTATTATTTTACCCTATATATAATATTACATTGTAGGGTTACATCATCAAAATACCATGGTACAAATACCACAGAATCCCTAAAAAAGGAAATTATGAATCCCATTGATCGCTTACAAAATCACACACTTTTACAAAAAGGAGGGGCTTCAACTCACCCATAAGCCCTTACGACACCGTGTTTTATATTTAATTCCTCAAAATGCACTTCGTTGCACGGGCCACAATGCGCTCTGCCCCAAAAAATGCGAAGTCTTTGCCAAAATCTAGGCCAAGTTGGGTTGCGCCCAACAAGCCCCCAACACTCACATGTGACTCATCCCGAGTCACTTAGCCAATTTACCTTTGAGCTTCACTGCAATGTTGTTGTAGGTGTTGTTGAATTGCTCCAGAATTTCTATGACATGCTTCTCTTCACTGCAGACTTCCTCCAATAGTGCTTCTATCAGCGGTCTCGTAGCCTTCTGCATCACTGCCTTCTCTCTTTGTCGAAGCTCTTGAAACTTATCATCCACTGCTTAGGATAGTTGGAGAGCCTCATCCTGCCATGGTTGATTTCTCTTTGTCAGAGTTTTCACTTCCTTCCTTAGCTCCTCTATCTTCTTGTAGAGGGAATTTCCCTCATTGACCTTTGCGAACTTCTGTGATATTGTTAAGGTTATCACAATTGCAAGAATCTCCTCCAGCTATTGTTGCTTCTGTTGAATATCCTCTTGCAGTATCTATGCATTTGGATCTTCCTACAGTGAAGTCCAAATCTGTAAGCTTTCATCCAATAGCTTCCCATAATCTGCCACTGTTGCGGAGATTCCGACCACTACAAGCTTCAGGTCAGCCTCCCTTTGCTCTCACACTTCCTCTGGTGTGGTTGGCTATAGCTTCATCTGTGTCTCGCTAATCTTAATCTCATATGTAAATTTTATGTCCACTATCTTATCCTTATATCCTTTTACTACAAGGTTGAGCTTCGTGACCTTGTCCTCCACTGGTTCCTCTTCTCGGACATCAATGTCCAGAACCTCATGGCATGTTCCTTCCTAAATTTTGTCCCCAATCTAGTATAATTCCTCATCAGTCAAGACCAATGGCATTATTTCCCTTTTCTTGTATGCCTTTTACTTATTTTTGCTCCATGTGGAAGCTTCAGCGTGTGCCTTCCTCTTCTTTATGACATATGGGTATGTCTCTATCTTTTTGGACTCTTTGTTCTGCTCATCACCTCCAGGATGATCCTATAGACCCACATCATATTTCTCCTATTGTTATAAATATTTATCATCCTTATCCTTCCCACTCGCTTCCCCGAGCTCCGCCATGTCCTCCTCGGTCAGAGTATCCTCCGTCTGTGTCTCCAATGCAGTGATCCACTCTGCGGGCCACTATTTTATCTGTGCTAGGAGATAATATTTTGTCACTAAATATGGCAGGGGATGCCATGTCTTCCTTGTGTCCTTGTGAGCTTGTATGTAAATTATGTGGTTGTTAGCCTTAAACTTCGTGACAGAGCTATACTACTCATATAGGCTCGGTGCAAGGCGAGGGTGTTGGTTGACCAACATGTGTAAGCTCATATGGTATAAAATGAAAAAAATTATGTTAGCTTGTGCTCGCGTCAGATCAGTGGTATACCACAACAAGGCATATCACGTGACTTTAGAAACTTCTGAGGAGAGAACTACGAATCTTCCCACTCTCTCCATGCAAGTATCGCAATTATCAAAATTAACCATGTGTAGTGAAATAGAGTAAAATTCTCCTGAGCCTCGCAACGGTCATCTAGAAACTCTTGGCATAGATATGTGGCCCAGTTTTATTGAACCCCATTAGCACACTGCATAGCTAATGAAACCACCAATGCAGGGACTTCATTCTCCTGACAATTCCTCATGATTTTTCTAGCTGGTATACGTGCTACGAAGTGAACTCCCTGGTCATTGATCGAGTTGATATAATAACCTCGCTTCCCTTTCGTCACTCCAAACTTCTTCTTCATGTTTTCTGTTATGGATTTTTCCATATATTTCCCATCAAACTCCTCTACGGGGCTCAACCCTTGGTAAGGTAGCCTTGTGATTCTCCATATTAACATTTGGTCGATAGGGATCCTTTTCGCCATTCATAGGAATACATTGTGCACCAACACGAGTAGTTGTATCACACATGTTGTTCTTCCAGGACTTCTGCCGAAGTGCGGCACATTCAACATATTCAACAAGTCTAATTGTGCCAATCCAACTTCCCAGTGTTGCAGTTCTAACCTTGTCACACCACTCTCAGGGTAGTGCACTTATTTTAAGTATTTTTTTGGTGTGAACTACGGATATTTATTTCTGTCATTGAAATCATTGTATGTGAACTTCAACTGTGGAATATTTCCAAGGTTTTCTCCAATAAATCACACTGACTCTGGAAATAATGGTGGGAAGGTGCCACACTTTGTGTTCTTCAACTCTATCACTAGTTTTGCATCTGGTTTTCTCAGTGTACGATACAGTGGGAGATGTGACGGAAACATTATGCCATCCATTTCCATTCACACTCGCTTTTCTTCTTCCTCAATATATCTCACATGTTAGGGATCTTTCTGAGGCTCAACAGGTATATTTTTTTGTTTCCTCTTTGTTCTCTCCTCTCTGGTCGTTTTCTTTCGCGAATATCTCTGTTGCACGCATCCAAGTTGTGGTGATGTTACTACGGGCATATCATATGATGCTTCCATGACTCTGGATAAGCCCTTCTCACTAAATAGACGAATAATTTCTTCAAAGGAATCCTCAAACGATATACAAGAGTGAAAATTTCTGCAATTTCTCTGCAATAGCAATATTCAAAATCTGGGTAGGACGCAGCTTTCATATCAAATCTAAATTTTTATCCCCATCATTAGATCAGATTTTGTTCATTGGTTACATATATATTGCTAGATTCGGTCAATATATCCTCATAAATGCATCTTTCTACGTGTTTCAACAACAACTTTCCTTTTTTACGGTCATATTTTCCCGGCGAAATTCGACGCATCCCATATTGTAGCGAAGAAACCCATCTTATGTCGAGGCACCTACGAACTTTGACATAATCTAGAATGTAGCGAAGTAACTTCCTACGTCGAAGATCTCTCTGCAGCGTAGTTTATATTCCAGTACCCACTTTTAACTACATGTGGCACTAAGACTTTTCTCCTTCTTCAGATCAAGGCTGTAGGGGAAGGGTTGTCCCTAAAAAAATTCAACCTGTTGCCATCTACTCTTCCTTGAACTAATTCTCCATTTAACTTTTCTAATTGAATTGTGCCTCCATCAGTAATATGCTTGATAATGTATGGGCCCAACCAATGCATCTTGAATTTTCATGGAAACTTTACAAACTTACAGTTATAAAGGAAAACAAGGTATCCTACGTGGAACTTTTTCTACTTAATATGTCTGTCATGCTAGGAAATTTCTCTTGCTTTCTATACCAATTTATGGAATCCAACTATAAATTTGTCTTCCTCCAAAGCAAGGAACTGCAACATTCTTTCCTCTATTATATCAGGGTCTGCCATATATGTAAAAGCTACAATCCTCAAGCTAGGCACAATGTACTCCATGGGCATCAAAAATTATTTCCCATAAACCTGAAGGGCGTCTTACCTGTCAACCTCATACATGTGGTCCTATAATCCCATAACACTACCGGAATTCTAAGGTCCCAATCATCTCTATTCACATTGCATACCTTAGTAAGTGCATTTTCCAGAATCCTATTAAATGCTTCAACTATTCCATTGGCCTGGGGGTGATAAGGGGTACTCTTCTAATGATAAACTTGGAACTCCTTATTCAATGCTTCAATAGTCTTATTTATGAAGTGTGAACCTTGGTCACTCATCAAAATCTTCGAACATCCAAATCTAGACAATATTTACTCAAAAATAAACTTCGCAATAGTCTCTATGATGTAGTCCCTTATTGGTTGTGCTTCAACCCATCTTGTCAAGTAATCAGTCGTTGTAATTATGTACCTTGCACCAATCCTCTTTCTAGGTGGGTTGATGGGTCCAAAAAAATCAATGGCCCACTTATCAAAGGAATGCAATGTAACTTGTGGTACCAATGGCATCTCATCTCTTCTAGAAGGCTTCCCTTTTATTTGACACACATCACATGCTCGATAGTACTCCTTCGCATCTTTATGTAGTGTAGGTCGCCATAATCCCGCTCTCAAAATATTATGCACATTAGCTTTTCTTGCATAGTTTCCACCAGTTGTGCCCCCATGAGCCTATGATATAAGCATCTATAATTCATGTTCAGGAAAATATCTATCTATTATCTCATCTAGTCCCATCTTATATAACTATCCTGCTATTAATTAAAAGTCAGTGGCCTTAACCACTAGTTATTTCTTTTGCTGCATAGTATACTCTGAAGGAGCCATTCCTACGGTCAAAATCTGAATTTTATCTGAAAAATGGTCATCTACCACTTTGATTGCAAATAATTGTTCATCGGGGAGATTATCCTCTATGTTGGTTATTTCTTCCCATGTTTCTAGTCTTGGCAGATGGTAAGGTCCTGCATTCAGTCTCCCTGGTTTAACAATGATCTCAAAGTCATATTCCCTTAATAACAATAACCATCTGCAAATATCTCCTCCTAAGACAATCTTATTAACCAAATACTTTAGTGTGGAATGATCTGTAAACATTTTAAAGTGTAACCCCAGCAAATAGTGTCTAAACTTTTGCAAAGCATACACCATGGCCATTCCTTCCCTTTCTATAGTGGTGTAATTATTTTCTGCTTTAGATAAATTTATACTTGTAAAATATATAACATGGTCAATCTCTCCTGCACTAGGTTGTTCCAGTACAACTCCCAAAGCTAGACAAGAGGCATCCACATGGACATGGAATTCCTTATTCCAATCAGGGAACAACAGTATAGGTGCAACTACCATTTTTTCTTTCAATATGTCGAGGCTCTTCTGAAATTCTTCATTCCACTGAAAAGTTACATCCTTATTCAATAATTTCTCCATAGGCATAGTGATATGAGCATACCCCTTGATGAACTTCCTGTAATACTCAGTATGTCCCAACGTAGTATGAAGTTGTCTTACTGTCTTAGGTGGAGGCAAGTTCACAATGATAAAAATATTAGCAGGGTCCACCATTATTCCTTGCTTACAAACAATATGTCCCAACAATATGCCGAAAGGTACACAAAATATGCACTTATTTAGGTTCAAAGAGATATGATATTGTTTACACGTGTCGAGCATAAGTCTTAAACTTCCAACATGTTCGCTCAACAATCCAAATATTGTCCAATCATCAAATTATACCTCTAAAAACTTGTGGATATATTCCTTAAAAGTTGTGACCACCACCCTAGAAAATATAGCATAGGCGTTTTTTAATCCAAAAGGAATTATTGCGTATTGATATGAGCCCCATTCTATAGCAAATGTGGTCTTATGCCGATCTTCAGGTGCAATCCTAATCTGATGATAACCAAAGAATCCATCTGTAAATGAGTAAACTTCTCGACCTCCTACATTGTCTAGCACTTCATCTGTGAAAGCGGTAGGGAAGGGATCATGTAAGCACACATCATTAAACTTTCTCAAATCAACACATATCCTAATTTATCCTTGAGTCTTTTTCTCTTGCACCACCATAGGAATCACTCATTCTGATTCTTCTGCGGGTTCAATAATTTCTGTTTCTATCATCTTATCAAGCTCTACTTTCACTTTCTCCTTATACTTCAGGTTCAGCCTGTAAGTTCTTTGTTTGACCAGATTCACATAAGGCTTAAGGGGAATCTTCTTGACTCCTAGATCTCCTATTATACCCTTCATCTATGAAAAATTACTGGGAAATAGTTCTTGATATTCATGAAGTAACTCTATAACTTTACTAACTGTCTTTTCATCCCAGTAATCTCCTATTGTTGCAAACTTGGGTTCCTTCTCTGATCCTATGTTTACCTTCTTAGTCTTCAGTGGCTTTGTTATGTCTGGTATCTCTAGCTCATGTCCAGTTACTTCGTGGTATCCTTATGACTCTTCTATGTCGATGTTGTGAGGATCTTCTTCTTTATCTGTAGTAAGGATACAACACTCTAGTGCATTTTCTATTTGCACAACCCAAGTAGGTTGTTGCCATGTCAGCGGGGTTACATTCTCAAAGATCCTCTTCTTAACTGTTGGAAGGACCAAATCCATGTATTGGAAACCATCCTCAAAATTAAATATTAATATGAATCCATCAACCATGTCTACCGAGTTCACGGTACCATGTCGAAGCTTCGTTTCTAGGTACCAGGGATTGTCTCTAATGTATGAATGAATCCATGTACCAGTTCTTGTTGTGGTATCTCCTTCCATGTTGTAGTGCATAATTGGATGTGCTTCATAGGATTAGTTTCGCCATCATATTTTACCTCCATCTCTGTATCTATCTATCCAAACTTTATCCACATCAACCTTCGACATTCGTGCCATTGACTTCCTGTTGGCTTGAGGGGTCCTGACCCAGGTTTAGAGTTTATCGTGCAACCAACAAACCCTCCAACTACTGGCCCTTTCGGCAATGACCTGATTGTGCAGATCAAAGTCTCACCCGAAGCAATATGGGCGAGTGTTGGAACCAGGTTCCGCACCCTGAGGAAGAAAATAATGTGATGGCCCTAAACAGGTTTATTGCAAAACTTATTGCAGAATGGAATAGATGTGCACACATACTTTTAAGATCAACATATATTGCAATTAACAGACAGATCGTAGACCAAATTCATCGCAGATATTTAATCACAGATCCAGATCTTCATAATGCACAATAACTAAGCAGATCTACTCATGTATTCAACCATCAACATATATTCATGCTTAAAGAACATATCTATTCACGCAGGTACAATTAAGCATAACAGAAGTAAGTGATCTCAATCAATAAATAGATAACGCAGATACGTAACACAAGTACTTCGCCAAAACTAGTCTTTGTATTAGATCCAACACAATTCAGTACATCAGACTTTCCCTTATGCTTTACCCTTCCACGCACACAGCCATGACTAGGTCTTCGCGCACACAGCCATGACTAGGTCTCCGCGCACACAGCCAGCAAGAGCCTTTCTACCCAACCCAGACTTAGACAAGAGTCTTATAGACTGTTTATGAACATAAGCATAAAGTATCCATAAAGTATCCAACAAAATCTGAACTACCTTACTTAGACTCGATCTATCTATTTATATCCATCTTAGCGCGCAAATACTATGGTCTCAAACCATGGTTTGAGGTCCACAGTTTACCTTTATAACCCATTTACATAAAAGAGAGACTTTGACCCACCCCAAATCCCCTTCACCTTTCCGCGCAGCGCGCATATACAAAAATTATACAAAATGATACTAAAAAATGTACCCCAGGGGACCTCGCTCCAACAAGCCCCCAACACAAACATGTGATTCGTCCCGAGTCACTGTGGTGTCTGCTCCTTCATCTTGGCCTGAAGCATAGTGACAAAAGATTTGAGTGGCAGCACCATATCCAAACTTTGCGCAGCAGCACCTTGTGCTTGAAGGACTAATTTCTCAATGGTGGGTCCTTCAGTGGCTAGCTTGATACTTCTCTGTGTTTGTTGAATGGCTTTCAACGTGTTATCCAATGTCTGTGAGAGTTGTAGAGCCTCCTCGGCCCATGGCTGCATTCTGGCCTCCAGAAATAGTTCCTTCCGGCGTAGGTCCTCGATTTCAATTTGAATTACTCGTCCCTCTTGTAGGTAGGCGAGGCACTGTGTAAGAATGATAGTAGGCATCGCCATCCAAATATCCGCGAACTAGTGCTCCTTTACGCGCAACTCATTGCGCAACTGCTATACCACAGGATCATTCTGAACTGAAGTCTAGACACTCATGGCCTCATCCAAAAGCGGGTCACACTGCATGATTGCGACAATGATACTATCAGTGGCCTGCTTCACTTCAACAACCCTCTTTGCTCTGACTTCAGGTGGAGTTTCTGGCTGCAATTTCATCTATAAATCATCAATTTGATGCTCGAACTCAGCCTTGACGATTTGGACTTCCGCACGCGAGGCCTTTAACGCAGCAGCCAGACCTTCTAACTTCTCTTCTGGGGCAGCCGTTGCAAGGACTGCTGGGACATCACTACACACTTGGTTAATCTTCTCTTCGAGCGCAACACACTGAACTTTCGCTGCGCAACAGGCTTCCTCTGTTGTTTTTTATTTCTGCTTGGCTTATGTGACCTTCTTCTTTGACTCAACTGCAGTGGTGTGGGCATGGGCTTCGCGGAACTGAAGCTCATCCACAATCATTGAGTGCATCATGTGTGATTTTCTTGTAGGTAAAACAAACAAATTTATATTAATGTCACCAAAATATCTGAATTGTGCGCGCAAACTGGGATCCACAGGATGGTCGGCGCAGGTATTGGAACAAGACGAACATCCCCAGTGGTTGGTAGGGCTATGTTGAGCGGCTGCGCATTGGTTTCCTTTCTTGCATAATGATCTCTGACAACCCCTCCATGAGCCTCATCTAAGATTTCACATCGTTCATACTCCAAGACATATCTTCGCAGAAGTTCGTCTGCTCCCATCTTATATAACTGAACAACAATAATAGTGAAGTCTGCAACGCGCGACACAAGTTCTTTCTTCTACTGCACGGTATATTCCTCAGGCGTGCATCCAGTAGTTAGGAATTGAATAATATCAATGAAATGCTCATCAACTACCTTGATCGAAAACAACTGCGCATTTGGTAATCCTTCGTCTACGCTAGTAGGTTCTTCGCCTGTCTTAATGCGCGATAGATGGTCTGGCCCAGCATTCAGTCTTCCTGGTTTCATAGTTATCTCAAAATCATACTCTTGGAATAACAACAACCACCTGCAGATCTTCCCCCCCAACACAGGCTTATTGACCAAGTACTTCAAAGCATAAAACATCTTGAAGTGTCCTCCTAGTAGGTAGTGGCGGAATTTCTGTAGTGCATACATTGCTAATCCTTCTCTTTCTATGGTTGAATAATTCTTTTCCGTGCTTGAAAGATTTCAACTAGCATAGGAAATTGGATGATCAATCTCTCCAACTCCTGGTTGTGCTAAAATAGCTTCGAGCGTAATGCAGGAGGCATCTACATGCACATGAAACACCTTTGACCAATTTGGGAAGACCAGTATGGGCAGAGTGACCGTCTTTTCCTTCAACAATTCGAAAATCTTTTGGCATTTCTCATCCCAGTAGAATCTGACATCCTTCTTGAGCAACTTCTCCATGGGCGCAATTATTAGCGCATATCCCTGAATGAACTTCCGATAGTACCCAATGTGCCCCAATATTGAGTGCAGTTGTTTAACATTCTCAGGTATCTCCAGATTAACAATCACTGCGATCTTTGTGGGATCTACCATCTACTATCAACCCTTTTTGGCATAAAATGTGTCCCAGCAATATCTCGAATGGCACACAGAATATGCATTTCTTCAAATTCAGTGAAATCTGATACTTCCTATAGGTATCCAGCATTAAGCGCAGATTTGACAGATGCTTTTTCAGCAACCCAAAAAAATTCCAATCATCAAAGTACACTTCCAGGAACTTATGGATAAACTCCTTAAATGCAGCTACTACTACGTGTGAGAAGATGGCAGGCACATTCTTCAAGGCAAAGGGCATGACTGTATATTGGAAAGATCCCCATTCTATTGCAAAGGTGGTCTTTTTGCGATCTTTTGGTGCAATCCTGATCTGATGGTACCACGAGAATCCATCTGTGAATGAATACACTTCTTGTCCTCTAACATTGTCCAAGATCTCATCAGAAAATGGAGTTGGGAATGGATCATGCACATAGGCATCATTCAACTTGCGCAGGTCCACACAAATCCTAATTTCGTCTTTTGTTTTCTTTTCTTGTACTACCACAGGACTTATCCAATCAGACTCTTCCATTGGTTCTATGATGCCTACAACAACCATTTTATCCAATTCTTCCCTTACCTTCTGCTTATATTTTGGATTCAATCTGTATGGCCTTTGCTTCACAGGCCGTGAATCAGGTTTCAGAGTAATCTTCATAACTTCAAGCTCCCCAATTATCCCTTTCAGCTCTGAGAACTTGGTAGGGAATAAGTCTTGATACTCTATCAGCAACTTAGCAACCTTGCCTACTGTGTTATCATCCCAATAATCTCCAATTTTTGCCAACGTTGGTTGCTCTTCAGATCTGATATTCACCTGTCGAACCTTTAGAGGTTTTGTGACATCTAGTGAAGTGATTGAAGGCCCAACAACTGTGTGCTGTCCATCAGATTCTGGAATTGTGATATTCCTTGGATCTTCTTCATTTTCTTCCATTGTCAGATTTCTGCAATTAACAATAGTTTTCATCTGTGCATCCCAGGCTAGCGAAGCGCGCTCTACCATTGGCTTAGTTTCATCAAAGATAACTTCCTGAATATCCTGCAGTGCCTCATCCAAGCATTCAAACCCACTTTTAAAACTAAAGGTCAAGATAAAGCTGTCTGTCAGCGCAGTCCAGTCACTCATACCTCAGTGTAGCTTTGTCTCCAGATACCAATCAGTAGGTACATCTCCCAGCGTGTGGATGAACATGTGTACCCATTCAAGTCCTGGTTCTATGCCCCATACCTCTGTCCATTTAGCCAGATGTTTGCGCGGATCGCCCTTTCCACTGAAAACTTCGTCCATTTGAATAGTGGGACGCTCAAAGCGCAGTCTCATCATTCTCTCACATTCTTCCCATTTGTGTAGGTTTTCCTTGTGAGTGTCCCACCATCATGTTGGAGTAGCGTGCAATCTGAGATCGAAGGCATGGAATCTTTGTCCTTCTGGGGCAGTTCTTTCAATTTCTTCTAAAAACATATTGACATCAGTTAAACCATCATAATGCGACAATTCGCGTACCTTTGATGTGATGGATTGAAAAGAGCTAGTCACTCGATTGCAACGCAACGCAGATACCATTCCAGCTTCAGTTCTCCCATGCGCTGCCAGATTTGCTTAGGTAAAACATTTGCATCAGATCCCAAGTCTAGAATTACCTGATCTATTTCATAAGCTCTGATCTGTGCAGTCATGTGCATCTCTCGCCTAGTTCTTCTTTTGTTCTTATAGATCTTATTGACAACTCTTTGTTCCATCTGAGGTTGTTCCTTTTCTGCCAGTTTTCTAGTTCTTCATCAGAATCTGAGAAGCAAGAGTTGTCCTTTTCTCAATTAAGACTCCCATCCGCTGTTGGATTGATCCAATCTTCATCTCACAAAGTCAGCTTGTAGATCTGATCAATATCATTCTCAGCGTGCACAAGCTCAGTGTACCTCTTTCCTTCTGCAGTATCTAGAGGAATAATGACTCTGGTTCCTGTTGTAGTTCCTAGAGACAGCCTTGAGTTGCAAAAGACCAATGCTTAGGACATCTTGAAATCAGAGGCTAGGTGTAGACAATTTTAAGGGTGCCTCTGACAGAATATGGATAAAGAGAATAATGGTTGTGGTGGTTCAAGAATGGTGAAGAATTTGGAGTCTGATTCAGGCGAATTACCCTATACTGCGAGAGGGCTCAGGAGGCTGTATGGCTTGGTGGATTTTCAAATGGGCCAAGTATGAAACAATGAGCAGAGGTTTTCAAAATATGCAGAGGTGTTGAGAAGGAACGGAGGAGGAACCCGCGAGAGACAGGCTTAAAATTCTTAAGAATCTGTTTCCCGTGAACTCAGAGGAAGCGGATGTAAGTGGAATGTGACGAACAATAGAGATTTGTGGAGTGTGAATTAAGGGAGCACAACAAATTTAACACGAGCGTTATATGTACACGAATTCATGAATAAAAATACATACTACTGGCAGCTACATTACACGAATCATCAAAGCAACAGAACATGAAAGATGATTATACATAAACAAGAGATTATTGACTCTCGTATCAGGGAAAATGGTCCACTTTACAATGATATAGAATGATGCAGAAGAAGAAGATATACTAGACCATAACCCCAACTTTGACATAACCACCTAATGATGATCCTGGACCTCCCAACACTACTTCTTCAACCCTTGGCAGATAGACACTAGTACAATTTTTACAATAATGTATTTACAATGACTTAGTACAAAGATACCTTTACAATGATTGTATGCAGTGCTGCCCACTTGAAGACTTCATATGATGAACTTCTTGCTGCTGTTATGCACCTTGGTTTCTGCTCTTGTCATGCTACCCTCTGCTGCACCTTGCTTTTCTTTTCTGCCATATAAATTCTGGTCCTTTGCAACCCTTGACAACACATGATCTAGCTTTTTCTTGCCTTCTAGGAGCTCGATATTGAATCTGGTGTATCTTTGTTATTTCAGATCCTCAATATCTGATTTTTGGTCCTGTAGTAATCCTCTGAGTCTTCTTTCCAATGACATAGGTCTGACCCAATTTGGATTCTTCAAGAAAGAGTTATGCCCAATCTCTCACAATGCGCTAATTATGGAATGTTTCAGTAGAGCGCACTTGTACGGCGTGCCACGTGTCAATGTTTCTTCATTTGGATCTGAAATTGATAGAGCGAAAAGTACAGACTGTGCACTATCTGCCACTTTTTACGGAATTCCAATCCGATACTCAGAGAGAGAGTTATGACAATTTTACCAAGGTCACTTCTTTGAGATGAATTCCAGGAGCCTGCAAAAACCTTGACTTCCACAGATCATATCTCCAAAAATGTTGCACACCTTGATCTAAATTTTTTATTGCAGCTTCCTCAGGATTTCGGCTTCGCCTCATAAAAATTTCAGCTTCTGAACCTTCGTAGAAAAAAATTTAGAGCGAAAATGCCACGATGCCCTGTTTCAGATGGTTGAATCCCTTGCATAAGGAGGAAATGAAGACCACAATTTATATGAATGCTTAAGTTGAGAGGGGCTTCAACAAGTGAACGTGGGAGGGATTTTAGGAGCATAAAAAATATTATTTATGACTTTTCAATGACCCATGCCCCAACCCCATGGGGTTTTAGCCCACTAACTGGGGGTTACAAACTTCAAACATGAATATATCTCAAACCGTGAAGAATTACATGGCGTGCCATATATCAATGGAAACATCTCGACAAGTAGAAACCATAAAAGGCATTATTGACCCAGAATATATTAATTTGGTAGGTCAAAATTCTCATGCAATATTGGGTTAGCCCCTGGTGCTGCTTGGGTTGACATCAATGACAACCACTGATCAACAATCTCCCCCTTTGGCATTGATGGCAACACAAGTACTCCCCCTGCGATCATGACACCTCTTCCTACAACATTCTCTCCCCCTTTGACATCAATGGAAAAGGGTAACTCCCCCTGAAACACAACCATGCTGCGGACTTGTACACACTTCCACTCCCGTTGACACACAACCATCCTGCAGACCTATACACACTTCCGCTCCCCTGACACACAACTGTCCTGCAGACCTGTAATCTAATGAGAACTTGGGAGTATCCCAAGCTTTTGAAGAATATATTCAAATGCTTCACGAGGTAAAGGTTTGGTGAAGATATCAGCAATTTGTTCTTTTGTACAAACATACTCAAGTTTGATATTCTTTTCAGCGACTTGTTCTCTAACAAAATGATATTTGATCAGAATGTGTTTTGTTTTTTAATGCATGACAGGATTCTTGGAGATGCTGTGGCACTAGTGTTGTCACAGAATATGGGAATAGGCTCACTGAATTGTACTTGAAGATCTTGCAAAGTTTGTTTCATCCAAAGGACTTGAGTACAACATGATGCTGCTGCAATGTATTCTGCTTCCGCTGTAGATAACAAGATTGAAGTTTGCTTTTTGCTCAACCATGATACGAGACAACCACCTAGATAGAATGCTGCTCCACTAGTACTCTTACGATCATCAACACTTCCTGCCCAATCTGCATCTGTAAAGGCTTGAATAATGAGATTGTTACCCTTGGGATACCACAAGCCATATTCTTCTATGCCCTTTAGATATCGAAGAATTCTTTTGACGGCAATAATATGTGATTCTTTTGGTGTTGCTTGGAATCTTGCTACTTGTCCAACTGCTTGCATAACATCTGGCCGAGAGGCTGTTACATATAGAAGACTACCAATCATAGATCTGTACAACCTCTGATCCACATCCTTAGATGAGTCGTCTATGCTCAATTTGCAACCTATTACCATCGGAGTAAGGACGGGTTTGCAATCTTCCATTTTGAATTTCTTGAGCATTTCCTTGATGTGCTTGGCTTGACATATAAATATTCCTTTCTCTTGCTGAGATATTTGAAGCCCTAAGAAGTATGTCAGCTCACCAAGTAAAGACATCTCAAACTCACTTTGCATCTTTGTAGAAAATTTCTTACTTAGTCGATTATCTTTGCTACCAAATATTATATCATCCACATATACCTCAACGATTATTAAATTATCTTTATCTATTTGTACATAAAGATTGCTATCAACAGTACCTTTTTTGAATCCTTGTTGATGTAGATATCCATCACGACAAGCATACCATGCTCTAGGAGCCTGCTTGAGACCATATAGAGCCTTCTTTAACCTATAGACATAGTCTTCTTTTTGTGATAGTAGAAAACCTTCAGGTTGTTCGATGTAAACTTCTTCTTCTAATTCTCCATTCAGAAATGCTGACTTAACATCCATTTGGTAGACTTTGATTTTTCTTGAACATGCATAGGCGAGAAACATTCGGATGGCTTCCATTCTAGCAACTGGTGCAAATGTTTCGTCGAAATCAATTCCTTCCACTTGTGCATAGCCTTTGCAAACCAGTCTTGCTTTGTTTCTGGTAACCTGCCCATCTTCATTCAATTTGTTCCTGAACACCCATTTAGTCCCAATTACATTTTTATCTTTTGGTCGTGAAACTAATTCCTAGGTGTTATTCTTCTCAATTTGATCCGATTCTTCATTCATAGCTGCTATCGAATGTTCATTTTGGCTGGCTTCCTCAAAACTACTAGGCTCAAAGGTTGCTAGAAAAGCAACATGAGCTTGTTGTGATGAACGAAGCTATCAACCTTCATTTATGTCACCAATGATTTGATTTGATGGATGGTTCTTTTGAATCCACTCTTTTGTTCTCCTTGGAGGAGCTTCTTGTTGTTGTTCTAGTATATCTTGATGATCATTGTTTACTTCTTCCTCATTGATAGTTGCTTCTTGTTCTACAATTTTATCTGTCTTTTTCAGCCTCTATCTCAAGTTTCAAAGATTCTAGATCCTCATCATTACTCGCTAGAACACCATCTTCGTCAAATGTAAAATTTATGCTCTCCACTATCTGTTTTCGTCTTAGATTATAGCATTTATAGGCCTTTCTTTTGCGTGAGTAACCAACAAAGATACCTTCATCAACACGTGATTCAAACTTACCCAAATTTTGATCTTCTCTCTTGATATAACATTTTCTTTCGAAGATTCTGAAATATTTTACATTCGCTGGTTTTCCTTTCCATAATTCATATGGAGTCTTGTTGCAATTATTTCTTAGAAGACTTCGGTTGATAATGAAGACTGCCATATCAATTGCTTGAACCCAAAATTTTTCATTCAATTTTGAGTCCTTCAACATTGTTCTACCCATTTCCTGTACAGTTCTATTCTTTCTTTCAACAACTCCATTTTGCCGAGGTGTTCGTGCTGTTGAAAATTGCCTTTTTATTCCATTTTCGTCACAGTATTGCAGAAATAATTTGGAAGTGAATTCTCCACCATTATCTGATCTTAAACACTTTATTTTCAAATCAGTTTCATTTTCAACCAACTCCTTGTAGATCTTAAAGCACTCAAATGCTTCAGATTTTTTCTTTAGGAAACTGACAGCTGTCATTTTGGTATAGTCATCTATCATTAACATGAAATATAATTCTCCGTCTAAGCCTTTTGTTCTCACAGGACCACATAGATCAGTATGTATCAATTCCAATGGATGTGATGAAAAATGTTCTTTTGTTTTAAATTGGACTTTTGTCTGCTTGCCACGCCGACATGCCTCACATAGTGTGTTGGAAGGTTTTGAGATTGTCGACATTTCTCGTACTACTTCCTTTTTGCTTATCCTGACAAGATTGTCAAAGTTTATGTGACCCATTCATTTGTGCCATAACCAACTTTCATCTTCTTTAGCTAGTAGACATGCTTTAGTTGCTTCATCCAAAACATATATGTCGTTTGGAGCTTGACTTGCTGTAGCCACAATTTTACCATACCTACCTTTCCTGATTTCACATTTTGTGGAGTTGAATAGCATTGTGTGTCCTTGATCACACATTTGTCCAAAACTGAGCAGATTGTGATTCATGTTTTCGACCAATAGAACATTCTTGGCTATAACATCTTTGCTTCCAAGAGTAACGGTACCTGATCCTATAACATTTGAAGATCCATCATTTCCAAAGGATATGGTTCCATCATTCTTCTCTTTCAGAGATACAAATTTCTTTCTATCTCCAGTCATATGCGTTGAGCAACCGCTGTCAACATACCACACATCTTTAATTTTCTGAGCCTTGAGAGCGAGAGCACAATTATCAATCTTCTTCTTCTTCCATGTTCATTCATTCTGTGGCTTCGAAGATTCTTCTGGAGGATTTTCAATTCTACAGTCTCTGGCTATGTGTCCAAAGTTCTGACATTTGTAACATTCAATATTATTTCTTAAATGTTCATATCTATTGATGTTTCACTGAGCCTTGGGAGGTTCATATTTGACAGATCTCCTGGAATTGTATTCGTTCCTAGGGTACGTGCATTCTACAGCTTTATGACCAAATTTTCCACATGAATAACAGTAGGCATAAAAAATATGTTGGTACCTGGATGGAAATTTTCATCGAGGAATTGTCTTCCAAGGCTGTTCTTGCGAATCTTGTCCAATGAAGTCTACATGCATGTCAGATCTCATAGGTTCATTGTATTTTGTTGTAGAAGGTCTTGCTTCTTCTTCTTTGTAACCGATGCCAGTTCTGTCATTGTAAGATCATTGATTGTTGATGAGTTCTTCCAATGCCCTTGAGCTGTTGGCATAGTTTTGGATAGTTTTTCCTTTCTTCACTTCCTCATGCAGCGAGACTACTTCGACTTCTAATTCTTCCCTTTCTTGGTTGCTTTCTTCCAACTTCTTTTGAAGTGACTCTTCAATGCATTTGTGTTCTTCAACTTCAATTTTGAGACCTTGAACTTGTTCTTCAAGAGTTTTGGAATGGATCTTCTCTACCTTGAGATCTTTTACAAGCTTGATTGCTTCCTCATAAAATTCGTCTATGGTCCATCCTTCTTATTCATTGTTTGATACCTCTTGCTTATTGTACTTGGGTTTATTGTGCTTGGCCATAAACAATACTCTCTCATTGGCTTCTTCTTCACTATCATTGTCTTCATCGGATGATGAGCTATCTTCTTTAGAGAGAAAGTTCCTTTTGGATCCTTACTTGTTGAATTTCTTAAAGCCTTTCTTTCTTTTTGAGTTGCCATTACTTTTGTTTGGACATTTTTCTGCAAAATTCCCAACCTCATTACAGCTGAAACATATCAATGGAAGTTTACCTTTGAATTGTCCCTTACCAATTTGTAGTTTTCTCATGAAGTAAGCATATTCTTCATTTGAAAGACCTTCTTCATCATCTCCCTTTTCTTCACACTTGCAGGTGCATGTCTTTTCAATTGAAGGTTGTTTATCCTTATTGGTTTTCTTAGACGCAACGAACGCGGTTTCTAGATGCGAAGTACCCTCTTCTTCATCAAGTCTCATTTCATATGCTATGAGAACTCCATGTAATTCCTCTTTGCTGAGTTTGTCCAGATTTTCACTGTATTCTAAGACCGATACCTTTGGGTTGAATCTCCCTGGTAATGTTCTAAGAATCTTGGTTTTCAAGTTCCTGTGGTTATTGTTTAGTGAAGAGTTTGCCGGATTATCCACAGTCTTATGAAACATTTGTCGACGTTTCGAATCCCAACGGGGATCCATCTTGTATAATAGTCTTCTCGTCATCTGGCTCTCCCAATCCTTCCAGAGTATTGGTTATTTCATCAACGTATTGAAAGTATGCAACAATGTTGCAATCTTCTTTCATTCTGAGTTGCTCAAATTTTGCTCTACAGATTTGAAGCTTTGCTTCTTTGACATTTGAGTCACTTGCATATATATTCTCAAGCTTGTCCCATACATTTTTGGCGGTTTTACAACCCAACACCTTATGATAAGTAGATTCAATAAGTCCATTGATAATAATATTCTTTGCTTTTGCATCATTTACCAAATTCTTCTTACCTTGTTCATCCACGGTTGATGTAAATCCATTTTGAACATTGTCCCATACTTCGTAACCTTGCGCCAAGAGATAGACCTCCATTCTTCCTTTCCAAAATGCATAATTATTTTCATTGAATAGAGGTACACCATTCTTGGTATGCTCCATGACCTCCTTCCAGCTATTAAACTTCTATTGAAGGAACCAAGCTCTGAAACCAATTGTTGGAAATACTGAGAGGGGGGGTGAATCAGTATTCCTTTCAATTAGAGCATTAGTTAATCTTCAATTATTATCAGTGTTTGTACAATGATAGCAGCAAACAAGAGGAACACAAATGCACACAGTTTTTAAGGTGGAAACCCACTCCCGGACAAAAACCACCTAATGCTTTTCTAATAATTCTTTAATATTCAACTCCAATTGAAAATAAAGCTCCAACTTCCTAGAATCTAGAAAAGCATTCTTCTCCAGCTCCCACTGGATGGACGCTCCAACGCCCGAGATTCTTCAGTAGTCAACTGAACGGATGCCCCAACACCCAATGAGCCACAACTCACCCTAGCACCACCTTACCACCCTATAGAAGAATAAAATAAGAATGGACTCCTGTACCAGGGAAAATGGTCCACTTTATAATGATATAGAATGATGTAGAAGAAGAATATATACTAGACCATAACCCCAACTTTGACACAACCACCTAATGATGATCCTAGACCTCCCAACACCGCCTCTTCAACCCTTGGCAAATAGACACTAGTACAATTTTTACAATAATGTATTTACAATGACTTAGTACAAAGATACCTTTACAATGATTGTATGCAGTGCTGCCCACTTGAAGACTTCATATGATGAACTTATTGCTGTTGTTATGCACCTTGGTTGCTGCTCTTTTCATGCTACCGTCGCACCTTGCTTTGCTTTGCCGCTCGTAGAAAGTCCTCTGGTCCTTGCAACCTTCACAACACATGATCTAGCTTTTTCTGCTTCTCTAGGAGCTCGATATTGAACCGTATCTCGTTATTTCCGCATCCTCAATATCCGATTTTCGGTCCTCGTAGTATTCTCCCGAGTCTTCTTTCCAATTCCACAGGTCTGACCCAATTTGGATTCTTCAAGAAAGAGTTATGCCCAATCTCTCACAATGCCCTAATTATGGACTGTTTCAGTAGAGCGCACTTGTACGGCATGCCACGTGTCACTGTTTCTTCATTTGGATCTGAAATTGATAGAGCGAAAAGTACAGACTATGCACTATTTGCCACTTTTTACGGAATTCCAATCCAATACTCAGAGAGAGAGTTATGACGATTTTACCAAGGTCACTTCTTTGAGATGAATTTCAGGAGCCTGCAAAAACCCTGACTTCCACAAATCATATCTCCAAAAATGTTGCGTACCTTGATCTAAAATTTTTACTGCAGCTTTCTCAGGATTTCGGCTTCGCCTCATAAAAATTTCAGCTTCTGAACCTTCGTAGAAAAAAAATTAGAGCGAAAAATGCCACGATGACCTGTTTCAGATGGCCGAATCCCTTGCATAAGGAGGAAATGAAGATCACAATTTATATGAATGCTTAAGTTGAGAGGGGCTTCAACAAGTGAACGTGGGAGGGATTTGAGGAGCATAAAAAAATATTATTTATGACTTTTCAATGACCCATGCCCCAACCCCATGGGGTTTTAGCCCACTAACTGGGGGTTACAAACTTCAAACATGAATATCTCTCAAACCGTGAAGAATTACATGGCGTGCCATATATCAATGGAAACATCTCGACAAGTAGAAACCATAAAAAGCATTATTGACCCAGAATATATTAATTTGGTAAGTCAAAATTCTCATGCAATATCGGGTTAGCCCCTGGTGCTGCTTGGGTTGACATCAATGACAACCACTGATCAACAGTCATAGTTAGGGGGTCTCCTCAGGGTTAAAAGGTACTCGACTATATCTTTATACCATAAAAAAGGCATTCGGGCGTACATGAAGGTTTCCCAAGGCGTAGTGAATGTTGTCTTCTTCTAGTCTTCCAGGAGCACCGCCACCTGATTATATCTTGAGAAACCGTCCATCATGGACATGCAGGATGATCCCACCACCTTTTGCAAGATGAGGTCCATCTTCGGGAGGCGATAGTTGTCTTTGAGTGAGGCTCTATTCAGATTGCGTCGTTTTTCTTCCTTACGGGCACCAGGTTCGCCACCCATTCAGAGTACCTCAGAGGGACAATGATCTTTGCCTGCAACAACTTCTTTATTTCTTTTTCAATAACCGGGAGAAGAAGAGGGTTGATCTGCCTCAGCTTCTACTTATGAGGCTTAGCGTCTTGTTTTAGGGGTATCTAATGTTGTATGACATCAATATCAAAGGTCTTCAAGTCCTGGTATGACCAAGCGAAGAGGTATTTGTATGATCGAAAGAGCTTCAGGTACTATCCTTGATATTCTTCGGGGACTCCTTTCGACAACTTCACCACCCTTGAGTCTTCCTCTGTCCCGATATTCAAATCCCTGACTGGCTCATCAGGGGTCGGTTTGCTGGGGTTCACCGGGATATCATTTTTATCAAACAGGCTCTCCAATGGTACAAGACCCCTGGGAATAACATTTCCCTTTAATTGCAAGACTCAATGGCCAGCTAGTGTCTCCTCCCATCTGGTTTTTGGCTCTTCACTATCATCCTCGGTCACTGAGTCAATCACCGAATTCGAGAATTTTCCCACCAACTCCATAAAACGCTTGACTTGCTCTTCATCCTCGAAGACTTGCCAATGTTTTATGTTGTCCGAAATGGAGGGGCGATATCTCACTTCCACATTGTATCTGAGCAACGAATTCTGCGGAGGGTGGAAATTGCTAGCAGCCACAGCTAGTGAGTCAGCCATTTTGTTCTTATCCCTCAGCATGAACTGAATGTTAAAAGCCGAGAAGAAGTTCTCAACCAAATCCCATACCTCGTTCTTGTAAGCTCTAAGCCGCTGGTTCTTAGCTTGGCATTGGCTCTTGACTTGCCTCACTACTAACTTTGAATTTCCAAACACCTTTAGATTTTGTATGTTCATGTTCCGTGTTGCCTACAATCCCAACAACGGGGCTTCATACTCAGCCACGTTGTTTGTGGCTTCAAATTCTAGCTTGAAGGAGAGGGGAACTAAGCAACCTTCAGGTGATATCAAGGGTACCCCGGCCCCGTTTCCTTCTCGTGAATAAGTCCCATCAAACTACAAGGTCCAAATCTTGTTTTCTTCTCTGCTTATAAGATCCCCTTGTCTTAGAGGATAGACCTTCGTTTCTTGCAGGAAATTTTCATCCTCCTCATGCAGAAGATAGGAAAATTCACCCTCCTCGCCATACACCAGAGAGTTGGTCGAACCATCAACTTTGGTGATTATCTTTACAAACCTGGACTTATGGTACAATCTTCTTTCTTCCCCACCAAACACTGGGATAGTGGCGTAAGTGAGGTCAATTTTTTTTGACCCTCCAATCTTGGAACCTCAGGATCTGGACAGCAACATTCCAAACCAAGCTCGGATATCAGCTACAACAATATCCATTACCACACTTTTGGCCGGAATCTAGGCCAAGTTCACTACTAGGTCTTTTATCATACCCAAGCACTTTACCCTTTTGGAGTCAAAAGAATACAGGTCTTTATAAGGCCTTGTAATCTGCAATCTCAATTGTTCCATGACAGACAAAGGCAACAGGTTGTGTGAAGCCCCAGAATCTAACATACAATTGTGCAATAGTAAGTCATGTATCACTAGAGTCACATAGAACGAGGGAGTGGCTGAGTCCTGGTCTTCTACATCAGGTCCAAAAACTACCATGGGTCGCTCTTCTTGGAGATTGAGGCTGTCAGGCAGAGGGCTTACACCATGGGGCAGCATGAATTGAGACACTTGAGCTTTGTATGATGGTTGTTTCAGAAGCTCGATTAGGGGAATCGGGATCTTGACCTTCTCTAGTTATTTCTGGAGATTAAAGGGCGTGGGCCTTTTTTCTGTAATGGCTTCTTTGAACTGCTCTTTAGGAGGGTCAGGCAACTTCAAGGGTATAGATGAGGACTTCTTATTTTTGGGAGGATCAGCTTCTTGTTTTGTGGAAGTGGATGTAGTGGCCTTATGAGGGGTTGACTCTTCTAATGGCTTTTTTCCTTTACTGGCAAGACTAGGAGGGGTTTTTTCTCTTGATGTCGACTCTTCATTTTTTTCTTGCACTCGAGTTCTCTTCCTAGAGGACCTGAGGTCATATTTCTTGTGAAGTTGAGCTTGCATAAAATCCATGAACTGTCTATAGTAACTGTCAATATCTTGATCCTCTGGAGGGACTTCCTTCTCCTCTTGCTCCCCTTGCAGGATGATTTCACCCTCCTCATCATCAAAGTAAGCGAGGAATTGATCTTCTTGGTTGTCTGTGACTTCCTCGGCCTGTCCCTCCACTTCTCCCTCCAAGTATAGAGGGGGTTGGATGTGGTCTTATTGTTCCTTCCTCTCCCGCTGCAACAACTGCAGAGGGGGCTTCCGATATTGAGGATTAAACCCTCGATTAGGAATCACTTGGTTGGGACAAGGAGGGGAATTCTTGGTCTCCAATTCAAGCTTAATCAACTTATTTGAAAGGTTCTTGATTAGCTTATTCATTTCTTCAATTCTATATTCTTGTGATTCCCTTTCATGATTTGAAGTAGAAGCCTCCTCCCTATTCTTTCTTTTGGCTTCATGTTCTATCTTCCGCTTGAATTTACCAGTAGAAGAAAAGTTTTCTTCTACCTCCAATGCGTCAGTCTGGATCTGATCCAGAGATGTGGATTTTCTTTCTCTTAGGGTGAACCCAAACTCCAATTCGAAAGCTCCTGCGAAGGCCACCTTAGCAGCTGCTTGGGGAGGCTTTAATTCAGCGGGAAGATTATTATAGAGCTTATTGAACCTCTTTATGAATTTTGTTACATCCTCATTGTGTCTCTTTTTAAGAGCATTGAACTTGGTGAGAACTTATCCAAGCCCTCTTTTCTCCCCATTTTAATGTGAAGAAATTTTCCATTTCTTCCCAAGTGTGGACTGTGTTGTCGGTTAGAGACTTGAACCATTTCTGGGCTTCTCCATCCAAGGATTGGATGAAAAGCCTTAACACCACATCTAAGTGCTCTACATTCACATTCTCAGCAAAGGCGCAAAAGTTTTCAATATGTCTCTGCGCAGAAGTACTATCTTCCCCGGTGAACCTAGGCAGGAGCTTTAGATAATCTTGCAACATTTCATTCAGTACTTGAGGTAGAGCCAATGGAGCATATTTGTTGAGGAGGAACCCAGGTACAACCATGAGGGGCGATGGTAGTAAGTCATGAGGATGAGTTGGCTGATGTATAACAGGTATGTGGTGAGTAGAGGTTTGAATATTTGTTTGTAAAAAGCTTTGGAGTGCTGCAACTTCTTTAACTTCTTCAGCCTCGGGAGTAGGGTTCAAGGGAGGTAGAGAAGTATCAACGGATTCAGATTCATCTTTTATGGCTGAATTGGCTAAAGCAGAGGTTTCTGGAGGATACTCAAGTACACGGGCTGTGGAGCCAAGGCCATAGATGTCAACTTTCTGGGATGAGGAAGGTGAATCTTCTAGAGAAAATGAGGGTAGGTCCACCTGGCTGGGTTGCTTCTCCTTCCAGATCCTCTTAAATATGATATTTTTGGGATTAGATACAGAAGGGGTTCTCTACTGGGATGTATATGATCGAGTATGAGGCCTTGTGTAAGCAAGGATTACAACTGATTTGAACTTTGATAATAGTGGAGTTGCCAAGGTGAGGGCTATGCAACTCTCAACCCTTCGTGCTCACCTGATTGAAGGGTGAAGATAATGTCGTATCCCAAGGAAAATATTTTCTAATTTGTCCCTGGAAACGGCGCCAAAAAGATGTTGTCGCTCCTAGAGACAACCTTGAGTTGCAAAAGACCAGTGCCTAGGGCATCTTGAAATCAGAGGCTAGGTGTAGACAATTTTAAGGGTGCCTCTGACAGAATATGGATAAAGAGAATAATGGTTGTGGTGGTTAAAGAATGGTGAAGACTTTGGAGTCTGATTCATGCAAATTACCCTATACTGCGAGAGGGCTTAGGAGGCTGTATGGCTTGGTGGCTTTTCAAATGGGCCAAGTATGAAACAATGAGCAAAGGCTTTCAAAATATGCAGAGGTGTTGAGAAGGAACGGAGGAGGAACCCGCAAGAGACAGGCTTAAAAGTCTTAAGAATCTGTCTCCAGTGAACTCAAAGGAAGCGGATGTAAGTGGAATGTGACCAACAATAGAGAATCGTGGAGCGCGAATTAAGGGAACAAAACAAATTTAACACATGAGCATTATACATATACGAATTCATGAATAAAAATGCATACCACCAGCAGCGACATTACACGAATCATCAAAGTAGCAGAACATGAAAGATGATTATACATAAACAGGAGATTACCGATAAACAAAGAGAATACATATACATACTACTCATTGCCCCATCCGGAATCCAAATAAACAGTGTTGTATATAATATTATGTTCAAAACAGTTGTCCCAGATATGTATCTTAGAGCACAAAGAGCACAGTCATACAGAACTACGACAAAAATTCTCCAAAATTTTGAACACAGAATTACGGCAAAAATTCTCCAAAATTCTGAACCCTTTTTCATCTATGAACCCTCTACATATAGACTTCTCCTTGAGGGTTTGCGATCGAATAATCATTCATGATCGGCCCACACATGTGAAAATCAAAATATCCTAACCAATTAGCAGAGCGTGCATCAAGCAATCACTCCCATAATCATAGAATCAAAACAGAATGGGGTGAAATCGAGATTTCACCAGCAAAACATCATAATCAAACAGTAAAAGAAAAACATAGTTGGCCATGAAGGCCAAATCCTGGAATCTTCAAAATGGGGTGGCGAGGAGTGGCTGTGAACAAGTGGGAAGTCTGGTTTCCATTGCATGATTTCACCTGCTGTGGAAAACCTCCACTCCCTCATTCTCATGATTTCCACTTAACCGTTACGAAACGACCAGTCGCGCTGTGTGTGCCTCGCTCTTTAGTGAATATTTCCTGGACAAACTGAATAAACCATAGTTGTGTTTGTTCCGCCAAAAACCCATATTGTGCTTGACTTGCAAAACCGGAGACCAGATTTTAGAGGGGGGCCTGTCCGGTTTGTGATATTGGATGCGGGGGGTGCGAAATCACTACAGGGTGACACATGGCACTGGAGGCGGTTTCCAAAACTAGCCATTCCCCCCCCCCCCGGCGTTAATCTTCGGAAGGTGAAGGGGGGCCGAAATAGATCATGAGCCATCGGATGTGTGCTAGGGAGCGGAGATGAGAGGAAGATGGCGAAGAAATAGCAAAGCTTAAAGTGGGGCCTGCGGCACTAACATAGCGGAATGGTCAACACTGAAAAGAGTGGGAAAAGGCCAGTGGATGGGATTTGATGACATGGCGGAGGTGGGCCTGCCCGTAGATCGCAGTCGAGAGTTGTTATGAGCAACGGAGGGTAAATGCTATGATTTGCAAAGTGCGAAGTGCGATGAGCCGAGGTGATGTGGCAAGGAGGTGGGCCCACCTGCAGATTGCAAATCAGAGCTTTTGTTATGAGCAGCGGAGGGTAAGTGTTATGATTTGCGAAGTGTGAAGTGCAATGAGCGGAGGTGACGTGGCAAGGAGGTGGGCCCGCCCGCATATCGCAAATCAGAGCTTTTGTTATGAGCAATGGAGGGTAAGTTCTATGATTTGCGAAGTGCGAAGTGTGATATGCGGAGGTGACGTGGCAAGGAGGTGGGCCCGCCCGCAGATCGCAGTCGAGAGTTTTTTGTTATGAGCAGCGGAGGGTAAATGCTATGATTTGCGAAGTGCAAAGTGCGATGAGTGGAGGTGACGTGGCAAGGAGGTGGGCCCGCTCGCAAATCGCAAATCGGAGTTTTTGTTATGGGAAAGCGGGGGGTAAATGTTAAAACTTGCGATGTGCAAAGTGTGATGAGCAGAAAGGTTGGTGATGCGAAAAGGTAAGTGGTAAGAGCTCTTTCTTCTTTTGACTGCGGGGTGTCCGTCTGATCCGCGCTTGGAGTGTTTGGCTTTCACTTCAGCCATTCTCGCTCTTCATTTGCTTAGCTTCCTATGTTGCCTTATCATTCATAGAAACCACAAGCCAACAGTTCCATTGCTTTCAAACTCCATTCTTTGTTTCTTCAGGTTTGTGACACTATCCATATCAATAGCCTAGTCCAATCCCAACAATGCAGGATAAGGATCTGTATCATCCACAATTTGTATAAATTCGAAATCTTCAAGTACCTTCACACCTTCAATACTGACTGTGACTTGTGACAACCTTCCTAATGGAATGATTTTCTGTTGATTCGCCATGCGCAGTTGAATAGTAGACCATTCTAGCTTTGGTTCTCCCATGTGCTACCATGTTTGCTTAGGTAAAACATTTGCATCAAGTCCCAAATCTAGAATTACCTGATCTATTTCATAAGCGCTGATTTGTGCGGTCATGCGCATCTCTTGGCCAGTTCTTCTTTTGTTCTTATAGATCTTATTGAAAACTCTTTGCTCCATCTGAGGTTGTTCCTTTTCTCCATAGTTATCTATCAGAGCCTGAAGGTTCTCTACCGTGTTTTTGTTGCGCAGTAACTTAATGCAAGCTTGTAAAAATGGCTTAATTTCATCATGTACTCCTGCCTCCTTCATGGGTCCACCAGATGTTGATGTGTTTCCTCCTGCAAACTCCTGTCGTGCTTCAACAAAAGTCTCCTTTGCGTGCTGTAAATCAAATCTGGTTTTATTATCAGGCGCCTTACGAATCCACAGATCAGTATTCGACTTCTCTCCCTTATCCTCATTAGTGGTTGAACAGCTCCTAGTGACCACATTCACGCTAGGATCTTCCTCGCGCTCTTCAGCCTTTACCATATGAAGATTTTGCATCTTTTTCTCCTGCATCTTAGCAATTAACATAGGGAAATCTTCTATTACATGGTCAAACTGTCTCCAATACCTGCATGATTGTCACGCTGGATTTGGACAGTTGTGCGCATAGTGACCAACATCTCCACAGTTGTAGCAAATAACCTGCCCCCTTCCTCGACCAACTAATCCGCCTCCTCTTCCTCTTCCTTTGCCCTGGAATCCACCATGCTTTGAAGGGGATGCTAGTGAGGTAGGTTTAGCCTACATTCTATATATTTAAGCTTTGTCCAACATCATATCAAAAGTGTGACAGTGTTGCTCATCATGTTCCACCGATGAACAGAATCTATAGAACAACTGCTTCAACTGAGGCTTATATTTTCCAACCCTTGGACAGTAATCTGTCGTATGCAGACCCACGACTTGACAAATATTGCACCATATTGGTCCGACTGTGTTCTTCAGCGGGCTAGGTCCTCCAACGTTCATATAATTCTCAAAGACATGACATTGATCCTTGGTATGGCCAGCAAAGACAGGACATTGATCCTTGGTATGGCCAGCAGCTTTACACCATATGCACTAGACCTCTGTGCACACCCCCTTGCCCTTATCTTTCAGATTCTGAATATCCAAATGCATTGCTTCTAACTAACTCTGAATCTATTGAGTTCCAACCGCAATGGGTGTTGGGGTAGCTTCTAATTTCATTTCAATCTCCATAGCCTCAGCCTACGTGAAAATCTTCTGTTTACCCAAGGGTTGGCGCAGAAGTGGGATCAGCATAGCGATAAACCACTCCTTGTGTTGGGTATCATCAATAGTGAATCCACCATCTCTGATAGTGCGCTTTAGCCTCTGATCTGCCTCCCACACAGATTCATTCACCTCCTGGTGAATCTCTTTCATTTATGTAACCAATTGCGCATATGATTTAGGCTTCTTGAATTGTTCTTTCAGGACATATTTCACTTCATCCAAGGCGGCATTAGGGTTTTCTTGTACATATTTGATATACCAATCCAATGTGCAATCCTAGAAAGTAGTGGCTAACTGTACTTTCTTAATTTCATTGTTATTCACTAGCTGAGCTCTCCATACAACATTAGTTACAAACCAAAAGTGCTCAGTATCTTCATTCCCAATACCTCTGAAAGTAGGTAGCTTCATCGATGCAGCCATATCTGCGCCTGGGGGAGGTGGAGGTGGAGATGGAGTGCATGGTGGAGTGGACACTTTGTGAGATGAGTGTGGAAGTGGTGGATGGGAACTAAATTATGGCCAAGGCTCCCTGAATGCTCTGACCTCTTGAGACTTCTTCTTCGTTAGAGGATGTAGATTCACTAGAGATGTTGATCACTAGTTCATCGTCACTTTCAGATCTACGCTTGAGAGGACTGTAAATAAATCCCTTTTATGGGTCTTCGCGGTAAGGTTTTCCACTGCATGTAGTCAGGCCTCTTTGGGACATTTAAGCAATATGTTTGCATAGAGAACCCTGTTCACATAATAGCATCTTCAGCAATAACTTAAAAGAGCGCAGGAACTTACCTCTAGGACCTTTGAAAAATCTTCTTTCTGTTTCAGAACATGACGCGAACTGATTGTTGAGATTTTTTGTATTTGGGGTAGCATCAATTGTGCTTTAGCTCCCAAATTTTGTGGAGGGACTAGAGTACACTTGATATACAAGACCCATAAATGGATTTGAGAAATTTCAGTTGATGTTCAAGTTATTCAAGTAATTAATTATTTTTAATGGATTTCCGAAGTCTACCTTAGGAAAATAAAATAATTAAAGTGACTTAATTTACACGTGCTGAAATTGTCTTAAGTCACATGGATCAAGTAGGCTTTTAATCTCAGCGATTGATGGATGATTTAATCTCGGTCGTTTAAGGGTTCAACGAAAAAGTATAAGAGAAAGGCTTGAGGGTCAGTTGAAGACACACAATTTCTATAGAACTAAGGAATAGATCTGGAATTCTAGGGTGGGTTTGCTAAGAATTTCCAGTGGAATTTCCTGCAGGGAGGGGTAGTATTGGCCAAGGGAATGTTCTGATTCCGGGGCCAAGAGACAGCAAGAGGCAAGAGGAGCAACTCAAGGACAACGCAGAGCAGCAGGGACAATGCAGAGGCAATGCAGAGGTAGCTAAGGCCACGTTGGGTTGACGCTGGCCAAGTAGAGGTAGCACAGAGGCAGCGTAGACCCTCCTAGAGCCACGCAAAGGCTAACGCAGTCCCTCTAGGGCAACGCTGGGGCTTCGGAAGCTGCACTAAGGGTTTCTAGGGTCAGATCCGGGCTAAGTCTTGTAAATCCCGTTTGAGGGTGTGGATCAATTAGATATTTGGCACTAGATCTTCAGGTTAGCTGTAGATTTGATATCTTTTATTCTCTATCGGGTTTTCCAAGTTTGGAACCCAGATTTGTTGTACGCAAAACTACTTAATAATAAACCCTCATATCTGCTGAACCGATTTTCCCGCTTTGGGTTTTTCTAGGGACTTATGTCCAAAAATCCATGTGTCACTTTGTTGCATGAGTGAATTATTCAGTAAATGATCTGCATGTGTAGGCTGTAGTTGTGTTTATTTTTGGTATTTTCTGAATCTAATTTCTGAAAATAACTTGTATTAATTAAATCAAGTAGGAGGAATAAACCAATACTTTTAAGTACAATTCTCACATGGTATCAGAGTGATAGCAGATTAAGCTGAATCTCCAGCAAATCGGCTGAAGAAATATTTTTTCTGTAGGGTGGCAGAAGAAGCAGCTGATCCGGAAAGGGCATCATGACAAGGGAAAGCAGATCTTGGAGACAGCGTTGAAGCTGCAGAAGGCCTCTAGGCTTACGCAGACCTTTCCCAGGGCAACGTAAGGACTGCGTCACCCAGTCTGGGGTTACGCAGTCCACTTCTGAACATCGCTGGGACTGTGCTGGGCCAGCCAGGGAGACGTTGTCCAGTCACTTCTCTTGGTTCAGAAATTTTTGCCAAGATGCGAAAGTAGTGCTTCAGATCTTTAGAGCGCTGGTGGGGTAGAGATTTTGCAGGTGCAGAATTGTGCCTAGCTAAGGCAACAAAGGCGGGAGGAAGACAGTCATTCATCAGATTTGAGCCAAACAGATTTGAGATTCGATCGGGAGGATGGGAGAATATTCTCTGTTTGAGTTTTTGGTAGAAGATTTCCAGTTTGGAAGTTAGTTTGCAGCGGAAGCAGTTACTAGAGGGTTTCTAGTCACCAAGAAACCCCGATCCAAAGGGAGAAGTGTTGTTTTCTTCAGATCTGAGTAAAGATGGCTCGATATGGACTGAGGGATCAAGATAGATTGGATGGCATGTCCAACTATGTTATCTGGAAGACCAAAACCCTCTCAGTTCTAGATGAGTATGGTCTCAAAGATCATGCAGAGAAGACACTTTTTGTACCAACTGATGCAGATCCACTCAAGAAGTATGAAGAAAATCGAGCACAAACGAAGAGGTTGATCATAGATGGAGTCAAGGATCACGTGATTCCTCATGTGACTGGTAAGAATACAAAACATGACATGTGGTCAGCTTTGGAAGTGATGTACCAAGGAGGTTCTGTGCAAAGAAGAATGTTTCTTCAGAATCAGATGCATAGTTCCAAATGATGAAGGGTGAAGAGATAGATCCATTCCTCTTCAGACTTAAAGCTATTCGCGACCAGCTGATTGGCATGGGTGCTAATCCAAATGAAGGGCTCCTAGTGAAGATGACCCTGAATGTCGTCTCTGAAGAATGGGAAACGTTTGTCGAGAGCATTATGGGAAGGGCATCATTACCATCATGGGCAGATATGTGGGCTATTCTCTGCCAAGAGGAGATCAGGAGGATCACCAAGAAGCAGTCCAACAGTGGAGGAAGTGGATCAGCCAGAGTGAAGAAAAAAGAGGAGGAGGATGCAACCCTTGCATCAAGGGAAAAGAAGCAAGAGAAGAAGAAGAAGGACCTCTCCAAGGTCTGATGTTTTAACTGTGGTGATTTTGGTCATTTTGCCAGCAGTTGTCCTAAGAAGAAGGACAAAGGAGCTTCTGATTCCAAGGTTACAACAAATGAAGATGGCTCTGATGATGATGCAGCCATGAGTGCTCATGCACCTCGAGAGAAGAGGTGGGGTGACATGGATATCTAGAGTATCCATATTTGATGGCGGGATCCTTGAGTCAGCCCTACTCTTGGATCACATATGAGCTACGGGAGCCTTAAGACGGTGGCGGGATGAGTTGGGAGATGGTTGCAGATAACCACATTGAAGAGCAAGAGGGAGCTGTAGAGTTGAAAAGTGAGCAGCGTGATGCAGATGCAACAACAGCATGGAGGCAGCAACGCAGAGAGGTTGATGGGACTTCAACAGCACAGAGAAGTTGGGCTCATGCAGTGCAGTGTTGCAGCATGACATTGTCTCTAGGGGGACAGCGTGATTTAACATCCAGGAAGCTTTAGTGGTGGAGGGAAACTTGAATTGTCTGTCAAATAGTTGGGTAGAGTCCTTCAGTTGCTTACTTCTCAGCAACTGAGTTGCAGTGCATTAGTTAGCAGTGGCAGTGCTATGGGCAGCATGATGCAGCAATTTGAGAGGGAGCTGCAATACATATGTGGCATTGTCAGTAGCAGTGGCATGGGCAACAGTACAGGTAGCAACAGTATAGTGGATAGAGGGCAGTAGGCCAAGCATCAATAACACAGACCAAGTACTCAAGATCTTGTAATGCATGGTGTGATGTATTACTAGAGCACACTTTTGATGCTAAGAGGGAGTGTTGAGATTTTGTGTATTTGGGGAAGCATCAGTTGTGCTCTAACTCCCAAATTTTGTGGAGGGACTAGAGTACACTTGATCTACAAGACCCATAAATGGATTTGAAAAATTTTAGTTGGTGTTCAAGTTATTCAAATAATTAATTATTTTTAATGGATTTCCTAAGTCTAACTTAGGAAAATAAAATAGTTAAAGTGAATTAATTAACACGTGCTAAAATTTTCTCAAGTCACATGGATCAAGCAGTCTTTAATCTCAGCCGTTGAAGGGTTCAATGAAAAAGTATAAGTGAAAGGCTTGAGGGTCAGTTGAAGACACACAATATCTGTAGAACTGAGGAATAGATCTGGGATTTTAGGGCGGGTTTGCTAAGAATTTCTAGTGGAATTTTCTTCAGTGAGGGGTAGTATTGGCTAAGGGAATGTTCTGATTCCGGGGCCAAGAGACAACAAGAGGCAAGGGGAGTAGCTCAAGGACAGTGAGAGTGGCTTTAGAGCCACGCAGAGTAGCAGGGACAACACAGAGGCAGCTAGGGCCATGCTGGGCTGACGTTGGCTAAGTAGAGGTAGCGCAGGGGCAGCATAAACCCTTTTAGGGTGACGTAGGTCCTCCTAGAGCCACGCAGAGGCTGACCCAATCCCTCCAGGGCAACGCTAGGGCTTCAGAAGCTGCGCTGAGGGTTTCTAGGGTCAAATCCAGGATGAGTCCTGTAAATCCCGTTTGAGGTTGTGGATCAGTCAGATATTTGGCACTGGATCTTTAGGTTAGCTGCAGATTTGATATATTTTATTCTCTATCGGGTTTTCCATGTTTGGAACCCATATTTGCTGTACTCAAAACTACTTAATAATAAACCCTCATATTTGCTGAACCGATTTTCCCGCTTTGGGTTTTTCCGGGGACTTATGTCAAAAAATCCATGCGTCACTTTGTTGCATGAGTGAATTATTCAGTAAATGATCTGCATGTGTAGGCTGTAGTTGTGTTTATTTTCGATATTTTCTGAATCTAATTTCTGAAAATAACTTGTATTAATTAAATCAAGTAGGAGGAAATAAACCAATACATTGCAGTAGAATTTTCACACTGATCAATGGCAAATTCAATCACGAATTCTCCCAAGACACGATCGATCCAATGATCTATCGCATGGGTGACTTTATTGTCTAGCTTTTTTAATTGTTGTAGTAATTCACGAGTCCACTCTGTGACTGCGTCGTCCTTTGCGCATGTATTGAATTCAAACAATCATGACAACGACTCCTGCAGCTCAATTGCAAAGGAGCAAAAGAATATCTCGTGAACTTCGGTATAGATGTACTTCTGAATGCACTTATCATTAGATAGCTTAGTACTTTGATTCTCTTGGACCGCGAATTCAAGGATCTTTCTATCCAGCCAATCTTGAAATTCATTCTTCGAAGGGTGCCACAACATCAAATCTCCCTCAAAATGATGTCGGTCCCGACCACAAAACCATTTGTTGGCTTGAGGGGTCCTAACCTAAGTTCAAAGTTTATCCCGCAACCAACAAACCCTCCAACAACTGGCGCTTTCGACAATGACTTGCTTGCGTAGATTAAAATCTCACCCAAAGCAATATGGGGGAGTTCTAGAACCAGGTTTCCGAACCTTGAGGAAGAAAATAATGTGGTGGCCCTAAACAGGTTTATTGCAAAACTTATTGCAGAATGGAACAGATGTGCACAAATACTTATCAGATCAACATATAATGATATTAAAAGACAAATCACAGACCAAATTTGTCGCAGATATATAATCACAGATCCAAATCTTCACAATGCGCAACAACTAAGCAGATCTACTCATGTATTCAACCATCAACATATATTCATGCATAAAGAACACATCTATTCACGCAGATACAATTAAGCATAACAGAAGTAAGCGATCTCAATCAATAAACAGATAATGTAGTTACATAACACAAGTACTTTGCCAAAACCAGTCTTTGTAGTAGATCCAACACAATTCAGTACATCAGACTTTCCCTTACACTTTACACTTCCGCGCACACCACCAGCGGATTTTGCACACAACCAGGACTAGGTCTCTGCGCACACAGCCAGTAGGAACCTTTCTACCCAATCCAAACTTAGACAAGACTCTTACAGGTTGTTCGTGAACATAAGCATAAAGTATCCAACAAAATCTGAACTACTTTACTTAGACTCGTTCTATCTATTTATATCCATCTTAGCGCGTAGATACTATAGTCTCTGTTGTCGCACAGAATGTCTAGGCACCGCGACAACGGCTCAGATCGGGGGCTGTCACCCTTATCCCCAATCTCTCTATCTAAGATGTCTCCTTGCAAGCTAAGGGAGGTAGACCCTGACAAAAATGAAGGAATAGAATTGGTTGCAAGTCAACCAACTCAGGAGACAGTCAAATAACCAAGTACTTGATGAGATTAACGAGATTTCACAAATCAATTATATTAAAACTAGTTTCTTATGGAGTTAAAAGATCTCGTTATGCAATTAAAGCTAAGTAATTGATGTATTATTGCTGCTATGAAAAAACGAATGACCACAATGATATTCGATAGAAAGCACCACAACCATTCATTAAAATACTTAAACCAACAACAAAGCTTATCATGAAACGATCATTTAAATTAAAATCCCAGAGGCTTGCAGTGTTCCTGAATTTATGATGTTTCAATATAACCCAATCCAAAATTAAAAATTATGTAGTCAACCTTAAGATAAAGATTTTTAAGCTCATTTGACTACAAAAAAAATTTTAGAATTTTTAGAATTTTTATATATTTTTTATTTATTTTTTAAACAAAACTTATATGTACAAATGAACTAAATTAAAACCTAACTAAAACTACACTAAAGTCAAAACAATAAAAATAAAATGTAAAACTTAAAAAAAATCTAACGCTAATCTTTATTAAAATTTAAAATCTAATAAAACAAATCTAAATCTAACACTACGACTAACTAAAATCTAAAAACTAAATAACACAAAAAAGAAATTAAACTAAGACCTAACTCTAAACATTAAAACTAAAATTTAAAAAAAATATTGAACGAAAAAAAATAAACCTAAAACTAACCAAACTCTACAACTAAAAAAAATAAAAAAAATAAATAAATAAACAACAAAAATCGAAATTGAAATTAAAACCTAGCTAACGCTAACCCAAGACAAAAAATTGAATCCACACTTGAAAAAAAAAATTTTAACGCATATGTATAAGGTTTGAGCTTTATTTTGTATGCGTTTTTTTTGTTTTTATGTGTTCTGCAGGTCGAGGAGCGAGATGAGGGATGGCTCGACGGCAAAGGAGAAATGGCGGCGGCTAAGGATGATGGCTCTGATGGCAGAGAAGAGGAAGATGGCAAAGGATGACGACGACAGAGGAAAGGGAGAGCGGATGAAGGCGGATAAGGCGCTGGGTGTGACGACAGAGGCTCGAATGGAGGAAATGAGGGCTCGATGGGTAGGGAATGAGAAGCAGCGTGAGGAAGGTGCAGACGGAAAAGGCGGGATGGCGGGGGCAATAAGGACGTGAATGAAGGTCGAACGAAAATGAAGACGCTGGAAGGCAGAGGAGGTTTAACACAACAGAATGGAGATGGAGCAGCGCAGAGCAAATGAAGGCAGAAGAAATCACAGACATGGACGGTGTGGAGAATGGGCGGCAGACAGAGGCAGATATTATCTCAAGCAAACCCGATACAATCAAAATCGTCCAGTAGATTTAAATCCCTTCCATCAAAATCATATTTCAAACGCTCCTTAAATCAAATAATATTCAGATTTTCCCACAGAAGCGATTCTGAGGCCAGATCTTGCCCTTGGGGTTTAGATCTGGCTCAGATCTTAAAATAAATTTCTGCGAAAACCCTGCAACCTGCAAAACCAGACAAATCCAAAAAATATGCACAAATTTTTTATAAAACTTTTACAGCCTAAAGCAAATATACAAATTTACAATATTATTCTATAGATTAGAGGCCCTCATGGCTAGATTTAAACCCATTTCAGCACAATTTTTTAGAAATTTGAAATTTTAAAGAGAGGCACAAGCCCTAAAAGACCCTGTAAAAAACACAATTTCGTCAGATAGCTTTGAGAAATTAGAAACAATGGGCTTTTTCAGATTTACGACATCTGAGAGTCGGCTAGTCCAACTGAAGACTTCCCTAGACGCTCAAATCTTAAAAAAAAAAAAAAATTCCTACACACTTAGATTTGAACTTTAGATTGATAGAGATTTAAGAAAATAACATGAGATTCTTCAGAAAAATAGATAATTAGTCTTTCTGTTAAATAAAAAATGTCATTTTATGAACCCATAAAACTGCACAAGATACCTGTATGCAGATTAATCCATGAAGGCCATCAACCATAATAATGCCAAACAAAGCAGCAGAGTTTAGAAATAAATCACCACATAGATCTGGAAAAGGAACACCAAAGTTTGTAACCCCAAAGTCTTTATGCTTTATTCATCAAATAAATTTCACAAGAGCTTCCAAGACAAGTGCACGATTCTAAGATCGGATCAATTGTCACATCAAGACCTCTAATTTATAGGACAAAATCTCCAACGACTAGTTCGGTTGATCCATGTCAAAATAATCTCGACCATTGAAAAGATTGGATCATCTTTTAATCTGGACCGTCGAAATTATAAATTTTAGGAAAAAACGAATTTATGATTCAAATCCATTTTAATTAACTCAAAAATACTATTTTTGAGTTAATTACCCCAAAATTTTGACTTTGACTTAACCACCTAGGCCCAAGGGTCCAAAATTTCTTAAAATTTTCAATATTCCCTTGGCCTGGGGCCTTTAAAAATTCATTTTTTAAGGACCAACGAATTTTGCCTTTGAAGAATTTTATACTCACATGGGACCTAAAATTAATTAAATTTCTGGCTTAAGATTTTTTTATTAATTTGACCAGAAAATTTAATTAATTGACTGAGAGGGGATTTTAATTATTTTTTCCAACCCTCTTTACATAAGATAATACATTTAGACACATGAAGGGGGAATACCCATTCGTATAGACCCTTAAATAAATACCCAATTTTGCGACTCAAAACATGATTTAGTAGACCAAGTAGCTTGTAATAAAATAATCTAGCCAAATAGCTAGGATTATTCTCAAACTATTTTTACAAAGACTCGATAGAAAAAACTAGGACTCACTTGGCATGCTGATGACAAAATCCACCCTAGCTTTGGGGTGAGGCTGGAGGGGAAAATTCTGCCGATAACTTGTGTCGAAAAACACAAGTAAATCAGTGAGAAAAAAAACCTCCTCGGATAGAAATCGTCACCAACATACTAGGCTTACCTAGGTTGTTACATACATTGACGGTCTTACTTAGATCATTTACATAATAAACATGCAGAATGGATTTACATCATTTATAAAAAATGTCGTCTGTCGATGAAATCTGGATGACGTGAACCTCGAGCATGATAAGTCCCATTTGAAAAAATGGGGGTGTACTGCTATGGGGTCGTTGACAAAGTGTGGTCAACATCTGGCCCTACTTGGGGACACATTACTTCATTGAAGGAATGTGAGAATCAAGAATCTGCATCCAAGCAACACACAAAATTACATTAGTGTCCATCCAAATATCATCATATAACATTAAGCACATGAAAAATAGAAGCTCTTTTTTTATTTATTATTCTACTTAACATTAAAAATAAATCTACTCTAACTGCAAATGAAGTGTTGAAATAACAAGGAGTAGGGTTAGAAATACAATATAGAGGATGCCCAATGGCATTAGATGTCATCTTTGAAGAACAACTTGAGCAATTGGCCATTTGTAGTGGTTCGCCTTCCAATGTGCTCAAGTGGAATGAGTTTGGTCCAGCAATGCCTCTGATAATATAAGGTCCCAGCCACAAACTGTTAAATTTCTTGTGTTTTCCGGGCTTTTCATTTTCTCTGTCCCAAAGTAATACCATGTCTCCAACTTGCAAAGATCTATATCGAGATGATTTATCAAAGCTTTTCTTAATGTTAGATTTATTTTTACACATATTATCTAAAGCTTTCCTACGAGTTTCATCCAACTCCACAATCTGATCAATTCTATTTTGAACAACATCTTTATCAGTGGAAAAATGTTGAAGGAGTTGGTATGCTGGCAATTTAAGGTGAACAGGCGAAGTTACATCCAAGCCATTAACTAATTCACAAGGACTTTTTCCAGTAGCTTTCTTTTTAGTAATTCTATCTGCCTACAAAGCATACTTGATTTTGCTGTCCCAAAATTGCTTATTATCTCCTACTATCTTCTTGATAATGGTTATAAGATTTTTATTACTTGATTCAGCGAAGCCATTACCCTGAGGATAGTAATTAGATGAATGAGATAAAGTAATGACATACTTAAAACAAAAAGATAAAAATTCAAGAGAACTAAAAGCCTTGGCATTATCAGTAGTGATCTTGGCATGCACACCAAATCTAGTAATGATTTGATTTTCAATAAAGTCCATAATAACCTTTTCATTTGCATTCTTAGCAGGAATGGCTTCAACCCATTTTGTAAAATAATCAGTTGCAGTTAAGATCTAGGAGTAGCCATTGCTAGAACTTTCATGGAATTTCCCGATGAAATCCAGACCCCAATGCCTCAACAACCATAGTTTGGAGGGGCAGGGCAGCTAGCTTCTGCTTCCGAATGAATAGTTGACAGGCTTGGCAACTTCTAACAAATTTATGCACATCTGAAAAAATCGAAAGCCAAAAATAACCAGCTCTCAGAATTTTGTGGGCGGTAGTTCTAGCAGCATAATGACCACCACAAAATCCTGAATGAAACTCAGAAATCAACCTTTTAGACTCAACCTCATCAACACACCTAAGTATCATCCTCTCGAGATTTCTCCATCCAAGGCCATCCTTCATGAGGCAATACTTAGTGGCTTTTAATCTAAGAGCCCTTCTTCTATGAGCAACTAAATGCTCAGGACATGAAAGATTTAACAAATAATAAATAATGTCCTTATACCATTCATGCTCTCCTAACTTTTGCAGCTCAGGTGAAGATGCATCATTAAGACAGATCAAACCAAGTGCTTTCTCATTACCTTTGGTCATCATTTCAGCCAAGCCTTGGCCTTTGACTAACTTAGTGGGTCTAATCTCTAGATCATACTCTTGAATTTTAGTAACCCACCTAGCACGAGTCCCTAAGCAATCAATTTGAGTTAAGATATCTTTAATCGCGGAATGCAGGACGAAAGCAATAATTTTAGAATAACCCACATAATTCCTAAAATGCTTAACAGACTTAACCAAAGCATAAGCTTGCTTTTCCATAGTAATATATTTTAATTCAGAATTTTGAAGCGCTCTACTCATGAAAGCAATAGGCTATTCGTGACCTTCCTTATTCTTTTGTAACAAGACACCAGCAATAGTATCTTCAGAAGCGAAAGAGAAAATCATAAAATCCTTTGAGTAATCAGGACTCGCCAAAACAAGAGCTTGAGAAATAGCACCCTTAATCCCTTGAAAAGCCTTCTTACCATCTTCTTTCCACAAAAAATTTACATCTTTTTTCAGAAGACTTTGAATGGGCTTAGCTATTTCTGCGTAATTTGGAATAAATCTTCTAAGAAAGTTGGTTTTTCCTAGAAAAGATTGAAGGGATTTAAGATTATGAGGTAGAGGAATCTTTTGGATTGCCTCAACTCTTTCAGGATCAATCTTGATCCCATCTTTGGAGATGATGTGACCAAGTAATTTCCCTTCAGTTACTCCAAAAACAAACTTCGCCGGATTCAAGGAAATCCCAAATTCTCTAAATCTATCAAAGACCTGCTTAAGATGACCTATGTGAGTAATACCATCTTTAGAAAAAACAGTAAGATCATCCTGATAAATTTCAATAATTTTTCCAATTAAACCTTTAAAAGCATAATCCATAGCCCTTTGAAAAGTAGCCCCAACATTAGTCAAACTAAAAGGCATCCTAATATATTTGAAAGTACCCCATGGTGTGGTGAATGTTGTTTTGTGACGATCTTCTTTTTTAACCCAAACTTGATTGTATCCAGAAAAACCATCTAGCAATGACATCATTCTTGAACTTGTTACTCTTTGCAACATAGTCTCCATGTTGGGCAAAGGGTAATTATCCTTTTTACATGCTAGATTAAGGTTTCTAAAATCAACACAAAGTCTAATGGTACCATTCTTCTTCCTAACAATCACCAAGTTGGAACACCATGTTGAATGTCTAGTTTGAGCAATGATTCCAGCTGCGAGCATTTTCGAAAGCTCTTTCTGAACCAAAGGGGCTAACTTAGGATTTATTTGCCTAAGCTTTTGACAAAAAGGTTTAGCATTCTCATCTTTCAAAGGGATAATGTGTTGCATGACATCTTCCCTATATCCTTTTAACTCATCATATGAAAATGCTAAAACATCCCTGTACTCATGAAGTAAATTTGTTAACTTTTTCCTTTCTTCTTCACTAGTACCTTTACCGATTTTAACAATTTTAGGATCCTTAGAAGTACCAAGATTTACTTCAATGAATTCACCTGGATCCCTTCTATTCGCCTGTAGCATCATGCTGATCAAAGTGTTGCTCTAAAGCAACAATATTCCAAGGAGTAGGATTTACAATATCATCATGATCCTCATATCCATTCTCCTTAGAACTTATCCGAAAATCTTCAAACTCATCCAAATTATTAAGAAAACGAATAGCCTGCTTTTCATCATCAAAAACTTGCCAATGTTCTGAATCATCCGAGACTGACGGTCTGAAAATAATTTCCATTTTTATTTCTTCCTTAATTAATTCATCAGATAATTGAAAGTAGAAGTAGCCACAACAAGCTCATCTGCTAAAGCATTCTTTTCTCTTGGAACAGCTTCAAGGTTAATGGCATCAAAGTGTTCCATAACATCCCACACAACATTTCGATAATTCCTCAACCTCTGATTTTTACATGTGAATTTGTTCTTAACTTACATGATAACCAGATCAGAGTCTCCCTTGATAGTAAGCAACTTAATTCTTAAAGCCTTTGCCAATTCAAAACCCAACAACAAAGCCTCATACTCAGCCACATTATTGGTTGCATCAAACTCAAGTCTATAGGCAAACTTTAAAACACTACCAAGGGGAGATTTCAAAACAATTCCAGCACCCTTACCATACCTAGATGCTGCACCATCAAAATGCATGTACCAAACCTGATCATTTAAGTCCTCAAATTTCTCATCAACCTTGTCATCTAAGGGAACCGTGAAATTAGACATAATAGCATAATTCCCCATGTCAGGTTGTTCCTTAATTATTTCATTATGAGGTCTTTTAGGATCTTCTACATGGAATCTTCTTTCAGGTTCTCAATTAAGCTTCACAAACCCTTCACCTCTAGGGGAAGGAATCATAGCATAAGACCAGTTCATCTGAATACTTCCTCCTAGATCAGAAGCCCACTTTCTTGATAACAACATACCCCAAGCATCCGGAACATCAACTACAACTATATCCATAATAATCATGATATCAGGGTAAACCGATAAATGAACTTGTAAATCCTTGATCAACCCATGAACTTCAATTTTCTTAGAATCCATGGCACATATGTTGTAGTATGGTCTAGAAACTCTTAAATTAAGTTGTTCCATGACCCTCTTAGTCATGACACAAGCTGAAGCACCAGAATCCAGCATACAATTATTCAATTTATAACCATTAACCATCAAAGTAACAAAAAATGGCTGATGATCTTTGTTATCTGATTCCATTTTTTGCAAATATATAGGGGCATCTTGATAAGATACTTCAGGAGTTTCATTTTGAGTAACATTAACATGTGAAGCTCCAAGAACATCTAAAACTTTAGCTCTCTGATTAGGAAACTTTATGGCCTCAGTAAAAGGTACCAAGATCTTAGCATTTTTCAACCATGCACCCAAATCAATATCCAAACCAGGACTAGGATTAAAAATTCGAGGGGGATTTTGATTATGACCTTGCTCTTTATCCCTTCTTTGATAAGTTAATCCTTTGTCCTTAGCAATTTCCAAAACTTGATCAGGAGAAGGCTTTTCACCAAATAATTCAATCATCAAATCCTTCTCATGATCAAAATTATTGATACTATGCGAAGATGTGAAAGGCCTAACATCTTGACTATTTTCCTTAACTTCCATCCAATCTTCCATAGACAAAGAGAACTCCTTACCAACAACATTTATCTGATTACTTGCCCCAAACATTCCATTATTTATTATTCTTTTAACAATGGGACAAGTAACTTCTTCATGAAGAGCATCACAAGCTCTACAATAAGGAAGAGCTTCATCAACTAGATTAGTAGATTCAAGCGGATTCGGAGGTCTCTGCTCACTCGACTGACCTTTTTTCTGCCAAGTATTATTTCCTCGATTATTATTATTATGATTCCTAGGTTGGGAATTCTGCGTTTGAGCCCTTTCCATTTGGACCAACCTAGACTGTAAAGTGCTTATTTCCTTAGCATGGTCAGAGATTAATTTCGCTTGATTAAGCTCCATGCTTTCAAGCTTTTGCATTAACTTTTTCATAGGGTCATCATCATCTTCTAGAGGTTCTTTACCTTTAGGTCCCTTTAACTTAGTTGCACCCCTATCAAAACTAGGAATTTCAGACTTCCCTGATGTCCTTTTATCCTTTTCAAGCTCTTCTGCTAAAGATTGACAAGCCTTATAATTTGCAGTTTTAGCCCGCCTTAACTCATATGAAGTATCAGAATTAAAAGCATCAATGTAAAACTTCAGAAGAGATCCATCAGGAGGTTTATGAGTTTGAGATATTTCTCTAAGGATACCATTAAATCTCCTATTAAAATTTTCAATCGTTTCATTTTCTTTCTTTTTTATGGTACTGATCTCTCTCACCAAATGCCTATCTTCCCTTTTATCACCGTATTTGTCCTTAAAGGCAGCTACAATTGATTCAAAGGTATCGAATGAATTATTAGGTTTTTCCATAAACCAGTCAGCAACATCTTGGCCAAAAGTAAGAACAAAAAGTCTCATCTTTACATCATCGAAATTGTTATTTGCAACTGCAAATCTATTCCACCAATTAGCGAAAGCAAACAAATGAGACTTGACACTAACTGCATCATTTCCTTGAAAAGAAGGTAATTTATCCATTCCAGTTTCAGGGAAAGCATGGAGATAAACCTGAATATTAGCAAAATTACACGGGTTAAATACTTCCATGATATCGTGTTGGGGTGGATCACAAAAAAGAGAATGGATATCAGAGAGAGCTTCCTGGCCGAGATTAACAAGAAGTGTATGAGAAGAGAGCTTGTGTAATCGGACTCTAAAAACCCTTTCAGGATTTGGAGTAGGATTAATCAAGCTACTTGGATGTCTTCTAGTATAAATTCCTGTGGAAGATGAAGCCAATGGAGTCGCCACTAGGACAGGAAGCTAACCCAAATACCTGAGATGAAAGATGAATAAAAAGATGAATGTCGTAAAGCCAAAGTCCAATAAATTGGTCCCCGGCAACGACGCCAAAAAATGTTGTCACACAGAATGTCTAGGCACCGCGATAACGGCTCAGATCGGGGGCTGTCACCCTGATCCCCAATCTCTCTATCTAAGCTGTCTCCTTGCAAGCTAAGGGAGGTAGACCCTAACAAAAATGAAGGAAAAGAATTGGTTGCAAGTCAACCAACCCAAGAGACACAGTAAAATAACCAAGTACTTGATGAGATTAACGAGATTTCAAAGATCAATTATATTAAAACCAGTGCCTTATGGAGTTAAAAAAATCCCGTTATGCAATTAAAGCCAAGTAATTGATGTATAACTGCTGCTATGAAAACATAAATGACCACAATGATATTCAATAGAAAGCACCACAACCATTCATTAAAATACTTAAGCCAACAACAAAACTATCATGAAACGATCATTAAAAATAAATGTCAGATGTTTGCAATGTTCCTGAATTTATGATGTTTCAATATAACCCAATCCAGAAATTGAAATGTTTCTATAATCAAACTTATGATAAAAAATTAAAAGCTCATTTGACTATAGAATTTTTTAAATTTTTTATTATTTTTATTTTTATTTTTAAATCCTAAAACAAAAATGAGATTCTAAAAAATAATTCAAAACAAAACTAACAATTAAAATCTAAAGTCTACGTATAAAATTTAAAACTTAATAAACCAAAATCAAACTAAAAAAAATTAAAACCTAAAGCTAAACTAAACTAAACATTAATTAAAATCTAAAAGTTAAATCTAAAACTAAAAATAATTAAAACTAAAATCTACGTTTAAAAAAAAAACTAAGACTAAGCCTAACGTAATTAAAACTAAAGTTTAATCAACAAAATCAAATCCTATTTAAAACCTAACTAAACCCTTTACAAAAATGAAACCAATTAAAAAAATTAACGCATAAACGTAATGAGCTTATTGTATGTGTTATTTTCTTTTTGTTTGTTTGTTTTGTTTGCAGGTCGATGGCAGAGGGGAAACGACGGCTCGACGACAGAGAGAGATGGAGGGCTGAGGGACGTCGATAGCAGCAGGTTGAGGGCGTGAAGACAAGGAGGAGGGACGACGGCTTGACGACAGAGAGAGATGGAGGGCTGAGGGACGTCGACGACAGCAAGGAAGGTGCGGATGACAGAGGTAGATGAGGACGATGCAAGGGAAAAGGCTCAGACAGGTAAGGAGATGGGGAGATGGCATGAAAGAAATGAAGGCAGCGTGAAGGCGAGGAAAATGTGGGGGATTGGCAACAGACAGAGAGAAAGGCGGAAGGTAGTGGAGACTGAGCGTATGCAGAGTCAAAGGCAGCGATAAATTCCAACAAACCCAATACAATCAAAACGTCTAACAAACTTAAAATTTTTCCGTTAACCTCAGATCTTAGATGCTCCTTAAATCAAATAACATTCAGATTTGCCCACAAAAGCGATTCTAAGGCTAGATCTTGCCCTCGGGGGTTAGATCTGGCTCAGATCTTAAAATAAATTTCTGAGAAAACCCTGCAACCTGCAAAACCAGATAGATCCAAAAAATATGCACAAAATTTTATAGAACCCTTACATCCTAGAGTAAATATACAAATTTACAATGTTAATCTACAGATCGAAGGCCCTCATGGCCAGATTTAAACCCATTTCAGCACAATTTTTTAGAAATTTGAAATTTTAAAGAGAGGCACAAGCCCTAGAAGACCCTGTAAAGAACAAATTTCGTAAGATAGCTTTGAGAATTAGAAAACAATGGGCTTTTTCAGATTTACGAAATTTGAGAGTTGGCTGGTCCAACTGAAGATTTCCCCAGACGCTCAAATCTTAAAAAAATTTCCCTGCACACTTAGATCTGAACTTTAGATTGATAGAGATTTAAGAAAATAACATGAGATCCTTCAGAAAAATAGATAACTAGTCTTTCCTTTAAATCAAAAATGTCATTTTATGAACCCAAAAAACTGCACAAGATACCTGTATGCAGATTAATCCATGAAGGCCATCAACCATAAAAATGTCAAACAAAGTAGCAGAGTTTAGAAATGAATCACCACATAGATCTGGAAAAGGAACACCAAAGTTTGTAACCCCAAAGTCTTTATGCTTTATTCATCAAAAGAAATCACAAGAGCTTCCAAGACAAGTGCACGATTCAAAGATCGGATGCAAATGTCACATCAAGACCTCTAATTTATAAAACAAAATCTCCAACGGCTAGTTCGGTTGATCCATGTCAAAATAATCTCGACCGTCGAAAAGATTTGATCATCTTTTAATCTGGACCGTCGAAATTATAAATTTGAGGAAAAAAACGAATTTATCATTTAAATCCATTTTAATTAACTCAAAAATACTATTTTTGAGTTAATTACCCCAAAATTTTGACTTTGACTTAACCACCTAGGCCCAAGGGTCCAAAATTTCTTAAAATTTTCAATATTCCCTTGGCCTGGGGCCTTTAAAAATTCATTTTTTAAGGACCAACGAATTTTGTCTTTGAAGAATTTTATACTCACCTAGGACCTAAAATTAATTAAATTTCTGGCCTAAGATTTTTTTATTAATTTGACCAGAAATTTTAATTAATTGATTGAGAGGGGATTTTAATTATTTTTTCCAACCCTATTTACATAAGATAATATATTTAGACACATGAAAGAAGAATACCCATTCGTAGAGACCCTCAAATAAATACTCAATTTTGCGACTCAAAACATGATCTAGTAGACCAAGTAGCTTGTAATAAAATAATCTAGCCAAATGGCAAGAATTATTCCCAAACTACTTTTACAAGGACTCGATAGAAAACACTAGAACTCACTTAGCACGCTGATGACATCCACCCTAGCTTTAGAGTGAAGCTGGAGGGGAAAACTCTGCCGATAACTTATGTCGAAAAACACAAGTAAATCAGTGAGACAAAAAACCTCATAGGATAGAAATTGTCACCAACATACTAGACTTACCTAGGTTGTTACATACATTGAAAGTCTTACTTAGATCATTTACATCATAAACGTGCATAATGGGTTTACATCATTTATAAAAAATGTCATCAGTCGATGAAATCTGGATGACGTGAACCTCGAACATGATAAGTCCCATTTGAAAAAATGGGGTGTACTGCTATGGGGTCGTTGACAAAGTGTGGTCAACAGTCTCAAACCATGGTTTGAGGCCCACAATTTACCTTTATAATCCATTTACATAAAAGAGTGACTTTGACCCACCCCAAAGCCCCTTCACCTTTCCGCGCATCGCGCATATACATAAATTATACTAAAAAATGTATGTGACGGGACCTCGCTCCAACACCTCCTATATTCTTCTTGTGTGCATTCCACCATCTAGCAGGGGTAGCTTTTGGGGTTATATTCAAAGCTGACAACCTTTGATTTTCTAGAACGTGTTCTTCATAATCATTAAGAAAAGTGTTTACATCACCTAAGTCATCATAAGAAGGCAAGTTACATACCTCGGATATCATACATCGAACTGATTTGGTAATTCTTGCACAACGCCTTGTGGATATATTTTTTCAGTTCTCCAACTCTTCTCCTGAGTCTAAGGTACAAGAACTATCTTGCTCCCAACTCAAATTTCCCTCTGCAGTAGGGTTAACACAATCTCGTTCCTTTGCTGTCATTTGATAGATATTTTCTATGTCGGCTACGCAGTATTCTTCTTTGACTGGTTCTGTGTCTCTTACTCCTTTTAATGGATCCAAGGGAACAATTACTCGATTATTTTTCTTTCAAATATCATTTGTCTATTCTTTAGATTAATTATGGCCATATAAATGCCCGGTCAATTCCAAGCAATGAAGGATAAGGGTTACTGTCATCAACGATCTCTATTACTTCAAAATCAACAGTAGTGAGAAATCCTTCAATATCCACTGTGACACCTAGCTGTCTTCTCATAGGGAAGATCTTTTGCTCATTTTTAATCCTTAACTGAATAGGTGACCACTGTAGCTTTGGCTTACCCATTAATTCCCATGTCTGTTTCTTCAAGACATTAGCATCAAATCCCAGATTTAGAATAGTTTGATCTATAACATACTCTCACATCTACACAGTAAGCCTCATCTCTCTTTCGGTTCTCTTCTGTTGATGCAAATTATTCAATGCGGGTATCTCACTTCGCGATGTTTCTTTGGATGCCCAGGAATCTATCAACTCTTGAAGCCCTTCTACAACCTTTTGATCTGTTGACAATTTCATACAAGTATGTAGAAAATACATTAAAATACCTACTTGATTTGTTGTGTTGACCACTGGAGTGGCACCTGATGATAATGAGACGAATCCATGCCCAAGGATGAATCAGAAGACATTTGTACCATCAGATATCATCATATATCATCAGTTCAACAGAGTTTTTAAACTTTACTTCTAATTCTTATCATTTTCTCTTGTACCCAGATTCCACGCCCTACGGGGAATTGTAATAAGTGATGCTAGTAATGATGAGTTTTGAGTCAATATTGACTCTGTAACAGGCCTAGGTAGCCTGAGACCTTGCCAACAAGTGAGTATTACTCTGGGAGGTTTTTTTTACTTGGTTAATTATCATCTCCCTACCAGGAGTTAATAATTATTTGAGTTTTTTCCTCCAATTCTACCCCAGAACCGGAGTATGGCTTGATGGTGATGCCTTGGGTGATTCCTAGTGTCTAGAGTCAATGTATATTACCATATTAGATCACACACAAAATTTCATGGAATATGGTTAGGTCTAGGTAGTGATTTTTTAATTTTTTAGATTTCCCGCAAGTCAAAAATTGTAATTGAATTGTAATAAGTGTTGCCTAGAGAAGTTGTATAGGGTATGAGTAATCAAAATTACACCTCTCACGCTCAGCTTTCTACTATGACACACTTTGAGGGGTTAAAAATGTGTTTTGAACCATCAAAACCCACTTTTCCTAAGTTTAGTGGGAAATCTGGCAATTAATTAAGCCAGAAATTAAATAAATGGAGAAAAATAAATATCCACGCATGCTAAATGAGGTGGAAATGAGGTGGAAAATTATGAAGGAGTTAAAGTGAAGTCCCAAGGTAATGTGGACTCCTAAAATCAAGGAAAAAACGTGCTCAAATAAAATTGAATTTTCTGGCATTAAATGAGAGCTGCTTACTTGGAAATTCGAAATTGTGAAGTTAGTGCATATTTTGGAGGATTTGAGAGAATATTTGTTGGATATTTTTGTGGGAAATTGTCCCCACATGGATTACCAACCATATACACATGTCATTCCATCATAAAATTCGAATTTGGCACATAAGGGAAGAAGAAAATGATGTCCACTTGCCAGAATTCGATTTTTACAATTGGCATTGGAGCTCCACTTACCAAATTCGAATTTGCCTTGAGATTTCCTCCCTCTCACCACTTGGCATATGGTTTTTGATTGAGATTTTCTCCCAACTTCCTATATAATGGAGCCATGGACTCTCATATCATATCATTGGATACGAGCTATTGTGCTTGTGAAAACGCTGCTACTTTGTACAATTTTCAAGAATATCAATAAAAAGACTTTGAGGGTCCATTCATGCGTGTTCTTCCTTTGGAGCATGGTGCATTTGGAGCTATTGGTATAATATTTTCTATGCTTTGAGTTATTTCATTTTCCATGTATTCTTGTGAATTTGCTAGTTCATAGCTATCTTGTATTAGCATTTGATTTGAAAGTAGACCCTAGAGGTTGAAAGTTCTAGTTTATTTTTAAATAAATTTCTGGAAGTTTCAATTCATTGTTTGCTTATCTAAATCTACATGGACTAATTTGTGACTTAAGTATTGTAGAAGAATTCTTTTTGGATCAAGCATGAGGGGAAGTCTTTGGGAGACCAACCCACTCTTGAAGCACCTTCAAAAGAACTCTCATTTGTTATTTGGATTTTCGTTGTTTATCTTACGAAAAAGTGTCTTGCAGAGATTCATTTGGACATAGTTTGTATGCATGCAATCATTTAAAAATATTTTACTTTTCATTGTGCGTCAGTGGATCATATTTTTCTATTTAAAGAGCTTAAGCATAGCTAGATAAAGAGGAGAGTTTATTTATCCCCTTTGGCTTAGCCCTTTGTAGATTATTGTGCAATATTTTGTGATTTTCTTTGTCTAACACTTAGTTGGTTTTTTTGTAGTCTTCTTTTTCTAACATGTTTTCCTTTAGCAACTTGTGGAATTCACCTTCAAAAAACTACTAACAAATTGTTGCAGGACCTTTGAGCTCTAATGTCAAACGAGGAGGACTCCTCTAATGTCAAACGAGGAGGACTCTCTTCTTCCTTTGGCTGTGGGCAGTTAAGGAGCTTCCTTGAGGAAGACTGAGTTCCTTTTGTGGCTTCTTTCCTCTCTCTTGGCCGTGAGCATTGAGGAGGCTTAGCCTCTCTTCTTCACTTGTGAAAAACTGATTTCTAGTGAGCTTTTATACTGCAGAAATTTCTCATCAAGGATAAGTCTAAGACCTCAAGTTTCATTTGTAAAGGTTTTCATTGAGCTTATAGGAGGCTTCATAGTCTCTTACTTCTAACAACTAATAAAATTTCTGATTTTGGGAGTGTGGGTTTTACCCATTGACATCTCAATCTCTTCATTTTGGAGAGGACTTGTGGTGTGATTTTTTCATATCTTTAAATTGCATGCATCTCATTGAATTGGTCAATTAACACAACCATGCATTGCATTCATTTCACTAACTATTCACTTTGATTTGCTACAAGTTTTAAGAGCATTTACTTTCATAGCAAATTCAAATTTATTTTTTTTATGTGCAAACATCTTTACTTGAGTTTATTTAGCTTGAAATCATACTTCAAATTTGCTTATGCTTCACCATTGGCACACTCTACAATATTAAGTTTGATGCATAAAGTAAAACTAAATTTTATTTTATGACAAGCAAATATATTTCAAGTTGAAGTTGAATTTCCATATTCATGTTAATTTACTTTTAGATTTTACATGCCCCAAGCATCACTAAAATTTACCTCCAACTTAAGTTGGTTGAATAGACATTTTAGGGAACCTCTACTTCTATGGACTCCTCACTGTGAGATCCAAATATTTGGGCGAGAGCGGGGTCTGAGAATTAGAGTTCAATTGTAACCTTGCTTTAGAACTAATTAATAAAATAAACCAAGAGCACTATCTCATCACATTTACTTGCAAATTTCCCAAATTTTTTGCTATCTTGATGGTTTAAATATTCACATGCAAATATTATCTCAATAAGCACTTTGGATGCAAGCATTTTAATTCCTTAAATTTTGCAACAAGTTTAATTCTATGGTACTTGGAAATTTGATTACTTTTGCAACTTCATTGCATGTTATCATTTTAATAATCATTATGCTTATGGATGATTGATATATCTTGTTTCATTGGCAAATATCCTTATTTGGTATTGCAAATTTAATTGCATGTTGTTATCTTGGTCTAACATTTGAGTTTTTCTATTATCTCATTTACATTCTCCAAAGTAGAACACTAATTGTTTCCTTTTGAGCAAGATAGTTTCTCATGCTTTGATTCATAAATCTATTTATCTTGAGAGCATTTCTGATATCTTGTGCTAACAGTCTTTTGTTTCCTTTTCAGGATTACTGTGTTCTCATCTCTTTGAGCATTTCTTTTACTTTTAAGCACGTTATTTGTAAAGGCATTGGTTAAATGGTTTGTCATTATTTCAAAGTTGTTCATAAATGCTCATGAATCTTCAAAAGTAATCCAATTTCACTCTAATATTCTCCTAGAAACTCAAATCTTTAACTTAGTTTTCCATTTAGGGACCACCCCCCATAGCTAACCTAGGAGATAGCTTAAATAGAGAGAGTTGGGATTAGTGTGACAGACCTTTCTCTGAGTTTTTTGCCAACAACAACACCTTGTGGCGTTAAAGGCTTTTCCTGCTAACTGTAGGTAGGTGTAGGCGACAAACGATAACATTTTTGGCCCCATTGCCGGGGACAAGTCTTCTTGTACCTGGGAAATTGACTAACTTTTGGTTTTGGCATATTTGAATTTTTAGATTTAGATTCTTGCTCAAGTGGCGACTCCACTTAATCCTAATTTTGCAAGCGTCTCTACTAGGAGAAACTCAAGTGGTTTAGTTAGCCCCTCTCCTGATCCTGAAAGGGTTTATAGAGAGAGACTAAATAGACTTTCTCATAGTAGAGCTCTTGCTAGTCTTGGGCAAGAGGCTATTTCTGACATTCATTTTTGTTTCAAGAACAAGTTGAGTCTAACATCATGAATGATCTTTTTGCTCCTTGTAACTTTACTATCATTAATGACTATCCTCACAATATCCCTGACAAGGCTATTGAAAGGTTGTCTTCTTTTCAAGGTAACAATGCCATTAGCGCTGCATTACATGTGAAGAACTTTAATGTTTGCATCTTTAAGTGGTGTAACGTTGCTAACTATGAGGATGTAAAGATGAGGCTTTTCGTTCTCTCTTTAGAAGATGATGCTCTTGATTGGTTCACTGAGCAACCTGCTAGCTCGTATGATTCTTTACAAGCGATTGTTAATGCTTTCATGGGAAAGTATGGAGAGAGAAAAGAGAATAGTCATTTCTTCAGTGCCATTAGCACCATGAAGAAAAATGAGAATGAAACCATGGACGAGTTTAACAAGAGATTCAATGAATTGGTTAAAAGCATGCCTACTACTGTTAAACCTCCTGATGAATTTCTCTTATGTTCCTATCTGGATTCTTTTGGTGTTGACACTGCTTATGAGTTGAGAAGAAAGGAGCCTGTAACTTTGGTGTAGCTCAAACTGAAGCCTTGAAAATGGAGAGGGCCAAAAAGCAATCAGGAAAATTTGATATTCCTAGTTTCACTAGAGGGCCATCGAAATTGAATGATTCCAAAGGCAAGGCCAAGGAAGAGGCTACACATGATCCTATTAAGGAATTAACCCAACTCATCAAAAGCATGGAAGCAAACCGCACTAAAGAAATGCAAGCCATGCAAAGTAGGTTGGTGGCCATGGAAAGATCGCAAGTGCAAAGATTCCAACCTAGGCAAAATAATAGATGGCAAAAGAATAAAGGCCCTCAACAAGATTATAGGCCTCCAAATCCATTGGAATCCACCAACATGGTAGATCAAATTCCCCCTTTTTGTAGGCCATGTAATGAGTTCCATGAAGAAGCCACATGTGCATATGTAAAGAGAATTATGGAAGGTAGCATGTTGGGAGATGAACATGTAGGAACTAGCAGTCAAATCAATATGTTCTCCATGGAAGATCAAATATACACCATTGAAAGAAATCAAGGAATTGACCATAGTCCTAATAATCTGGGGGTTGATAATATGATTGCAAATTTTGACAAAGTCACTAAGATTTTTGGGGAAAATCCTACATTTAGACAAATTCTTGCTATGGAAAAACAGAAAGGGATGACTTATCAGAGAAGGGATATTCAAGACCGGAATAATCACAAAAAAATTTCTCCTCCTACTTCAGAATTAAATTTTGACTTGGGCAATTGGGTGAATAATGCAAAGTTTTCTATCCCAGTAACAAATCTTTTAAAGATACCATCTCAAAGGGCCAAGTTACTAAGTGCAATTGAAGTTACTCAACGGAAAGAAAAGCCTAATAATGAACAAGAAGATGAAGAAATTGTATCGAAAAGTATGAACTGCTATGTGGGGAACGAAGATCATCTACCATTTTATGTTTCTTTGATAGTGAATGATCGTCTTTTACACAAATGCATGCTTGATTCAGGGGCTTCATCAAATGTCATGACCAAGAAAGTCATGGAGCAACTGAATTTAAGGGTATCTTGGCCCTATCACAACATATGTTCAATGGATTCTAAAAGAATTGAAGTGCAGGGTAATTAAAGATTTACAGGTTTTCCTAGTTGCATACCCAGATAGAATAATGACTATGGATATTGTTGTGATAGATGTTCCTCATTTATGGGGAATGCTCCTATCAAGAAAATGGGCATCAGATTTAGGTGGTAGCCTTCAAATGGATTTATCATATGCCACCATCCCCATGCCAAATGATACCTTTGTCAAACCTGATCGGGAGTTAGAAAAAAGATATCATTTTGAGGATCCAAGGAGACCCAACAATGAGATTATCTATAGATCATGCCAGACAGGAAGTGATGTTGTGTTGACAAATTTTCTTCCCCCCTTAATAGAACGAATTCAAAATGAAGAGATTAGGCATAGCTCAAAAGGCTTGGGTACTTCAAATCTTCCATCAAAGCATTTTCAAGACAAAGCAGTAGGATTGACAGTGATTGCATCATCATCGCCATCGCAACTAACCAAGAAGAAAAGAAAAAAACGAAAAAATAAAAATGATATAAAAAATGAATCACCAATTTTGAGCAAGATCAAACCTCAACACATCAAAAGTCGAAAAAGGAAAAGGAAGAGGTTTGGTGTATCTGATGGCCACAAACAGGTTAATAGTGGGGCAAGTCATAGTCCTAAGATAGTCAGAATTGGACGAGGCACATCAGAGAAAGAGCCTATGGATTTGCCTGTGAGTAGGCAGGTTCTCAAGATGGATTTCATCGAAGACATTTGACGCCATGGGGCATCCTGTGTATCATATTCCTAACCCTATCCCTTGTAAATTTTGTCTAAGCAGTTTTATGTCATGAATAAATTGTTATTTATGTTTCTTAGAATAAATTTCCATTTCTGTACTTGAGTTTATTTGAGGTTATTTTGAATGGATACTGCTAATATATATCTTTGGTCGGTGGATGCAGATTCCAGGTTCTTGCACACTACCACTTCATATCTAGCATGCATCCCCATATGGAGCCAAATGTTGACCACTAGGGTGGCACCTGATGATAATGAGAACACTCCATGCCCAAGGATGAACCAAAAGACATTTGTACCATCAGATATCATCATATATCATCAGTTCAACAGATTTTTTAAACTCTATTTCTAATTCTTATCATTATCTCTTGTACCCAGATTCCGCGCCCTACAAGGAATTGTAATAAGTGATGATAGTAATGATGAGTTTTTAGTCAATATTGAGTCTGTAACAAGCCTAGGTAGCCTGAGACCTTGCCAACAAGTGAGTATTACTCTAGGAGGTTTTTTTACTTGGTTAATTATCATCTCCCTACCAGGAGTTAATAATTAATTGAGTTTTTTCCTCCAATTTTACCCCAAATCTGGAGTACGACTTGATAGTGAGGCCTTAGGTGATTCCTAGTGTCTAGAGTCAATGTATATTACCATACTATATCACAAACAAAATTTCATGGAATTTGGTTAGGTCTAGGTAGTGATTTTTTAATTTTTTAGATTTCTCGCAAGTCGAAAATTGCAATAAAAATTGTAATTGAATTGTAATAAGTGTTGCCTAGAAAGTTGTATGGGGTATGAGTAATCAAAATTACACCTCTCACGCTCAGCTTTCTACTCTGACACACTTTGAGGGGTTAAAAATGTGTTTTGAACCCTCAAACCCCACTTTTCCTAAGTGTAGTGGGAAATCTAGCAATTAATTAAGCCAGAAATTAAATAAATGGAGAAAAATAAATATCCACGCATGCTAAATGAGGTGGAAATGAGGTGGAAATTATGGAGGAGTTAAAGTGAAGCCCCAAGGTGATGTGGACTCCTAAAATCAAGGAAATGACACGTGCTCAAATAAAATTGAATTTCCGGCATTAAATGAGAGTTGCTTACTTGAAAATTCGAATTTGTGAAGTTAGTGCATATTTGGGAGAATATTTGGTGGAGATTTTTGTAGGAAATTGTCCTCACACGGGTTACCAACCATATACACATGTCATTCCATCATAAAATTCGAATTTGACACATAAGGGAAGAAGAAAATGATGTCCACTTGCCAGAATTCGATTTTTACACTTGGCATTGGAGCTCTACTTACCAAATTCGAATTTGCCTGGAGATCCTCCCTCTCACCACTTGGCATATGGTTCTCCATTGGGATTTGCTCCCAACTTCCTATATAATGGAGCCATGGACTCTCATATCGTATCATTGGATACGAGCTATTGTGTTTGCAGAAGCACTACTACTTTGTACACTTTTCAAGAATATCAATAAAAAGACTTTGGGGGTCCATTCATGGGTGTTCTTCCTTTGGAGCATAGTGCATTTGGAGCTATTGGTATAATATTTTCTATGCTCTGAGTTATTTCATTTTCCATGTATTTTTGTGAATTTGCTAGTGCACAACTATCTTGTATTAACCTTTGATTTGAAAGTAGGCCCTAGAGGTTGAAAGTTCTAGTTTATTTTCAAATAAATTTCTAGAAATTTCAATTCATTGTTTGCTTATCTAAATCTACATGGACTAATTTGTGACTTGAGTATCGTAGAAGAATTCTTTTTGGATCAAGCGTGAGGGGAAGTCTTTGAGAGAACAACCCACTCTTGAAGTACCTTCAAAGGAACTCTTATTTGTTATTTGGATTTTCATTGTTTATCTTACAAAAAAGTGTCTTGCAGGGATTCGTTTAGACATAGTTTGTATGCATGTAATCATTTAAAAATATTTTACTTTTCATTGTGCGTCAATGGATCATATTTTGCTATTTAAAGAGCTTAAGCATGGCTAGACAAAGAGGAGAGTTTACTTATCCCCTTTGGCTTAGCCCTTTGTAGATTATCGTGCAATATTTTGTGATTTTTTTTGTCTAACACTTGGTTTTTTCTAGCCTTCTTTTTCTAACTTGTTTTCTTGTAGTAACTTGTGGGATTCACCTTCAAGAAACTATTAACAAATTGTTGCAGGACCTTTGAGCTCTAATGTCAAACGAGGAGGACTCTCTCCTTTTCCTTTGATCGTGAGCAGTTAAGTGGCTTCCTTGAGAAAGACTGAGTTCTTTTTGTGGCCTCTTCCCTCTCTCTTGGCGGTGAGCATTGAGGAGGCTTAGCCTCTCTTCTTCACTTGTAAAAATCTGATTTTTATTGAGTTTTTATATTGCAGAAATTTCTCATCAAAGATAAGTTTAATGCCTCAAGTTTCATTTGTAAATGTTTTCCTTGAGCTTGTAGGAGGCTTCACAGTCTCTTACTTGTAACAACTAATAAGATTTCTGATTTTGGAAGCATGGGTTTTACCTATTGGCATCTCAATCTGTCCATTTTGGAGATGACTTGTGGTGTGATTTGTTGATCTCTTTAAATTTCACGCATCTCATTTAATTGGTCAATTAACATAGCCATGCATTTCGTTCATTTCACTAACTATTTACTTTGATTTGCTACAAGTTTTAAGAGCATTTACTTTCATAGCAAATTCAGATTTTTTTATATGCAAGCTTCTTTACTTGAGTTTATTTAGCTTGAAATCATACTTCAAATTTGCTTATGATTCACCATTGAGCACACTCTACAATATTAAGTTTGATGCATCAAGTAAAACTACATTTTATTTTATGACAAACAAATATATTTCAAGTTGAAGTTGAATTTTCATTTTCATGTTAATTTACTTTGAGATCTTACATACCCCAAGCATCACTAAAATTTACCTCCAACTTAAGTTGGTTGAATAGACGTTTTAGGGACCCTCTACCTCTATGGACTCCTCACTGTGAGATCCAAATATTTGGGCGAGTGTGAAGTCTGAGGATTAGAGTTCAATTGTAACTTTGATTTAGAACTAATTAATAAAATAAACCAAGAGCACTATCTCATCACATTTACTTGCAAATTTCCCAAATTTTTTGCTATCTTGATAGTTTAAAGATTCACATGCAAATATTATCTCAAGAAGCACTTCGGATGCAAACATTTTAGTTCCTTAAATTTTGCAACAAGTTTAATTCTATGGTACTTGGAAATTTGATTACTTTTGCAACTTCATTGCCTGTTGTCATTTTAATAATCATTATGCTTATGGATGATTGATATATCTTGTTTCATTGGCAAATATCCTTATTTGGTGTTGCAAATTTAATTGCATGTTGTTATCTTGGTCTAACATTTGAGTTTTTATATCATCTCATTTACATTCTCCAAAGTAGAACACTAATTGTTTCCTTTTGAGCAAGATAGTTTCTCATGCTTTGATTCATAAATCTATTTATCTTGAGAGCATTTCTGATATCTTGTGCTAACAGTCTTTTGTTTCCATTTCAATATTACTATGTTCTCATCTCTTTGAACATTTCTTTTACTTTTAAGCACGTTATTTGTAAAGATACTGGTTAAATGGTTTGTCATTATTTCAAAGTTGTTCATAAATACTCATGAATCTTCAAAAGTAATCCAATTTCACTCTAATATTCTCCTAGAAACTCAAATCTTTAACTTAGTTTTTCCATTTAGAGACCACCCCCCATAGCTAACCTAGGAGACAGCTTAAACGGAGAGAGTTGAGATTAGTGTGACAGTCCTTTTCTAAGTTCCTTGCCACCAACCACACCCTGTGGGGTTAAAGGCTTTTCCTGCTAACTGTAGGTAGGTGTAGGCGGCAAGCGATAACATGTTGAATCTTGGTCTTGTGTTGGAGCTTGATTCTATATCGGAACTCGGTTCTGTATCGAAGTTGATGACACGTCGCAATTAATTTTCTGATCGGGCTTTGGCTATACACTAGAGGTCGAGGCTCCAACATTCATAAAACTTTGCTATGCTTTCATAAATAATTCTTTTTCTTTCTGAATATAAAAAATAGGATATTTATCAACATTCTTTCTAATCCATGCACTTTCAGATTCTTTCTTTTCATCCTCTTTATCACTACCGGTCGTAGCTCCACTTCTAGTGACAATACTAATTCGAGTTTCGTCGATCTTCCTCTCAATAGTCATTATTTGAATATTTTTGTCAGCTGTTGATTCTCTTTTCTTGCATCGTCGCCATAACTGCAGGACATTCTTCAATTACATGGTCAAAGGATTTACAGTACTTACATGTCATTGTGGGTATCTGTAAGTCTCTTGCAAAATAACCTGGCTGGCCGCAGTTATAGCAAATGCTCTGTCCACATTCTCGACCAGCTCCACCACCTCAACCTCTTCTTTGGTAACCTCCTCGACCACCGCGTTGTCCATTGTCCTCATGCCCATGCTCTTCTGCTTGCAATCTATAAGCTTCAACACTGCGCTCCATCCTTAGTTCGTAAGTCCGACAATTATTCTCATCGTGTCCTACTGATTTACAGAATTTTCAATATAGATTCCTTAGAGTCTGTACATATTTTTGTAACAAGTAACAGTCTTTGAATGATGTTGGCCTCTAGTCTTACATATTCCGCACCATAGGCTAGATCCCGCATTCAAGGGATTCGGTGCCCCACCAACCATGTAATCGCTGAAGATAGGGCACTGTCCTTTAGAATGACCCTCCGATCTGCACTTCGTACACCATACTTCTTCTCTAACTTCTTTTCTTTTCTTGATGTCTTGTATCTATAGGGTTAGGTTCCCTAGTTGATTCTAAGTTTTTTGCATAGTTGCATTAGTATCTCCTATAGTTGAAGCTTCCAATTTCATTGTAATCTCTAGAGCTTCAACTTGACTTTCTATCTTTTGTTGCATCAATGGAAATCTGATATGCGGTGTAGCGTAGCTATAAACCATTCTTGATGTTGATGCAGAGCTATGTCGAAGCTTACTTGATCCAATAACTCCTTAAATCTTTGATCAAACTCTCAAAAAGATTTAGTAGGTTTCTATTTGATCTCTTTCAATTCGGTGATGCACTGTGACTCAAACGTTAACTTCTTAAACTCTCTTATCAATACTTTTTAAATATCTGCAAATGTTCTGTTCTGATTATTTGAATACTTCATATACCATGTCAATGATCTATCTCACAACGTCATAATGAGTTGGGCTTTCTTTATATTCTCATCGTTGATCTGCTTTGTTGTCCATACAACTTCACATAGAAACCAAAAATGTTTCGAATCTTCCAATCCAGTTCCTTTGAAAATAAGTAGCTTAATATCGTCAGCAATACTTCTTCTTGGAGGGGGAGTGGGATGAGTAGGGGGAGGGGGAAAGCCAAAAACGCCCTGGCTATTACTGGATTCTAGCTTCTACAAACTCTTGAGCTAGGAGGGAGAATACTGCAAAGTTACCGGTGGATTATCAGGGTGGATTTCTTCTTTTTCACTTTTAGATCTACTCAAAAGAGGAGTATAATCAATCTCTACAAAGGTCTTTGGGTCTTTTCCACGAGATCTCTTTCTAGTATCTACTTTATATCTCTTTCCACTTCGCGTTACTTTGATCTCTTGCTCATATTTATTCTCTCTTCTTTAAAATATAAGTAAACTAGTAATCTGATTGCATCTGTAAAACTCTCTTTTCACACACAAGCATCTTAATCCAAAGTTTCAGTGATTTAAATACTTACCTCGCGGTCCTTTGAAGAATCGTCGTTCCGTTTCACTGTAGGACTCGGTTGAGTCTACAACAAACTCAATAATGAATCCTCCCAAGATTCTATCAATCCAGGAATTGACAGTCCTTGAAATCCTATTGTTAGTGCTCGAGTCGTTGTATCAGTTCAGGAGTCCACATCGTAGGTTCTCCACCCTTAAAACAATTCTCCCTTTCGGTCAACCTCGATATCCACTCGTACAACTCAACAGGAAAAGAACCAAAGAAATTCTTGTATTGATCTATAAAAATATACTTCTATAACCAAGCTTCGGATAACAGACGAGGGTTTATGTTTCCTTGATTCGCAAATTCTTGCAATTTCAGGTCTATCCAGTCTTGAATCTCCTTCTTCGACGGGTACCACATCCACATACCCCTCAAACAGATCTCGGTCCCGTGGCTTGATTTGGGCTGGCCCAAGTTCAATTTATATTGCGCACCAACAAAACTTTTGATCACTGGCCCTTTCTGCAATGACCTGCAAGCAGATCGCAGTCTCACCCAAAGTGACTATGGGAGGATGCAGAACCAGGTTTCTGTAGCCTTGAAGGACTAGGAAATGTGGTATTATTATGTTATCTTATTCTTAGAACTTATAAATCACTTCGTCGCATTATATTAATCACTTAAACATTCCATATAAAACCATAAACCATCACTTTGTTGAAGTAAAATGCAACTATAATAATTTCTACTCTACAACAAATAATAAGAAAATATATAGATCAATCACACAAGAACACCAAATTAACGTGGTTCACCCCAATGTAGGGCTACATCCACAAGAATTGTTGCTTAATATAATGAATCTTTGAACAACAACTGGTTCTTGGCCTGCGCACTAAGCTGCAAGATGTCTGCACACTCAGCTGTAGACTCTTCTCCAGGCCTATGTGCAGTTCGTTGCAAAGCCTCTCCTTCACTACCAAATTACATATCACAATAATTTACACATAACTTTGATCTGGATAAAAAACTAATGATTCTCTTCTTATTATTTTACCTTATATATAGTATTACATTGTAGGGTTACATCATCAAAATACCATGGTCCAAATCGCACCCCATGACCATTTATCCCTTACAAAATTGTGCGATTTTACAAAAAGGAGGGGCTTTGACCCACCCTGAAGCCCTTACAACACCGCACGGTATATTTAATTCCTTAAAATGAGCTCCGCTGCATGCTCCACTGCGCGATCCACCCCAAACAATGCGAAGTCTTTACCAAAATTTAGGCCAAGTTGGGTTACGCCCAACAAGACCCCAACACTCACATGTGACTCGTCCAGAGTCACTTAGCCAATTTGTCTATGATCTTCGTTGCAACGCTGTTGTAGGCGTTGTTGAACTGCTGCAGTATGTCTGTGACCTACTTCTCTTCGCTACACACTTCCTCTAGCAATGCTTCTATCGCCAGTCTCGTAGCCTTCTGCATCACTGCCTTCTCTCTCTGTCGAAGCTCTTGAAGCTTCTCATCTACTACTTGGGACAGTTGGAGAGCCTCATCCTGCCATGGCTGAGTTCTCTCTATCAAAATATGCTCTTCCTTTCTCAACTCCTCAATATTCTTCTAGAGGGTATTTCCTGTGAAATTTTCAATCTGAAATACTACTGCAGTGATTGATTTATTTCGCCTACTTATTTATGATAAGTTATTTATAGATGCTTCAGTAAATTCTGAAATAAATAACGTTGCAACATTCACTTAATCAAAAGCAAAAGAACAAATAGAACACATATAACACAATAGAAACAATGACATGAACACAGTTATTTTTGGACAATTGTCCTCGAAATAGCCCAATGTGGGAAAACCGGTGTTGCAGATGAGGGTTTATTTATTCTTCAACAATGGAAAATCTTTTACAAAAAATATGACAAGCAGATGTCTAGCATACACCTAAGATAAATTTTCCGAACACTTCGGAAGAATTTCTGACACATTGGAGGCACCCTTCCTCCCTCTGCGTCACTCGGCGTGGCCTTCTGCGCACTGACTGCGCTGGACTGCGTCACTCTACGTGGAGGGCCAGTGCTGCTGCGCTGCTTCCTCTGTGTCCTCCTTTTGTCCTTTTCTTCCTCTGCTGACTTCCCCTTCCTCCTCCGTCTGCAGCTCTGCCTCTACAACCACACCCTTTGAAATCGAATTCTCTTACTTCATAATCGATTTGCTTAGGGTATTAAGAGTGTGCCCGGCTTGCTTTCCAAATGGGGCTCAAGCCTTTTCTTATAGTCTTCTCGCTGATGAATCAACGGCCCAAATTAGATCTCTAATCAATGGCTCAGATTAAAAGATAACTTGATCTTTGTTATCTAGAAGATTAACACTCTGCTTTATTAATACCCTTTAATTATTTAATTTCCCTAAGTTTAGACTTAGGGATCACTTTAAAATAATTAATTATTTTAATAAAGCATGATCCGAGTGAAATTTCCACAAATGGTTTCTGGGTTCTCTGAAATACTGATATCCAAGCCTCCTCCCAAAATATGAGACTTGGAACACTTGCCAATGCTACAAAATCAACACTCCATCTGAGCAAGGAAAGTGTTCAAGCTAGGTACCAACTGTATCTGCTCTGACCTGAAGCATCTATTGTGCTGCTGATGTCTTGGCTGCTATCCCTCATCTATGCGCTACTGCCCTCTGTACTGCTGCCTGTGACACTATCTCTGCCACTGCCTCATCCGTACTGCAGCTCCCTCTAAATCTAAACTCTACCCATTCCTCTACTGGAATGGGTTCTTGACCATCCCCATCTTTTCCCTGAAGTAAGTAAACTTAATCTTACCCAGAGATTTTGTGATGATATTAGCCACCTATTCTCCTGTAGAAATGTACTTCAATTGTACAAGCCCTTGTTGGACGTGGTCTCTGATGAAGTGGCACATAATGTCAATGTGCTTCGACCGGTCATGAAACACAGGATTCTCAGAGAGCTTGATGCAACTCTGATTATCACACAGAATTCTGGTCGGTTCCATCCTTCTCTTGAGCAAGTTCATGAGCAACTTACGAAGCCATATGGCCTCACACGAAGCTGTGCTAGTGGCCATATATTCAACCTCGGCTGAGCTCAGTGCCACCGACTTCTGTTTCCTACTGCACCAGGAAGTCATTCCTGATCCGAGACTGAAACAGTATTCACTGGTACTTTTCCGATCCACTGGGCTTCCAACCCAATTTGCGTCAATGAACCCACTCAACTGGATTTCATTGCCTTTGGTGTACTTCAACCCATACTCGATTGTCCCCTTCAAGTATCTGAGAACATGTTTGGCTGCTGCCAAGTGAGCCCTCCTTGGTTCTACCATGAACTGATTGAGGGTATTCACTGCATAACAGATGTCTGGTCTAGTGTTGACTAGGTACATCAAGTTTTTTGTTTCAAATTTCAATCATCAGCATGACAAGTTACAACTTACAACAACATCACCAAAATTAATAATGCACACTAAATGGATGATGGTACAAAGTACAAAATGAACTATGACTGATAGTCTACTATTATTATTCATAATTCATAATTCATATGGTTGTTCAAAAGTTTAAAAGTTAAAACACCATCATAAATTACATTTACATATCATCAAATATGTCTTCAAATTCATTTCTGACACTAAGAAGTTCCACATCCTCTCCAAAAGTGGGAGCATTGATGCCATATCCACTTGAAGATCCACCTATTGGTGACTTCGCATCAAACAAATTCATAGAGGACCTAGCATTCAACGTCATATCCAAGTCAGGAAACTTTGGTTCCACATCCCATAATTTGGAGGCCTCAAATTTGTAATTGTCTCTCTTGTGTGTCAAAAGGCGAAGGTTTGAATGAACATACACTAGTTCCTCAACCTTCTTAGAACCCAATATCTTTCGCTTCACGGAATGGATAAAGCCGTATGTACTTCAATTCCTTTCTGTTGAAGAGGAACTAACAAACTGTGACAAGATCCTGATGGCCAATTTTTGGATATGTGGAAGTCCCCCATCATAATAGTTCCACCATTCAATTGGACTCATTGCCCTCTTGTCCCACATACAATCATTATCAGAACCCTAACCCTCTGATTCCACAAAATGAGCAAACTTTGAACGAATTCAAAGCCTAATTTCAGGATCTAAAAAAAGCTTTTTAAAAGCCTTTTTAAATCCTTGTGAGACTTTTGGGTCTTTGCATGGTGCGGTTCTTTTTGGATCACTGAGCAACTCTGCAGCATAATATTTTAGATTCACAGCATAAGCCAAAAGGTGCAAAGGGGTGGTCATCTTGTTCCACCTTTTGGTCAATATATCTTTTACTTCTCTGTAATTGAATTCATCTGGGTCATTTTACTTGGAATTTATAACTACCCTTATCATTTTTATCATGGGATCAATGCCCTCATACACTCCTAAATTAGGCATATTTGTGTCAAACATACAAATAAAATACACAATTGGCTTAATAAATGCCAAGAAGTACTACACCTTATCCCACCATTCATTTACAACAACCAATTTTTTCACTGCTTATGCTTTATCAGATTGGGATTTCCTTTATTGATTCCAAAGAGAATCGCATACCATTGATTGCAATGCATCTTTCACCTGCATAAGCCTTGTTAAGACTATGATGTGAGAAGCAAATCGAGTCTCGGCAACTTGAAGGTGCCAAATTGCCAATGTTTCAAACAAATTAAAAATCATAATTTGATTGAATAACTATTATAATTCACGAATCATGACATATGAGAATCCAATTTACATATTTGAATTTAGAGTCATAAAAATTAGAATTTATGAAATAAAATTTAAATTTTAAGTACCTTAAGGAGCTCCAACTTCGCAAATTCTCTGTAAATGCCTTGGGACATGTAGTGGTTTATGATGAAGGCTTGAATTTCTTTTGCCTCTTCAAAAATAACACGAATCCACTCAATTTGCTTCCCCATCTTGCTCAACATGAGGTTCAATCAATGTATAGCACAGGGGTCCAAAAGATGTGCTGATATTTGCCTTCAGTAATTAGGCCTACTGCTCTACACACCGTTGCATTGTCATTTATTACGTGGATAACATTTTTTGGCCCCACCAATTCAATTGTTTCAATCAAGGTACCAATAATGAATTGAAAATATTTCATATGCCTCTCACAATCCATTGCCTTCAAAAACATTGCCCTCTTTGGACTCTGACTCAATCACATTGATCAAAGGCGCATTTCTTTAATCTTTTCATCCATAAAAAATGATGGAAACCTCTAAAATGCGCCATGAATTACAAATGGGGCTTAATTTAGCCTCAAAATCTAACTTTTCAGTACTCAACATTGTGGTGCGGACCTTCTAATATCCAAGACTCTTGAACCCTTTTGGGACTTCATTCACTGTCTTTATCATCTTTTCCCAGTAAGGAGATTGCACAAGGTTAAAGAGAAGACCATTTTCATAAATGCATTGACCTATAGTTGCATTTGCCTTCTTTCACGCATCATTATTAAAACTCCTTTCAAGCGGTCCTAAATTAGACCACTTTGAACCAACAATTCCATGAGAATGAAGTGGAGGCTTTGATGAAGATGCTCTCAATCTTGTTGGGTGTTTTAATAGAGAGACAGAATTTGCCTCATTTGCTTTAACATCTACCTCGTCTTATTCCTTTTTATATTTTGCAAAATTTGTCTTGCTTAAACAATTTCCATCTGTCCCATTCTCTTTAAGTGGCACACTACATATTCGAACCCCATTGCCTTTTAACCCAAGTAAATGTGCTTTAACCCGTGTGTATGATCTCTTATACTTCTTTTTACACTCATTGCAAACCCATGCCAATGATCCCTCTCCTTGGATCTTCCCAACAGTAGTTACATATTTCCAAAGTGGTGAATTTGGATCAATTTTAGGGGCATATTCAATTTCATGTTCCACTTCATCTGCCTCACGAGTGGCTGAACTTAAAGCTGCCATGGGTGATGATGATAATGTAAATGAAAGTTAAAAATAAAACTGACAAATATGTATTTCAAAACAAGTTACAAACTTACAAGCCTTGTAAAATAACAATTACTTGATTTCAAAAGACATAGCTTGATTTTTTTTTATTTCAATTTTCCAAAGGCATAGCTTGATTTATGGTCTGATTATCCTTTTCTTTAATATTTCAATGCTTTGCTATTGAAAGGATACTATTGAAACTTTGAAATACTAGGAATAGGTTGGTGCGGACGGCTTCACAAGTTCACAATGATGACCCTCCTCCTATTGGACTAACCCCTATAGTGTGAAAATTCGTAGATCTCAATAGTCTAAGGAATCCTACTACAACAGCTAAGTATACTTCTCCTATTAAGTAAATTACATTACATAATTTATTCAGATCTGAATTATTGAAGCAACTACTGAAATAGCCTACACTAAATTGATTCAGAAACAAGGAAATCATTCACACATATGACACCTTTGTTTTGGACTAAGTCCCCGGAAAAACTGGTGCAACAGATTTGAGGGTTTTATTATTATGCAGTAGCAATGTCTGAATACATCTTTGAATACCCTTGGTTAATTCAGTTACAGAGAGAAATATTGGTAGAAGAATTTGTGAGGATTTACCTCACTCAATCACTGAATTTCTGGTTGATCCAATGAAGAAAACACTGCCTCGGAGAAGCTTTGCGCAGATCCAATGCTGGAACTTCCACCCACTACGTCACCCCCTTCTAGGCTCAGCGTTAGCCCTCAACCAAGTCATTTTTCCTCTTTGGAGCTTGAGGAACAACCTCCCGGTGTCGCTTTCCAGATCCTAGCCTACAAAACTGATCCACCAACAAATTCCAAACACCCTTCCTTCTACGTCTACGCTACTTCTGATTGAGCTTACGCAGTCATTGCGTCAGCCCTCTTCCTTGAACATTGGCTAGGCTAGATCACCTCTGCCTCTCTCTGACTTATGCTCCACTGGACTAAGGAAATATCCTCCTCTTTGGATGCTATCTCTGCTCCTCACTACTTAGATCTCTAGCTCGAATTTCTTAGCAAACCTGCCCCAGAAATTTCAATCTTAGATCAATTCAGTGTCTCGGTGTGTTTTCCAAATGACTCTCAAGCCTTTTATAGTCTTCTTGTTAACATATCAACAACCCAGATTAGATGTCTAATCAACGGCTAAGATCATAATATGACTTGATCCATGCCCTCTAGAATATTCACACTCCGTTTTATTTAATACCCTTTAATTATTTAATTTCCCTAAGTTTTGACTTAGGGTCCCCAGTTACGTAATTAATTTTTCAAATAAAACAAAATCCGAATGGAATTTCCACAAACTCTTTCTGGGTTCTTTGGAATACTAGTGTCTAAGCCTCTCCACCAAATTTGAGACTTAGAGCACTTTCTGATGCTACAAAAATAAACACTCCTTCTTAGCGAGGAAAATGCTCTAGCAATGATGTTTGCTGCATACTTCTCTGACCCTGAAGCATTCTCTACATCGCTGATGTTGTCCACCACTGAGCTACTACTGTCCATGATACTGCCACTATCACTGCTACATTTGTACTACAACTCCCTCTCAAGTGTTGCATCTGCGATGCTACTAACACTACATCTGCACTGCAACTCAACTGCTGAGAAAAACAACTGAACTCACCCAAAACTGAACAAGTGTTCAATGGATGCACCTCGGTGCTGAAGACTCTAATTTCTGATAGCTACTGCGCTATCCCTCTAATGCATTGCGTTGTTGGTGCTCTACACTGCACTGCACCACTATGCATTGCGCTGTTGCTGCCTCTACTCTGTGCTGCTCCAGAAGTAGGCACTGCTACCCACTACATTGTCGTCTCCTCCACTACTCAGCTCCATCTGACACTCCTCCATCTCGCTACTATTGGATCATGGGCTCACGTAGCAAGGTAATGATCCATGAGGTGGGCTCCTCAAAGATCCTGCCCAACTGAAGTTCAAGGTGAACTATAGTTCCATGTCACCCCAACTCCCTCCTGAAGATGCGTGGGCACTCATGGCATAATCATCCTCCTCGATCTTCGCTGCTGCAACCGATGGATCGTGCTTCTCATCCTTGTCTTTTTTCTTCAAAGGGCACTTAGATGCATGGTGGCCCATCTCGCCACATCTGAAGCACTTGACTTCGAAACATCACGATTCGATTTCTGTTGCGCCTGTTATCCCTTCGATGCAAGGGTTGCTTCCTCCTCTTCCACCATGGATTTCGATCTGTTGCCATCAAGATTGCACTTGATGGGATCCCTCCTTAGCTCTTCCTCCTGAAAAGCTAACCACAACTGCTCCCAACTAGGTGATGTTGCCCGACCTAGTATGCTCTGGACAAACACTTGCCACTCCTTTGTGACACTTTTAAGGGCCATCTATACCATGGTTGCAGCTGTAGGTGTAGCATTCACTACAAACAACTGATCTCGAACCTCCTGAAACCGCATAAGGTATGAAGCCACGCACTCCCCTTTCCGCATCTGGATCATACGGAGCTTCTGCTCCAAGTACAACTTCCACTGCTTGGAAGATCCCTCATATGGATCAGACAAAGCTACCCACATATCTTTGGCAGTATCCTTGCTAGCTACGTGTGAGATAATGTGATCCTTGACACCATCAAGGAGCAGCCTCTTTGCCTTCGCCATATCTGTCTTGTACTTTTTGTTTTGATTCGGATCTATAGGGTCAGTTACCACGTTATCCATGGATGTCTTCTAACCATGTTCATCCAAAAGAAACTTGGCCCATTCCTTTCAGATCATGTAGTTGGAGGAGCCCTCCAACCGAACCTGGTCAGGAAGTTCGTGACATGCTATCTCAACCGAAAAATTGTCAAATCTGCTCCCTCTTTTTCCCCACTGCGCAGTCCCTGGCAGGCTTACGCACTCCTTGATGGAGTTGTAAGCTCTACAACTCCTCTACTACTCAGCTATTGAGAAATGATGATTTCCTCGGCTAGGAAATCACTGCAGAAGAATTCCCTCAATATGTGCTCCTAACTCCTTCTGACACTCTTCTGCCCAACAACAGCGTCAGAAAACTGTGTCCCTCTGCCTTCTATGTGGAGGTTTTGCGTTGCTCCCTCTGCCACAACAAGATCTCGATCTGGAAGTCCTTTCTCTATGTCGACTCACTGAGAGAGAGATTGCCACCAAAATCTTATCCCTCCTGGCCAGAACTACGCAATCCTTCAATGGATTCATTCTGCTGCACTGCAGAAAAAACGATCTTCACTTCAAAAATCAGATCTATCCTTCCTGTTTCACATCAATGCTTTGATACCATGTGAAAATTCCTAGATCTCAACAATGTAAGGAATCCTACTACAACAACTGAGTATACTTTTCCTATTAAGTAAATTACATTACATAATTAATTCAGATCTAAATTATTAAAGCAAATACTGAAGCATCCCACACTAAAATTGATTAAGAAACAAGGAAACTGAACAAGGAAATCATTCACACATATGTCACGTTTGTTTTGAACTAAGTCCCCGAAAAAACCCAATGCGGGAAAACCGGTGCAACAGATTTGAGGGTTTTATTATTATGCAGTAGCAATGTCTGAATACATCTTTGAATACCCTTGCGTAATTTAGTTATAGAGAGAAATATTGGCAGAAGATTTTGTGAGGATTTACCTCTCTCAATCACCGAGTTTCCGGCTTATCCGATGAAGAAAACACTGCCCCAGAGAAGCTCTATGCAGATCCAGTGTTGGAACTTCCAACCATTTTGTCACCCCCTTTCAGGCTCAGCGCTAGCCCTCATCCAAGTCGTTTTGCCTCTTCGAACCCTGAGGAACAGCCTCCCGGTGTCACTTTCCAGATCTTGGCCTCCAAAACTGATCCACCAGCAAATTCCGAAAACCCTTCCTTCTGCGTTTGCGCTGCTTTTGTGTGAGCTTATGCAGTCATTGCGCCAGCCCTCTTCCTTCAACGCTAGCTAGGCTAGATCACCTCTGCCTCTCTCTGACTGATGCTCCACCAGACTGAGAAAATCTCTTCTTCTCCGGATGCTATCTCTGCCCCTCACTGCTCAAATCTCTAGCTCAAATTTCTCAACAAACCTGCCCCAGAAATTTCGATCTTAGCTCAATTCAGTGTCTCGGTGTGTTTTCCAAATGACCCTCAAGCCTTCCTTTATAGTCTTCTCGTTGACATTTCAACGACCCAAATTAGATGTTTAATCAATGACTAAGATCATAATATGACTTGATCCATGTCCTCTAGAAGATTCACACTCTATTTTATTTAATACCCTTTAATTATTTAATTTCCCTAAGTTCAGACTTAGGGTCTCCATTAAAAAAATTAAATTTTCGAATAAAACAAAATCCCAGTGGAATTTCCACAAATGCTTTCTGGTTTCTTTGGAATACCAATGTCTAAGCCTCTCTGCCAAATTTGAGACTTAGAGCACTTTCTGATGCTACAAAAATCAACACTCCCTCTTAGTGAGGAAAGTGCTCTGGCAATTATGCCTGCTACACACTGCTCTGACACTGAAGCATCCTCTGCGCTGCTGATGTTGTCCACCAACACTGCACTGCTTTTGCCACTGCATTGTTGCCCATGATACTGGCACTATCACTACTGCATCTGTACTACAACTCCCTCTCAAGTGTTGCATCTGCTATGCTGCTAACACTACCACTGCCAACACTGCATCTGCATTGGAACTCAACTGTTGAGAGAAATAGTTGGATTCAACCAAAACTGAACAAGTGTTCAATGGATGCACCTCGGTGCTGAAGACTCTGACTATTTATAGCTATTGTGATGTCCCTCTGATGCATTGTTGCTGCTCTACACTACGCTGCACCACTGTGCACTGCGTTGTTGCTGCTATGTTGTTGCTGCCTTTGCTTTGCGCTGCTCCAGAGGTAGGCACTGCTAGCCACTGCAATGTCGTCTCCACCACTCCTCGGCTCCATCTGACACTCCTCCATCTTGCTGCTACTGATCATGGGCTCCCGTAGCAAGGTAATGATCCATGAGGTGGGCTCCTCAAGGATCCTGTCCAACTGAAGTTCAAGGTGAACTACAGTTCCATGTCACCCCATCTCCCTCCTGGAGATGCGTGGGTACTCGTGACATACTCATTCTCCTCGATCTTCGTGGCTGTAACCTTTGGATCGTGCTTCTCATACTTTTCCTTTTTCTTCAAAGGACATTGAGATGCATGGTGTCCCATCTCGCCACATCTGAAGCACTTGACCTTTGAAACATCACGTTTTGATTTATGTTGCACTTCAATTTCCCTTCGATGCAAGGGTTGCATCCTCCTCTTCCACCATGGATTTCGATCCACTTCCCCTGTTGCCATCAACCTTGCACTTGATGAGATCCCTCCTCAGCTGTTCCTCCTGAAAGCTAACCACAACTGCTCCCAACTAGGTAATGTTGTTCGGCCCAGTATGCTATGGACAAACACTTTCCACTCCTCCGTGACACTATTAAGGGCCATATGTACCATGGTTGTGTTAGCCACTGATAAATTCTGTTACACCAAGAAGTGGCTAATTTTGTTCTTCAAAACTTCAAGAGATAATTCCCTTTGAAAACCTATCATCTTTGAAGTTTTTATGAAGATAACTAACCTTTAATTTAATCTTCATTGCTGTTTCCCTTTAATCCTTAAAAAATCTGCTATTTACCAAGGGAAAGACTGCTTAAAGGCCTCATTTTCCATCATTTTCACTCCTACAACACTTCCATTTTCACCCATTTCTCCCCACCAAGTTCCTCTAAAAACCCTTCATTTTGTCTTCAAAATCTTCCAAAATCCCTCTAACACCTTTTGTTCCCCTAACATTTTGTTTAAAAATGCCTTATTTCCTCTACCGGAACCCCAATTTTGGCTTAAAAACTCTGTTTTCTGGCCTAAAAAACCCTTTTAACATTATGTAAGACTTAAGCCGTCGAGGGCTTATTTCCTTTAGACCTTCGCTTCATAAGACCCTAGCCCCGCAATTGGGTGCTAAAAGTTTAAAGGAACCCTTTCCTGAACCCTTTTTCCTTTTTTTTTTTCCATTTCCGACATAAATGATTTGAAATAAATCTGGGTCGTCGATCTCTGCAGATCAATGGCCATCGGCTCATCGCATCGCAAATCCGCATGGGTCCTTCCTTTTTCCGCCCCTTTCAAAAATTCGGATGCGATCCCTCCGAGCAAACCTCAGCCGTTGATCTCATTGCATTGCGCCCATCCATCATATTGCATTCCGCCGATGCGGTCCCCGATTCAATCTGGACCATCGATCATCCCTCTGATCCAACGGTCGGTACATCATCGCATCGCAAAAGTTCATCGCATCGGCAAATCGCATGTTCCTTTTTCTACCTCCGATGCCGATTCCCCGATGAAATCTCAGCCGTCGAATCCACAAAGAACCGATGGCTCAGATTAATTCGCGCTCCGCTCAAAGGCCCTTACCATCGCACCCGCCGATTAAATCTCCACCGTTGATCTCTCTTTGATCTAACGGCCCGCTCAATCGCATCGGTGCATTACATTGTCACTTTTCCTTTTAATCCCACCGATTTCGATCCTGCGATCAAATCTCCGCCATTGATCTTCTCTGATCGGACATACCACATTACTTCCGCTCTTCAAACCCCGCCCTTTCATTTCTCCCCCATCGATAGATCTCGACCGTCTATTCCCATGATCCAACAATCAAGATCTAAACCGCCATTAACCCCACTCATCTTTTCCGCCCGTGCATCTTGCCATCCATCGCGTGTGATCCGCATCGTTGGATCTGCTACCCCTCATCCGATGGTCAGAATTGTGTTTCGCGTTATTTTTGTCCCTAAATGTTAACACCAAAAAATTACGCGAAAAAAGCGGTATTGGGAGGGACACGTGTCAAACGCTGACCTATATCGTGTTTTTTCGACCAAAATCTAAAACCACTCGAGAGCTGCACGAAAACCATTTTGGTTTTCCGCCTTACCACTTTTTCTCCACAGCATTGACTTGTCGGCTTTTAATCTTGGTCGTCGATCTTTTAGATCGGACGGCTCACGTTATATCTCGATCCCATTTCATTTGCCCTCCATCTATTCTCCAAAAGAACTCATCGGTTGATCCCCACCGTTCATCATTTTAATCCAACAGCCCTCATTACATTGCGACCCCAAGCCATTGCCCTCCATCATTCTCCCAAATGATTCCATCGGGCGATCCCCGCCGTTGATTATTCTAATCGAATGGCCCTCATTTAATCTCTACCTCGTTCACTTACTTTTTTCATCCATCCTCCAAACGACTTCATTAAAGGATCTCAACTGTAGATCTCCGTGGATTATTCTAATCCAACGGTCCACAGCTCTCGTCGCACCCAAACCTCCATCCACCTAGTTAGCTGCTCTGCTAGGGGTTTTTCTCCCTTTTTCCGCTGCATGTGCTCATTCGCATGGCTCCAAACCGCCTCCATAAACCCTCCAAAGTAGTTTAAACCAATAAAACGCAGGATTTTAATAATGTTTGTGTGTTTTTGTGCAGGTTTAATGAAGTTAAAGTTAAACCCTCTCGCAGATGATTACACTGTTATTGGCTAAGGATGACGATCCTTATGGCCTTTTTGATACATATTAAAGGGTTTCAAAGGGATAATTAAACATTTTTAGGGAATCGATAAGTCATGATTATCGGTCTTCTGAGCAAAAACTCCAATAAACCCTCTGCACACCTGCAAACTGCAAAACATAGTCAGCATCAATTATGAAAGCATGTCAGTATCAAAGATGAAGATTTCGGCTTAATCAAGCCTAAATGCAGATCCAAAGATAAATCACTGTGTTTATGAAAAAGAGAAATATCAGCAAAGGAAGCCTCCACCGCCACATCAGATGCTAATTTGCCTAAACAGAAGATATTTGCCTAAAGATAGCGGAACAGTTATTGCAAACAAAGGAAGATATTTCAAACTGTCAGTAAAGTTATTGTAAAAGATAAATAGGCCTTAAAGTCAATCTTCTTATCCATTAAGCCTTAAAAAGTAGAAACAGAGTAAATGAAACATAATTATAATTCGATGCTTTCCTGCCTTATGCCTTGCATGGTTTTCAAGGCTAGGAGTTTCATTTAGTGTAGAATTAATTACACTTCAATCCTAAAACTCTTCCACCTCCTCATTTCTTCTATAAATACTTCTGAAGAAGATGAGAAGTTCGTTGGTTGGTCACTAGTTGTAATATTGAAACTCTCTGAAATAATACATAGTCTGTTAAGTTTGAAGAAGAAATTGAAGTCTTGGAAGCTTGATGACGTTGTGACATGCTTGTTCTTGAGAAAGCTCTATCATTGGATTCATGAGCTTCGTTGTTGGTGATGTATTTTGAACTGTCTGTTGTTTTTCCTGTTTACATTATGTTTCATAAATTCTTACTACAGTAGGATGAAAAGTTTAGGCTAAGAAATGACTCCTGGAAGCACCTTAGACTTGTTTATCCTTCACTGTTTTATGTTTTCTTCTGCTGAGGTATTTTAGAGTCTTTAATCTCTCTCTTTAGTCCTCATGCTTGTTTATTTCACTAATAGTTCAAATAGTTGGTTTCAACATGATTTATGGTTTTCCCTGCTTTTCTGCTGCCACTTGAAAGCTGTTTGTGAAGTCTCCTTTTGAAGTACCATTGTTTATAGTTAGCGAAGGAGGTTTGTTTTGATCATGCCCTTTGTCCCTGCTTGAACAATTGTTTTAAAGGTCTTTATAGTTGTAATCATAGATGTGTTAGGTGTTCCCTCTTCTATGACTGCAATTATTAGTGAATCTTTTATGTTTTCTAAGTCATTTGAAATAAAATCTTTGAGGAAATAGGATGTGCTCCCGAATCTTAGATTTCATTTTAAAAGTTATCTTGAAGTCATTATTTGTTTAAAGTATGGTTTGTAGAATTCATGGTTAGCCCTGTCTATCAAATACTGCTTTATTGTTCAAGTTATGTTTTCAAGTTCCCTTTGTTGAGAATTCAAACTCTCTTTCAAATCATTAATGTCCATCTCATTCACAAAACTAAAGGATCATGTGGCCAAGTTAGATTTTCCCTTTGATATCCCATATCCATTTGTAAGTTCGCCTTAAACCTCTTTTTGACTCTATTGCCCAATGAATCAGACTTTTTTTCTTTCTAGCTATCTTTCCTAGACCTTTCATGTTCTGCTATTTCCATTCAACCAAACAAACACTTGCACTTAATAACTAGTCTAAAACCAATTCTCAAAGCAAACAAGATAAACCTTTGCAAAACAAATAAATATGAGAGATCCCTCTCTGAGAACAAGAGGACTAGATCCTGGAACTCTAAAGATTGGTTCTGATGTTGCCTTGTCTTTTGATTTGCCAATCTATCAAAACAAAGGACTCCAACAGGTTGCAGCTGTAGGTGTAGCATTCACTATAGACAACTGATCTCAAACCTCCTAAAACTGCATGGGGTATGAAGCCACGCGCTCCCTGTAGAAATTATACAAACATATGCATATCAATGGATTCAATCCGATCAAGCAATGTACTAAACCTAGATACTAAATCCTTCTACAAATCAATTGCGGAAAATAAAAACGATCGCCAATCACAACAAGTAAAGAAAGAAGCAAATCAAACCACAACACAGATATTTTCCCGAGGAAAACTTGCTACTCAAAACCCCTCTATCTTCTATTGTATATTCACCATGGAATCATGAAACAATTACAATGCACTCTTCTCACAAGAGTCTCTTGCACTCTCACAACTGTCTCACACTGACCTAGACAAAATCGACCAACACTTAGCCAATTCTCCGCCTCTAATCAGCCTGCCTTGCTTGCGCAATTCATGTGGAATGCAATCCCTATTATTTAGGAATTTCAACCTTCCAAAACTGCGCAAGGATCATGGGCAATACAATGGATTTCTGGTTGCATGCAGGCAACCTACTAATGATACAACTAATAGTTAACATCCCTTTAACCTTTGTCTCAACTGGGTCTCCACTGGAACTGATATGCATGCAGCTATTAATGGTAAATGATTAGTTGCATGGAAGATCACTGATTGTGAATTAAATATGATTTAATTCACTTGATCTCTCACTAGTGCAACAAACAATTACAACTAGTTCAACTGACTTTAACTCACCTAACTGAGTTAACTGATTACTCATGCATTAAAATAATGCACTAACTGAAACTCGAACTCCATAACTAATAGAATCACTCTGCATGCCTCACCAACCACCCTCAACTCAAAATTCATGAGCTAACTGAGCTTATCACACTCAGTTAACTATTACAAGTGATTATGAGATAAAATTACATTTTATTGTCCAATTTAATTAAGGGATAATTAAGTTAGACACTGCACCAATTTATTAAATTAAATTGGCTTTCACACTAATGTATCGCTAGGACCTGTGGTCCCACACTAGTGTGTGTGCTGCAATTTCTTGTTGACTTTCAACACTCCCCTTTCCGCATTTGGATCATACAAAGCTTTTGCTCCAAGTACAACTTCCTCTGCTCGAAAGATCCCTCATATAGATTAGACAAAGCAACCCACATATCTCTGGCAGTGTCCTTGCCAGCTATGTGTGAGACAATGTGATCCTTGACACCATCAAGGAGAAACCTCTTTGCCTTCACCATATCAACCTTGTACTTTTTGCTTTGATCTTGATCTGTAGGTTCGGCTACCACGTTATCCACGAATGTCTTCAAACCATGTTCATCTAGAAGAAACTTGGCTCGTTCCTTACAGATCATGTAGTTGGAGGAGCCCTCCAACCGATCCTAGTCACAGAGTCTGTGAGATGCCATCTTAACCGAAAAATTGTCGAATCTGTGTGAAATTTCCTAGATCTGACACATCCAAGGAATCCTACTGCAACAACTGAGTGTACTTCTCCTATTAAGTGAATTACACTACTTAATTAATTTAAATCTGAATTGTCGAAGCAACTACTGAAACAACCTACACTAAATAATTTGATTTAGAAACAAGGAACTAAACAAGGAAAAACATTCACACATATGACACCATATTTTGGACTAAGTCCCCGAAAAAACCCAATGCGGGAAAACCGATGCAATAGATCTGAGGGTTTTATTATTATGCAGTAGCAATTTCGAATACACCTTTGAATTCTCTTGGGTAATTCAGTTACAAAGAGAGAAATACTGGTAGAAGAATTTATGAGAAATACCTCACTGAATCACTGAGTTTCTGGCTGATCCAGATGAAGAAAACATTGCTCTGGATATGCTCTGCACAGTCTCATTGCTGGAACTTCCAGCCACTGCATCACCCCCTTTGAGGCTCAACGTCAGCCCTCCTCCAAGTCATTTTTCCTTTGTGGATGCTGAGGAACCCCCTCCCGATGCCACTTTTCGGATCCCAACCTTCGAAACTGATTCACTAGCAAAATCCGAAAACCCTTCCTTATGCCTCTACGCTGCCTCTGCGTGAGCTTACGCATTCACTGCGTCAGCCCCTTCCTGCAACGCTGGCTCTTAGCTAGATCACTTCTGCCTCTCTTTGAATGATCCTTCTCGGGCTTAGAAAATATCTTCCTCTCCAGATGTTATCTCTGTTCCTCACTTCACTTAATCACTTATAGATCTAATCTTCGTCTGAGCACTACTCCGTCAAAAGAATTCGATCTCTAGATTCAGTTGGTGTATTTTCCAAATGACCCTCAAGCCTTCCTTTATAGTCTTCTCGTTGACAAATCAGCGACTAAGATTATAGCATGACTTGATATTTATTTTCTAGATCATTCTCACTCTGTTTTATTTAATACCCATTAATTATTTAATTCCCCAAGTATTTACTTAGGGTCCCCATTAAAATAATCATTTTTTCAAATAAAACAACATCCAAGTGGAATTTCCACAAACACTTTCTGGGTTCTTTGGAATACTAGTATCTAAGCCTTCAAACCAAATCTGAGACTTAGATCACTTTTTAGTGCTACAAAAATCAACAGTCCCTCTTAGCGGGGAAAGTGCTCTAGCAATTATGCCTGCTGCATACTACTCTGACCCTGAAGCACCCTCTGCGTTGTTGAAGTCCATCAACCACTGTGTTGTTGCTGCCACTATATTGTTGCCCATGATACTGCAACTATCACTGTTGCATATGTACTACAACTCCCTCTCAAGAGTTCCATTTTCTATGCTGCTAGCACCGCTATTAACACTGCATCTGCTCTACAACTTAGCTGCTGAGAGACACAGCTAAAACTCACCCAAAACTGAACAAGCGTTAAGCAAAAGCACCTTGGTGCCGAAGAATCTGACTGTTGATAGCTACTGTGTTGTCTCTATGATGCTCTACACTGCTGCTGCTATGCATTGTGTAGCACTATGTTGCACCATTGTGCACTGCGTTGTTGCTGCTGCCTCTACTCTGCGCTGCTACACTCTGCACTGCCTTCTCCATCACTCCTCGGCTCCACTGAAATTCCTCCATCTCGGTACTGCTGATCATGGGCTCCCGTAGCAAGGTATGATCCATTGAGGTGGGCTCCTCAAGGATCTTGCCCAACTGAATTTCAAAATGAACTTACAATTCCATATCACCCCACTTCCCTCCAAGAGAAGTGTTGGCAGTCATGGCCACCTCTTCCTCCGATTCTTGCAGCTGCAACCTTCAGTTCATGTTTCTCATCTTTTTCCTTCTTTTTCAGAGGACACTGAGATGCATAGTGGCCCATCTCGCCACATCTGAAACACTTGACCTTTGAAACATAACGCTTTGATTTTCATTACGTCTGTTGTCCCTTCAATGCAAGGGTTTCGTCCTCCTCTTCCACCATAGATTTCGTTCTGCTTCTATTGTTGCCATCAAGTTTACACTTGATGAGATCCCTCCTCAACTCCTCCTCCTGAAAAGCTGACCACAACTGCTCCCAACTAGGTGACGTTGCCCACCCCAGTATGCTCTGGACAAACACTTGCCACTCCTCCGTGACATTGTTAAGGTCCATCCGTACCATGGTTGCAGTTGTTGGTGTAGCATTCACTGTAGAAAGTTGATCATGAACCTCCTGAAACTGCATGAGGTATGAAGCCACGTGCTCCCCTTTCTGCATCTGGATCATCCTGAGCTTCTGCTCCAAGTACAACTTGCGTTGCTCGGAAGATCCCTCATATAGATCATGCAAAGCCACCCACATATCTCTAGCAGCGTCCTTGCTTGCCACATGTGAGATGATGTGATCCTTGACACCATCAAGAATCAACCTCTTTGCCTTCGCCATATCTGCCTTGTACTTTTAATTCTAATCTGGATCTATAGGTTCAGCTACCACATTGTCCATTAACATCTTCAGACCATATTAATCAAGAAGAAACTTGGCTCTTTCCTTCCAGATCAGATAGTTGGAGGAGCCCTGCAGGCTATCCTGATCACGAAGTTTGCGAGATGCCATATCAACCGATCAACTGCCGAATTTGCTCCCTCTTTCTCCCCATTGCGCAGTCCCTGGCAGGTTTACGCATTCCCTAATGGAGTAGTAAGATCTACAGCTCCTCTACTGCTCAGCTATTGAGAAATTTTGATTTCCTTAGTCAGAAAATCACTGAGAAAAAATTCCCTCAATACTTGTCCTTCTGATTCATTCTGATGCTTCCTGCCAAGCAACAACTTCAGAAATTTGCGTCCCTCTGTCCTCTATGTGGAGGCTCTGTGCAACTCCTTGTGCCACAGCAAAAACTCGACCTGGAAATCCTACCTCTCTGTTGACTCACTTATAGAGAGACAACCTCGAAGCTTCAACCCTCCTGGCTAGATCTGTGCAATCCCTCCAAGGATTCATTCTGCTACACTGCAGCAACAACAACCTTCACTTTAGAAAAAAAAAAAAAAAAAAAATCTGTCCTTCCTATTTCACATAAATGTTCTGATACCATGTGAAAATTCCTACATCTGACACATCTAAGTAATCCTACTGCAACAACTGAGTGTACTTCTCCTATTAAGTGAATTACATTACTTAATTAATTCAAATCTGATTTGAATTATCAAAGCAATTATTGAAGCAACCTACACTAAATAATTTGATTCATAAACAATGAACTGAACAAGGAAAAATCATTCACACATATGACACCGTTTTTTGGACTAAATCCCCAAAAAAACCCAATGCGGGAAAACCGGTGCAACAGATCTGAGGGTTTTATTATTGTGCAGTAGCAATTAAAGAATACATCTTTGAATACCTTTGGGTAATTCAGTTACAGAGAGAGAAATAATGGCAGAAGAATTTGTGAGAAATACCTCACTCAATTACTGATTTTCCCGCTGATCCGGATGAAGAAAACGCTGCTTTAGACAACCTCTGTGTGAGCTTACATAGTCACTGCATTAGCTCCTTCCTGCAACGTTGGCTCATGGCTAGATCACTTATGTCTCTCTCTGACTGATTCTTCTTCGGCTGAGAAAATCTCTTCCTCTCTGGATGCTATCTCTACCCCTCATTGCACTGAATCACTTAGATCTGATCTTCGTCTGAGTACTACTCCGTCAGAAGAATTCGATCTCTAGATTCACTTGGTGTATTTTCCAAATGACCCTCAAGCCTTCCTTTATAGTCTTCTCGTTGACAAATCAACAACCCAAATTAGAAGTCTAATCAACGGCTAAGATTATGACATGACTTGATCTTTGTTTTCTAGATCATTTTTACTATGTTTTATTTAATACCCATTAATTATTTAATTTCTCAAAGTTTAGACTTAGGGTCCCCATTAAAATAATTATTTTTTCAAATAAAACAACATCTGAATGGAATTTCCACAAACAATTTATGGGTTCTTTGGAATACCAGTGTTTAAGCCTTCACACCAAATTTAAGACTTAGATCACTTTTTGTTGCTTCAAATATCAACAATCTGCTCCCTCTTTCTCCCCACTACGCAGTCCTTGGCAAGCTTACGCACTCCCTGATGGAGTTGTAAGTTCTGCTGCTTAGCTACTGCTCAGCTACTGAGAAATGTTGATTTCCTCGGCTAGGAAATCACTGAGGAAGAATTCCCTCAATATGTGCTCTTGACTCTTTCTGACGATTTTCTGCCCAACAACAACTTCAGAAAACTGCGTCTTGTTATCGCTTGTCGCCTACACCTACCTACAAGTTAGTGAGAAAAACCTTTAACCCCACAAGGTGTGGTTGGTGGCAAGGAATTCGGCAAAAGTGTTGTCACACTAATCCTATCTCTCTTCATTTAAGCTATCTCCTAGGTTAGCTATGGGGGGTGGTCCCTAAATGGAAAGCTAAGTTAAAATATCTGAGTTTGTAGGAAATTTGTTAGAGTTAAATAGATTACTTCTTAAGATTTATAACCAAAAAGTGTTATGAACGATAACCATCAATACATAATTTAAATAATCATAAAGCATATGAAAATCAGTTCCTTCAAAGTGTTTCTCTTTAAAATGAAAATGTATTTGCTTAAATGAAGTAAAATGCTTTCAAATGAAAAGCAAAAGCAATCCTAAAAAGTGAATCAAGAAAATGCTAGCACAAGATATTGTAAATGCTTTCAAGATAAATAGATTTATGAATCAAAGCATGATAAGCTATCTTGCTCAAAAGGAAACAATTAGTGTTCTACTTTGGAGAATGTAAATGAGATGATAGAAAAACTCAAATGTTAGACCAAGATAACAACATGCAATTAAATTTGCAACACCAAATAAGGGTACTTGCAAGTGAAACAAGATGTATCAATCATCCATAAGCATAATGACCATAAAAATGACAACACGCAATGAAGTTGCAAAAGTAAGCAAATTTCCAAGTACCATAGAATCAAACCTGTCGCAAAATTTAAGAGATTAAAATGCTTGCATCCAAAGTGCTTCTTGAAATCAGATTTGCATGTGAAACTTTAAACCATCAAGATAGCAAAAAATTGAGAAATTTGCAAGTAAATGTGATGAGATAGTGCTCTTGGTTTATTTTATTAGTTAGCTCTAAAACAAGATTGCAATTGAAATCTAATCCTCAGACCTCACCCTCGCCCAAAGGTTTGGATCTCATAGTGAGGAGTCCATAGAGGTAGAGGGTCCCTAAAATGTCTATTCAACCAACTTAAGTTGGAGGTAAATTTTAGTGATGATTGGGGCATGTAAGATCTAAAAGTAAATTAACAAGAAAATGAAAATTCAACGTCAACTTGAAATATATTTGCTTGTCATGAAATAAAATATAGCTTTACTTGATGCATCAAACTTAAGATTGTCGAGTGTGCTCGATGGTGAATCATAAGAAAATTTGAAGTATGATTTCAAGCTAATTAAACTCAAGTAAAGATGCTTGCATATAAAAAATATGAATTTGTTATGAAAGTAAATGCTCCTAAAACTTGTAGCAAATCAAAGTGAATAGCTAATGAAATGAATGTAATGCATGGTTTTGTTAATTGACCAATTAGATGAGATGCATGCACTTTAAAGAGATCAAAAAATCACACCACAAGTCCTCTCCAAACAATGGAGAGATTGGGATGCCAATGGGTAAAACCCATGCTTCTAAAATTAGATATTTTACTGGTTGTTAGAGGTAAGAGACTATGTGCTGATTTTATAGCATCGGGAAGTGTTCTAAGTCTCAAATTTGGTGGAGAGGCTTGGACTTCAGTTATCCAGAGAACCCAGAAATCGTTTGTGGAAATTCCACTAGGATCTTGCTTTATTAAAATAATTAATTATTTTAATGCGGACCCTAAGTCTAAACTTAGGGAAATTAAATAATTAAAGAGTATTAATAAAACAGAGTGTGAATCTTCTAGAAAACGAAGATCAAGTCATATTTTAATATGAGCCATTGATTAACGATATAGTCTAGGTCGTTGATTCATCAGCGAGAATGCTATAAGAAGAGGCTTGAGAGCCATTTGGAAATCAAGCCGGGGACATTCTCAGTACCCGAAGGAAATCTATTCTGAAGCAATAGAATTCGATTTCAATGGGTGAGTCTGTAGAGGCGGGATTGCAGAAGCAGAAAGGAGGAGGGAGGATTCAGTCAACGGAGAAGCATAAGACAGGAGGGTGAAGGGAAGGGTGTGTTGATCGACAACAAGAACCCATCCACGCAGAGTTATGCAGTACAAAGAGGGACTGCACAAGCTCACACGCTGGATGGCACAGAGAGTGTAGGAGATCACCTCGAGGGTCAAAATCACTTCTGAAGGTTCTAGAAAATTCAGCCAGGTATATGCTAATTTTACTCTGCTCATCAAGACTCTTGTAAATGAACTTTTCATTACTAAAGATAAATACAAAACCCTCATCTGCTGCACCGGTTTTCCCACATTGGGTTTTTCTGGGGATTATTGTCCAAAAATAATTGTTGTTTCTATTGTGCTACTTGTGTAATTTTTGTTCTTATGCTTTTGATTAGAGTGAAGTACTGCAAATGTGTTTATTTCAGAATTTACTAAAGCATTTGTAAATAACTTATCTCATAAGTAGGAGAAATAAACCAATCATTGTAGTAATATTTTTCAGATCTGAAAATTTCACATGGTATCAGAGCAAAAGGCTAAAGACAGAAAGGGGGGATCTGCCATGGATCAAAGATCCGACATCCGGAAGGGTTCACGTAGTCAGAGGGACTCACGCAGTCCTCTAGAGCATCCAAACTGGAGGAGGATCTTGCTTGTTTGTCGAGCATGTTGATTTATGGTAGCATCGGATGTGCTCTAGCCTTGTAACTTTGTATATAGGCTAGGACGCATGTATTCCATAAAACCTAGAAATGGTTTAGGAAAATTCCACCTAGAGATGGTTTGATTAAAATAATTAATTGTTTTTTAATGTTTTCCTAAGTATAAACTTAGGGAAACTGATTAACTAAAGGGTATTAATTAAACTAAGTGTGAATCTTCTAGATAAAGTCATAGATCACCTCCAAATTAATCTTAACCCTTGATTATGTTTTAATCTTGGTCATTGAAGGTTCAACATAATAATATAAGGAGGTTGAGGGGCCTATGGAAAATACATTGAGACACTTGAGCCATTGATCATTTTCGAATTTGTGTGAGGAGACAGAACTTTTGATCAAGAATCAAATCACTAGGTCAGAGTTTGCTAAGTGATTGTGATTCAGTGATTAGATCTAGAGAGGGGCAGAAGCAGAGTCTGGTCAGGAGGACCAGGAATGCATTTCAAAGAGAGGCAGCAGTGATGCAAAAGAGACAACGTAGTTTTATGAAGAGGTGATGTAGACCTTGCAAGAAATCACGCAGAAACAATGCAGTGTCTCTTGGAGTCAGTCTGGAGATATCCAGAGGCTGGGGTTTCTGAGCTGGGAGGGCCAAAATCCAGCGTCATATTAGCTAGATCAGTTGCAGAAAGGGGTGACACAGTTCCTCAAGCTTGCCCATGCAGGCTTACGCAGTTCCAGTGTAGGCAATCACACAGAGGTAGTGAGGGCTTCACCAACATTGTTTTAGATCAGCCAGAGACTTACAGAGTGAGGTATATCTCACAATTATATTTGTTGTCTAGATTTCTCTGAAGGGTTTGCTGGATGTTGGCACCCTAGTTGTATTCAAGATTTTGCTGCTTAATAATACACACCCTCAGATCCGCTGCATCGATTTTCCCAAGTTGGGTTTTTCTGGGGACTTAGTCCAAAAATAATTGTCACATGTGCATGTTTTTCATTGTATTTTGTTCAAATTGTTTCAACACTTAGATTTATTCCGTAGCATTATTTGTGTAGACTGCTTCAAAAATTACTTTGATATTTCACTGTAATGAAATAATTATGAAACATAATAGAAGAAGTAATTCAAATTTGTTGTAGTATGAATCCGAATCTAGGATTTTAAACATTGTATCAGAGCTTATTCAAGTTGAAGTGCAGGTGAAACACAAGTGAACCAGTAGATCAATGCTGAAGACTCTAGGATCTGCGTGGGCATTAGTAGACCCTCCTAGAAAATTACACTGTCCAGGCCAGGAGGGTATTCCAATGCAGAAAAGGCTCCCTCTGAGAGAGTTGATAGAGGGGTAAGCTTTTTCAGTTGTAGAAAAGGCAGCGTAGCTGAAGGATGCAGTTACTACACAAAAGTAAGAGCTGGTGCATAAGCGTTAGAAAATTTCCGAAAAACATAGTTGGGGATTTCTTGACCTCAGAGGGTTTCTTACTCAAAGAAAATCAACTTTTTCCCATGCAACAACAAAAGCAGTGACTTTGCGTAAGTCTAGCTGAGCAGAGGGTTAGAGGAAGATTTCAACAATTTGAGGAGATGGCCAGCAATGGACTGCATGACCAAGATAGATTGGAGGGTGCCTCCAACTATATTATTTGGAAATCAAGGATAGAATTTCTCCTTGATGAGCATGATCTGAAAGCTCTCATAGACAGCGCAATTGCAGAACCTCTTGATGTAGCAAACCTGAGGAAATTCAAGAAGAATATGGCAAGATCCAAGAGGTTGATCCTAGATGCGGTGAAGGATCATATCGTACCCCACATAGTAGCAAAGACCACGGCTAGAGAGATGTGGGTAGGGCTGGAAAGACTATAGCAAGGATCTTCTGAGCAATGGAAGATGTACCTTGAAGAGAAGATGCGCAATATCAGGATGAAGAAGGGAGAGCATTTTGACTCCTTGTCTCGTATTCAGGAAAACCAAGATCAACTGTCAGTAGTGGGATCTGCTCCTAGAGACTCGGAGCTAGTAAGGCTCACTCCGAACTCTATTTCAGAGGACTATCAGGTCTTTGTCCAAAGTATTTTGGGTAGAGAAATACTTCCAGGATGGGAAACGATGTGGGCAGCCTTACAACAAGAAGAGTTGAGGAGAGATCTCCTCAAAATCCATTTAGAGGTTGGCGGCAGCGGTTCAAAGGTCAAGAAGGAGGAAGAAGATAACATTGCCCTTGCATCAACGGGGCAACAGAAGCAGACGAAGAAAGATCTGTCTAAGATCAAGTGCTTCTGGTGTGGGGAAATGGGGCATTATTCCACATAGTGTCCTCTTAAGAAAAATGATAAAGAGGAGAAGGAAGATCCACAAGCAGGAGCTGCCACGATTGAGGTAGAAAAATATTGTGTTATGTTAACTCACATTTCGAAAGAAGAAAAGTGGGCTGACTTGGAGTTGTAGATCCAGAATCTACAAGGAGAGCGAGATCCTTGAGTATTTTCGAACTCTTGGATCACATGTGAGCTACGACAGCCTAAAGACAGTTGCAGGATAAATAGTTGCAGTGGAAGATGAGAAGACAGTGCAATGGCTAGTAGTACTAGAGCCTGATCAGTGTAGAGAGGGAGTAGCAACATCAATAGTTGAGTAGCAGCAGCGCAGTGCACACTGGTGCAACGCAGTGTAGTGCAGTGCTCACGCAGTGCAGAGCAGCAACAATGCAATATTTTCAGAGAGCTAGTGCAGAAACTAGCAGCATTCATTCTTATTGTCTTGTCCAATTTACGATGTTTTTCTGTTGCAAGTAGCAATAGTACAGTAGTGCAGCAGTAGCAGTAGTTGAGCAGTAGTAGCAGATGAGCAGCAACAACGCAGTGCACAAGTGGTGCAACACAGTGCATAGTAGTGCTCACGCAGTGTAGCAACATGGTTGCAGAATTTAGAGGGACTTGCAGTACAATGGCAGTTGGCAGCAGCATGTAGAGTCTGCAGTAGTACAATTGCAACATTTTTATTGTGCAGTGTTGATGAGCAGCATCAACAGCACAACAACAAATGTTCCAGAAGTTAGAGCAGCACATTGAGTTGTTTTGCTAGAGGACTTTTCTCACTAAGAGGGAGTGTTTATTTATGGTAGCATCAGATGTTCTCTAGCCTTGTAACTTTGTATATAGACTAGGACACATGTATTCCATAAAACCCAAAAATAGTTTTGGAAAATTCCATTTAGAGATGGTTTAATTAAAATAATTAATCGCTTTTTAATGTTTTCCTAATTCTGAACTTAGGGAAACTGATTAATTAAAGCGTATTAATTAAACTAAGTGTGAATCTTCTAGATAAAGTCATGGATCACCTCCAAGTTTATCTTAGCCATTGATTATGTTTTAATCTTGGCCATTTAAGGTTCAATAGAAGAATATAAGGAGGGTGAGGGGCTTATGGAAAATACATTGAGACACTTGAGCCATTGAGCATTTTCGAATTTGTGTGAAGAGACACAACTTTTGATCAAGAATCAAATCACTAGGGTAGGCTTTGCTAAGTGATTGTGATTCAGTGATCAGATCTAGAGAGGGGCAGAAGCAGAGACTGTTCAGGAGGACTAGGAGTGCATTTCAGAGAGAGGCAACAGTGACGCAGAAGAGACAACGCAGTTTTCTAAAAAGGTGATGCAGACCCTAAAGGAAATCATGCAGAAATAATGCAATGTCTCTTGGAGTCAGTTCGGAGATAGCCAGAGGTTGGGGTTTCTGAGTCAGGAGGGCCAAAATCCAGCCTCAAATTAGCTAGATTAGTTGCAGAAAGGGGTGACACAGTTCCTCAAGCTTGCCCACGCAGGTTTACGCAGTTCCAGCATAGGCAATCATGCAGAGGCAGTGAGGGCTTCACCAATGTTGTTTTAGATCAGCTGGAGACTTTTAGAGTGAGGTATATCTCACAATTATATTTGTTGTCTAGATTTATCTGAAGGGTTTGCTGGATGTTGGCATCCTAGTTGTATTCAAGGTTTTGTTTCTTAATAATACAAACCCTCAGATCTGCTTCACCTGTTTTCCCAAGTTGGGTTTTTCTGGGGACTTAGTCGAAAAATAACTGTCACATGTGGATGTTTTTCATTGTATTTTGTTTAGATTGTTTCAGCACTTAGATTTATTCCGCAACATTATTTATGTAGACTACTTTAGAAATTACTTTGATATTTCATTGTAATGAAATAATTATGAAACATAATAGAAGAAGTAATTCATATTTGTTGCAGTAGGAATCTAGATCTAGGATTTTTCACAGAGCATAGCTCCTCCAAGTGTTTGGTATATTGACAGTGGAGCATCTGCTCACATGACGGGGGTTCGAGAATGTTTTTCGAGCTACCAAGAAGAACAAATGAATTTCCAGATAACTATGGGAAACAAGGCCAAATGTACCCCCGTTGGAAGAGGTACCATAACATTTCAGACAGACGCTGGCAACAAGATTCGGGCCACGAATGTTATGCATGTACCAGGGTTGGGGATCAATTTACTCTCAATATCTCAGCTTCAGAACAAGGGCTATGACGTATACTTTATTAGAAATAAGGTGTATGTCAAATATCCTAGATGTAGCAAGTAGACACAAATTGGAGTAAGGAGTCATAAGCTATATAAACTCTAGCTTGAATCCCCGGTGGCCTTGATTGGTAGTACAGACGACAAACATCTGAATGAATTATGGCACAAAAGGATGGGACATCTACATCATGGAGCCTTGCGAATTCTCAAGAATACTGTCATAGGAGCTCTTGAACTCAGCACGAGGAGAGATGAAGTCTACAGGGGATGCGTACTAGGTAAGCATGCTAAAGCAGCATTTTCAAGAAGCATCAACAGGGCCACGAGAGTATTAGATTTAATACACTCGGATATTTGCGGTCCAATGCCCACAACCGCTCTCAGTAGTGCAAATTATTTTTCTACCTTTATTGATGATCATTCCAAGAAGACTTGGATCTATTTTCTCAAAACCAAATATGAAGTCTATGGTCGGTTCAAAGAATTCAAAGCATTGGTATAAAATTCAACAGGAAATAAGATCAAGAAGCTGTGATCAGATAACGATGGAGAATATATCGATAAGGAATTCACAAATTTATGCACAATGGAAGGCATCAAGAGAGAATGGACAACTCCATACAATCCAAAGCAAAATGGAGTTGCAGAAAGGAAGAAGCTGACCATATTAGAGGTTGCAAGGGTAATGCTATATGACCAAGATATGCCCAAATTTTTGTGGGCAGAAGCCTGCAATATGATGGTATATGTGCAGAACAGAGTTCCCCATAGAGCATTGGGGAAGGTAACTCCTGAGAGTGTGTTCACAAGCAGAAAGCTGAAGGTGAGCCACATCAGGATATTTGGCAGCATGGTGTACTGCCACGTTCCAGATGAGAAGAGGAAGAAGTTGGATCAGACTGCAGAAATGGGTTTTCTTGCGGGCTATAGTGAAAATGTGAAAGCATATCGCATCTATATTCCAGAGAGTAGGAAAATCATAGTAAGGAGGGATGTGAAATTCATGGAAGAGAGAACCTTCAGGAAATCCCAAGAAATGGCTACAGATACGCAGATTGAGGAGGATCCACTAGTACAACCTCAACGACCTATAGAGGATGGGTCAAGTGCCTCTCCACAACACAAGGATTCTGAGGAGAGTTCCTCTGAAAAAGAGCAGGCATGAGAGTAGGTGAGACCGCCCACCACTAGTGGGAGACTGAGCAGAGAACTTCAACAAATTTTGAGGGATGTAGAAGAATTTGTTGGAGCCCCTAGAGATGGTAAGAGGATACAAAGACAATCTGACAGATACCGGGCCCCGGTAGCTCAAGTTGGAGAACCTTCCAGCTTTTGGGAAGTAGCTCAACATCAAGTGTGGGTGGATGCCATGTTGGAGGAGTATAGCTTTATCATGATAAACGACGTTTGGGAAGTAGTCCCTAGACCACAAGACATATCAGTTGTAGGATATAGGTGGATCTACAGGATCAAGTATGTTGCAGATGGCAGCATAGAGAAGTTCAAGGCCAGATTTGTAGCTAAGGGGTACGCACAAAAGGTAGGGATCGATTATGAGGAAACCTTCGCCCCTATAGTTCGCTACACTTCTATCAGATCCGTGATCTCTCTAGCAGTGCAACTAGGATGGGAGATTCACTAGATGGATGTCAAGACAACATTCTTGAATGGGGTGATAGAGGAGGAAGTTTACATAGAACAACCACAGGGCTTTGAGACACATGAGCACAAGACTCATGTTTGCAGGCTTAAGAAAGCCTTGTATGGTTTAAAACAAGCCCCTAGGGCATGGTATGGGCGAATTGATAGCTACTTGCAGAAGATGGGGTTCGTCAAGAGTGACGCAGATCCCAATCTCTACTACTTGAGAGTAGGGGGTGAGCCGTTAATTCTGGTATTATATGTGGATGATATGTTTCTTACTGGATCATCTAATCTCTTCAAGGACTGCAAGGAGAATCTGGCTACAAAATTTGACATGAAGGATCTGGGGCAGATGCACTATTTTCTTGGATTTGAAGTCTGGCAGTAGAAGGGGGAAATCTTCTTGGGGCAAGGAAGATACACCACAGAAATCCTGAAGAGATTTTAGATGGAAGACTGTAGACCCATGGCCATGCCAATGATTACTAACCGGAAGAAGATAGACACAACGAAGGATGATGAGGTTGATCCCACCTTGTATAGGCAGCTCATTAAATCATTGATGTATCTAGTCAATATTAGACCAGACATTTGTAATGCAGTGAATACCCTCAGTCAGTTCATGGTGGAACTAAGGAGGGCTCATTGGGCAGTAGCCAAACATGTTCTCAAATATCTAAAGGGGACAGTCGAGTATGGATTGAAGTACACCAAGGGAAATGAGGTCTAGTTGAGTGGGTTTACAGATGCAGATTGGGCTAGAAGCACAGTGGATTGGAAGAGTACCAGTGGGTATTGTTTCAATCTCAGATTAGAAATGACCTCCTGGTGCAACAGGAAACATAAATCCGTAGCATTAAGTTTTGCCAAGGCAGAGTACATGGCAACAAGCACAAGTTCGCACAACTTATGTATGATAATCAGAGTTGCATTAGGCTCTCTGAGAATCCTGTGTTTCATGACCAGTCGAAACACATTGACATTCGGTGCCACTTCATCAAGGACTATGTCCAACGGGGAGCAATGCAGTTGAGGTACACTCCTACAGGGGAATAGGTAGCAGATATCCTCACCAAGGCTCTGAGTAAGATTAAGTTCACTTACTTCAGAGAGAAGATGGGGATGGTCGAGAAACCCTTGCATTAGAGGAACGGGTGGTCTACATAAATAGAGGGAGCTGCATTATGGATGAGGCAGTGGCAGAGACAGTGTTACATGCAACAATACAGAGGGCAGCAGCGCAAAGATGAGGGGCAATAGCTAGGACATCATCAGCGCAACAAATGTTCTAGAGTCAGAGCAATACAATGGTATCTTTCTTAAACACTTTCCTCGCTAAGAGGGAGTGTTGATTTTATAGCATCAGGAAGTGTTCCAAGTCTCAAATTTAGTGGAGAGGCTTGGACAACAGTTATCTAGAGAACCTAGAAATCGTTTGTGGAAATTTCTCTTGGATCTTGCTTTATTAAAATAATTAATTATTTTAATGCAGACCCTCAGTCTAAACTTAGGGTAATTAAATAATTAAGGGGTATTAATAAAGCATAGTGTGAATCTTCTAGAAAACGAAGATCAAGTCATCTTTTAATCTGAGCCATTGTTTACGATATAATCTCGACCGTAGATTCATCAACGAGAAGACTATAAGAAGAGGCGTGAGGGTCATTTGGAAATCAAGCCGGGGACATTCTTAGTACTCGAAGGAAATCGGTTCTGAAGCAAGAGAATTCAATTTCAGCGTGTGACTCTGTAGAAGACAAGAGGGTGAAGGGAAGGGTGTGATGATCGGCAACAAGAACCCCTCCACGCAGAGTTACGCAGTCTAGAGAGGGACTACGCAGAGCTCACATGATGGATGATGCAAAGGGCGTAGGAGATCACCTCGAGGGTGAGAAACACTTCTGAAGGTTCCATAAAATTCAACCAGGTGTATGCTAATTTTACTCTGCTCATTAGGACTCTTGTAAATGAACTTTTCATTACTAAATATAAATACAAAACCCTCATCTGTTGCACCAGTTTTCCTACATTGGGTTTTTCTGGGGACTATTGTCCAAAAATAATTGTGTTCATATGGTTGTTTCTATTGTGCTACTTGTGTAATTTCCGCTGTTATGCTTTTAATTAGAGTGAAGTATTGCAAATGTGTTTATTTCAGAATTTACTAAAGCATTTGTAAATAACTTATCTCATAAGTAGGAGAAATAAATCAATCATCGCAGTAATAATTTTTAGATCTGAAAATTTCACACTATGAAGCCTCCTACAAGCTCAAGGAAAACCTTTACAAATGAAACTTGAGGTCTTAGGCTGATCCTTGATGAGAAATTTCTACAATATAAAGACTCAATAGAAATCATATTTTTACAAGTGAAGAAGAGAGGCTAAGCCTCCTGAATGTTCACGACCAAGAGAGAGAGCAAGAGCCACAGAAGGAAATCGGTCTTCCTCAAGGAAGCTCCTTAACTGTCCACGACCAAGGGAAAAAGAAATATTCCTCCTCGTTTGACATTAGAGCTCAAAGGTCCAACAACAATTTGTTAGTAGTTTCTTGAAAGTGAATCCCACAAGTTGCTACAAAAAAACAAGATAGAAAAATAAAGCTACAAAAAAACCAACCAAGTGTTAGAAAAAAAGAATCACATAATATTGCACAATAATCTACAAAGGGCTAAGCCAAAGAGGATGAGTAAACTCTCCTCTTTGTCTAGCTATGCTTAAGCTCTTTAAATAACAAAATATGATCCAATGAAGCACAATGAAAATTAAAATATTTTTAAATGGTTGCATGCATTCAAATTATGTACAAACGAATCCCGGCAAGACACTTTTCCATTAGATAAACTATGAAAATCCAGATAACAAATGAGAGTTCCTTTGAAGGTGCTTCAAGAGTGGGTTAGTCTCCCAAAGACTTCCCCTCACGCTTGATCCAAAAAAATTATTCTATAATACTCAAGTCACACATTAGTCCATCTACATTTAGATAAGCAAACAATGAATTGAAACTTCTGGAAATTTATTTGAAAATAAACGAGAACTTTCAACCTCTAGAGCCTACTTTCAAATCAAATGCTAATAAAAGATAGATGTGCATTAGCAAGTTCACAAGAATACATGGAAAATGAAATATCTCAAAGCATAGAAAAAATTATACCAATAGATGCTCCAAAGGAAGAACACCCACGAATGGGGAAGAGTCTATTATTCTACGAAATGGAGAATACAATGGGAGGAATCCGTCGACAGTCATGTGATTGGACGTCGACTCCGTCACTCTATGGGCCCCATGTTCTTGCACCCTTCCGCCTCCGGTAAAGAATTTCCAATGGGTTTAACTCCCATCCAGCCAACCTCATCTGTCCACCTCTGCCCGCTCCTCTCCGCGACTTTTTGGTATGCTTTCCACATTGTCTGGTCTCCATAACATGTAATTCATCATGTATGATACATCAACCATCATCTGTGAAATTTGAATTTTAAAATTGCCGCGTTTTAACTGAAATTTGTTTTGAATTTGAATGGCATTCATCTTCCCCAAACAACCAAAGACTACGTCTGCCAACATTCGACTTCCCAAAATTGCACGGTTCACTTTCACCCGATATGAATTCACCCTTCACTATAGCACTGTATCATGCACATCAAACCTTGGTCATGGCAGCATTGGTTTCATTATTTATGACGACGATGATGGCTTTGTTGTGGAGAAGTTCAACGCATATGTTAATGATTGCTTCAGACTACGCAACAATGCTTCTCATTACAAAGTCCTAATCGTTGGTCTTCAACATGCTCTCTCGTTCGAGATCACCCACATCACCGCCCTTGGACGTTAGGATTAATATATTCTGATTTCATTTTAAGGGGAATTTGTTTTCTTTCATGGTGTTCATTGTATCTTGTGTAGGTTGGTTGAAGGGATACTGCAACAAAGTTCGGAAATTGGCTTCACAGTTCCAGAGCTCTAGAATGGAGCATATCTATCCTCAACATAATTCTGAAGCGCGTTCTCTAGCCTGGGCAAGTTTTTACAGTGCTTTTGTAGATCAAAGTAGACATGCAAAGCGTGAGATTTTGCGGAGTATCAGATGCCCAGAGTTTGCGAATATTTTTCAGTTTTGTTTCTTTATATTGACTGCTTAAGTTCTATGCTTGAAGGTTGTTTTGACTTTGTTTTATTTGGTTGCTTTCCTAGTAGAGGGTTTCATTAATATGCCAAAAACACTTTTAATTGATAAAACCTAGGTTCATTGGTTGCAGGATTTTCATTCACTACAGATATTGTTTTATGCAAGATGAAGTATTCAAGTTTCATCCATGTTCTACTGGTAAGTGGGATTTCACAACTTCTGCATATTCGTATATCTCGCTTCATGTTCATACACTAACCCTAATATATCGTGGGACATGTGTCACTCTCAGTGTGTTATAGCCAGTGAAGGGATGGCGAAGTCTTCTACTATTTCTCCAACACTGAATTATTGGCATCACAAGTTTCCAATGACACCAATTCCTAATGATCTGCGGGAGCTCATCTCCCCTTTGTCATTGTCGAAGTAGCTCGATGACATGAAAGAGAAAGACAATGATGGGGTTTTTGTAGGAGTTGGAAAGATGGGATTGAATGTGGGAGTGGGTAAGGATAAACTTAAACCTAAGCCCAACCCCACACCAACTGTGACTAATAAGCCCAGCCCCGAGAAGGGAGGAGTGGGAGTTAATGTGGGAAAGGGAGGGGTTGTTAGTGGGTAAAAATCCTGGGAAAGGAGTCGACATCCATGTGTGTGACAACAATCCTTTCGACTACGATTACACACAATCAGACGATGAGATATTGGCTCCATCTTTAATATTGTCTAATATGCTTCACTCTCTCTGCAAAAAGAACAACAACCATAGTTATGCAAAGCTCTGAATAAAATGTTCTACACATTTCCAGGGGTTTAAAATACTCTTTTGAATGGTATAATCACTATAATATATTTTGTTTCAAATAAATAATTTCTCGTATTTCTAAATGCTAAGTGCATAGTTGTGGTTTTGTTGTTTCTCTGTAATTTGTTCAGCATTCGTTTGGTGCATTTGAGAAATATGTCGTATTTTTTCACATCAATCATTCATGCCCATTGGGTGTTCATAATTTTTTCATACAATTGATCGTTGGTAAGAATATAATAATTGTAATTAATAAAAATATATTAATATATAAACTATAATATTTTAGGAGTGGGAGTTAATACAGTTGTTCGTTGGTAAGAATATAATAATGGCAATTAAAAAAAAATATTAATATATAAACTATAATTATATATATGAAAATTAAACAATTATTTTTTAATTACTATACTAATTAATTAATAAAATGCATGTATCACATTATTTATAAGATTAATTATATAATAAATACAAGGAGTTAATGATCATATTAGTATTTTAAGTTTTTATATATACATATAAAATAGTATAATTATATTGAATTAAATTTTTTTAAGGTTTGTTTTGGGGGAAATTTAATTGACGATCAATGTATTTGAGTAGGTGGTAACTAAAAGGTCCAAGATTCAAATCCCCCGGTGACGCGATTTAGAAAGAGGAGAAGTGTGAAACAAATCATTGTAGATTTAACTTATTTCTAATTTATTATACATAAATAGGGATCAATTTTTAAGAGGTCCAAATATTTTCTCTAATTTTGATCCCTCTCAATAAATGATAGATTAAGGGTTATAGATATATGCTTGCTTTTGACATGTTATGTGAGAAATCTATGTGGAGGACTAAAATATTTACACATTTTGTTTATATTAGTAAACATACCATTGAAATGTTTTAGACACAATGCATTGACAGATATCCAATCCTTAGAGGTGCAAATATCTCAATTTTTGATCCATGAGCATGATATATGGAGAGCATGATACATGTAGATGCTAATATAATTTACAATGATACTTAATATGCCACATCTCAACTCCATGTTGAGCATAGAATAATTTATACATCTTCCTATTAAGGTTATATATATATATATATATATATATATATATATATATATATATAATGTTTTAAATGTTAAGTATCAACTCCATACCAATAATCTAATCAATTACACATTTTGAATTATCTATTAAGAAAAATAAGAATTTTTTTACTTTTTAAATTTGCTCTCTATATACATCATGTTGACATAAAAAAAAATTTAAGGTGTCATTGAAACATTTTGTTTAAGGACGATGTTAAAATACTTTTTTGTGTTATTAACGAATAACACATCATTACAATTAAAAGTAAGAGAGTAATAGAAAATCAACAATAATAAAACATATAATAATAGCATATAAATCATGACACAAATCATGATACTTTTTTTTGTTATTAACGAATAACACATCATTATGATTAAAAATGAGAGATAAATAGAAAATCAACAATAATAAAACATATAATAACATATAAATAATGGCACACAATTTAACTTATATCAACAATAATAAAATTTTTATCAACAACATATTAATTATGACACACAATTTGTCTTAAATCAACAATAATAAAATATATAACAACTACATATAAATCATGACACACAATTTAACTTGGAAAATCCCAATTGTAATAGATCTACTATACAATCAAAAGACACCTTACCATGGAGGATACCAATCCTATTTATAGGGTTCATTACATGTCATTTTATGGGTCAATCCTGCGAGTCATAAATATTATGCTCAAAATCCAAGTTTTTGAAAAGTAAACATATTTAATTGTATGAATGAGTCAATTTGACTTGGATAGGGGATATTCTTTGGATTTTAGATTTTCATCTCCAAAGTGTTGTTTTTTTTAAGTGTTTTTATTTCCTTCATCACTCCATGGGTGCACACTTACCATGTCCATTGTTTTTTTTTACCAACAATTACAAATGCATTCATGACAGGGTCTCACCTTACCATGCTCTTCACAACCTCATGTTGCATCTTTCACTTGTGAACCCTTGAAATATCGAGCTACCTCCTAATGACTCATCAATGTTTTCACGTCAATGCAACTACATATTCTTCTTAATCAAACTCATTCCCAACCATATCACATTTTGATATTTCTTCATATGCTCCCTTTTAACCAAAGATTCAACTTCCTCAACAACATTAATCTAGCATACAAGTATGCCTACCACCCTTATACCCAAGTGGTTCATTAAACAACTTGATCCTACATCCTATCTATGCCTAATAGGAATAACTCTATGGGATGTCACATTATTGGAATTTATGCTTGAATAATGGGGCTTAAAATAAACATAGAGAATTCAACTTGTCAATAAATCTCGAGTATTCAAATGTGATTACTCATAAACCCTAAGTCCTTACCTATAGGAGAGCCACCTACTCTCATACAGATTGTTAGGATTGAAAATGAAATTAGAAATATTAAAACATATAACAACAACATATAATTCATGACACATAATTTATCTTGGAAAATCCTCACATTTCCCTCCCTATATATATAAGAGAGAGAGAGTTTTTACTTAACATAGATATTAAAATATTTTATTTACCATTTAGTTTGAAAGATTTTTTTTTTGTTATTAATAATTTTTAAATACTATGTATCATTTTCATATTAAGGAATGCAGAAATTAAATTACACATCTCCCTCATACTAGAATGTAGAAAGTGTGATGTAGGAGCATTTCTTCAAGTCAACAAGACATAGTAGGTATTACCACATTTGCTAGAGGGAGTGGGTTCCCTTGATTTAATTTAATTTAACATAATGTAATTAAGGTTATGAATTTGATTTTATAAATGAAATAGGGATTACTCAGAGAAATAAGGGATTATTTACTCATCAACATGTAATGCACTATTTCAAATGATTTTTTAATGAGTTAGAGGTTTTAGGATAGACTTTATATTTTCAATGTATGGATTATTGGATCCATCATTAGTGGAACTCAACAAACCATTCTATTACATATAGAAAAATATGTAATTACTAGAATAAGATAGGAGAGTGGAGAAGAGATGGAAGAGAGAGTTGAGAGAGCCTAAGGACTGAGAGAGGTCCAAGAGAGTGAAGAAGAGGGCCAATTGATTGTGTAATTAGGTCAATTTATATGAAATGAGATATTTTTTAGGAATTTTGAGTGTAAATGTATGTATAAATATATACTGGATAGGGTGTGTGTGAGAATTTTGAGTTTTTGGTGTCAAAGAGGAAGACAATACAATTCCTGCAATTTTATAGTCTTTCTTTCCATATTGAGTTAGTACATTTATACTGTGCTTTTTTATTATACAAATTAAATGCATATATGATCAATTTTGTGTTGGTTTCAAAGGATCATATCTTGTAGTTAAAAATAGTTTTGTCCTAAATATTACAATCTACAATTAGACGACAAAGGTTCTAAGTTATCTAGATATGCAATGTGGAGTTAAGTCTATAATCATTAGATATGGACCAAATCCATTTTATACCGAAACTATTATTGGACGAAGATAAGAATAGCTATGTCAAGGGAAGTGCATCAATTTGGCTAGTAATGTATCGAGGTTGAGAAGGTTCTAGGCTTTGAGAGTGTTGGCAGTGTCATTTAAACCTTGATATTGATTCAAAGAGGAGTGGACCCACAACAATTGACCTAGGTGTATCCAAGCTCGTGGATCTAGTTGTTCAAGCAAGTTTGAAGTGACTTTAGGGTTAGATCCTAGATAGAGTTTTAATATGACTCATAGTGTATTTGGTTGATCCATGTGGATATAGATGGCCACCCACCTACTCCATTGGCTCAAAGCAAATTTCTCCATCTTGGAAATTTTTCTGTAGATTTTAGGGTCCTAAACTTACTAGGAATTTTGAGGCCCTAAACAACCTTTTTTTGACATGGTAAGGACCTAGGAAATGTCCTTAGTCTTTGATCTAGGCCCTAGTCAAAATGTGTAACTCTTGGATAAAACTTTCCAACAAGCTACCAATCACACCAAATGGAGATTACATGTAAAATTTACAACCCTGAGAATTTTATGTACCAATTAATCCCATCAAGGCCTGCAAACCTTTAGGTGTTTATTTTAGGGTTAGGTTTTTTTTACCTCTAGAGTTCTTGATTTTTGTTAAAATGTCATTCTCTCAACCTCATGTAATAGCTTTTATGAATGCATGTAGTCGTCATCTCTTTTTATTCAAAGATAACTACCACTATTCTATTTATCCTATGCTATAAAATATTTGTATTTAATTTATTAATAGAGGTTGGGTTTTCACCACATTATTTTAATATCTACTATATTTATCTGTGTGTGTTCCATTTATTTTCTTGCATTTCATTTCATTCCTTGTATGACCAAGATGAGTGATATCAAAGCAATCTACTCCTTGTTGTTTCTTAGTGCGTGTCCCTGACAAGGTTAGGGTGTAGAGAGTTTGGTCTCGAGATAGTTTAACTTAGTAACAATCACTCTCATAAATCCAAGTGGCCTCCCATGGAGGAAGGAAAGAGAGATGGTAGGGTAGGAGATCCTATTATGTTGTTTCTCAAGAAAGTACTCATGTGGTAGAGGAATGAGATAATGGGAAATTTCGCTAGATACTTTCTGTGATTTCCAATAGTGGTTGAGGCACCTTTAGCAAGCAACAATCTTGGAGGTGCGACACCCTTCAAAGTACAAGTTAACTTTGAAATCCCTTTATTTGATGGCCAAATCGATGTATATGCCTTGGAGGAAAGGTTAAATATGTTAGAGGGCTATTACTTTATCCAAAAAAATTCTCACAATTAGAAGATCAACTTCAAACTACTAAAAGTTAATTTCCATGCCAAACATTGGTGGGAACATTATTGGGAGAGACATAGTGAAGATGATTATGTAATTTTTAATGGAGTACCAACTTGGGCCACTTGTTGATTCTCTTAAGTAAGAATTCTACCCTATAGGGAACTATGATGATCAATACACGAGATGGACAAATTTGTGATAAGAGAGAGACTAGATGATATTGGAGTACACTAGTAATTTCCATACCTTCTTCTCAAAGCCCAGTATTAAATATTTCAAGTGGCACCTAGTCTTGAAGTACCACAGTGGTACATCCAAACAGAGATGGATTTCCTAGACATCTCCTCTTTGGGAGTCGCTTATCGACATGTTGTCAAAATTAAGTAGAAATTGAAGTAGTAGAATATGCAAGAGTTCAGGCCTACCAATATTCCACAATAGAAGCCCAAAAAAGTAAACCCTAACTCATAAAACTAGATAAAAAACAAGAAGAGTCAACCTCAATACAATAAGCCCAAGTCACATGCAAATAAGGATGATGGGAAGTTAAAAAAGGACATTGGAAAGTAGCGTGATTTCCACAAAATCTCATAGAACAACACTCATGAATGTAATTTGAAACAATAATTGTTATTGGAGCTAAAAGAAAGGGAAATAGACAATAGAAGTAGGTGGAAAAGATTGTAGAGACATACAAAGATATCTTAACTCCACCTATGGGCGTGCCTCTACACTTCCATGTCAAATACTTAATTGACTTGATACATGTTTCTCCTTTACATAATGGCCAAATATATAGACACCCTCTCTTATAGAATTAGGAAATTAAATGTCAAATTCATGAGCTCATCCAAAAGAGCCACATTCGACCAACCTCATGACCTATTTGATCATGAGTCAAATCAAATAATGACCATTCTACTCATGAAACTCATGGAATAATTTTTGAATTGGACAAATGAAACTCGTGGACTAATAAATTGATTTCTAGGATAAGCAAGGGAGGATGTCGCCATTGCCACAACTCAATTACTACAACTCCATAATTGCAACTCCATTGTTGCAAGCCAATTACTGCAACTCAATGTTGCAACTTTGATGCCATATTTTCTCTAATTGATTTGGAGAGCAACAACACTTACTACAACATCATGATTAGGTAAATATAGAACTCTAGCTTGATGGTTGAAGTGTTGCAACTATAGATGTATTGTAACCCTCATGCTAGTGAAGATACCAACTCTCTTTTTATGACCAACATGACAACACAATAAAGGTATGGAATATAATGAATCTTTACGCAAACCTATAAGGAAGTGATCACTCACAATAAGTTAGAAAAGTGCATTTCCTAACTCCATAATGAATGGTACTAATTTGGCATAGGCCAACTTGACCACTAATTTGATCGCATGCATCAACTGCCACTGTAACACTAAACTCTATTAGATCCTTTATTTTGTTTCTAGATAATATTGTAGGCTCAATTGGCTTTGAATGTACATTATTTCCTATGATGGTTGATAATAGGAATTTTGGCATATTCTTTTAGATATATATTTATTCCTCTAAATTGCCTCTTCACCCCCACCCCAAACCCCAAAAAAAAAGTGGAAATGAGTGGGCACCTTGCAATAATTTTCTCTAGGTTTCTTTTCTTATTTCTATTACTCTTGGTTATTACAATGACAATGAATTGAATTGAAAGGGAAGGGAACCAAAATCATGAATCAAATGGAGGGATAGAGTGATAGTTTTATGATATGGAATTTTGAACAAAGTTATTTATGAGGTTATTAATAGATTTTCCAATGGAAAGGTGTGATGAATGAGTAAATGATCCAACTTAACAACTAGATGACCTATTCCAGTCCTTCTATTTGACTAGGTATACTTTCATCTCTTAGGGAAAATATTCACAAACTCTCAATATAAAATTAGGTCCTCTATCTTCTCTCCAAATCCATCCCTTACCTTTCTTCTTCCCTTTTTTTTTCCATAGTAGATAACACCATGTTGAAGTCACACTACAATATTGGTTTTGCCATAGTCAAATTCCCTCATTTAACTTCATCATTTTGAGTTTTTTTTTAATAAAAATATTTTAAAGAAAAATTACACCATGACATTTATTAGTTAGTGTGCATTTTAATTCCAAATTTATCATACAATTAAAAAAAAAATCCTCAAAAAAGAATTTCAATTAATTTTTTTTGAAAGAAAATGTACACCCTTAAAAATTCCTAAATTAATATGTAAAATAACCCATACTAAATTAACACATTGTCATATATATGAAAGAAAATGTAAAATCCTCCATTATTATTATCCAATTTTAAGGTCACGACCAAGCCAGACACCAAATTGGCATATGAGACCCTCTTGTTTGTGCGACAAGGGACCCACCTCCACGCAACGATTACGACTGCTAAGTCTACGGAGGCATACATACTCTACCCCTTTGGTTTTGAACCTGTGACTTCTTAGGAGGAAACACATGCTCTTAACCATTAGGCCCACTCAAGCTGTATACACTATAAAAGGGTTGGATACACTTTTAGGAGTGTAATATCCTTATTCTCTCAATATTGTGTCAACTATTCTTTGGTTTTCTTTAAAAAGTTTATTTAAAAACATTAAAATTTAAAATTTTACAAATATAAAATCTTAATAAAAATCCTTATAATATTATTTTAATGTAGTTAAGGTTTATGAAATTAATATAACATACAAATTAATTATATATTTGATAATTATTTTTTATAAAATTAGATATGTGTATATGAGGGGTGATTTTAAGTTAGGGTGAATCTACATTCTTTCATAGATCCATTAAAACCCTCGAAGGATGATCAGAGAAGGGGAAGGAGAAGTAATAAAAAGCTATTATAAGAGTTAGATGAGATGCTTGTCAACTTCAAAAGAATCTTCCACATCTACATTCACTTCCTTTATATGCCTAGCTCCACTGTTTTGAGTTGCTTCCTCTCGTTGAGCCTGGAACCTTACTCTATTTCCTAGTGTCATTAACCCCTTGTCTAACTTCTTTGTCTTCCTCTATGAATTTGTTTCCTTGCAAACTTTTCCACTGCTTTAAGAGTAACTCGATATGCCTCCTCAACTGTTGTTAAGGGTAGAATGCTTATCTCATCTTGGATATCATATCTCAAGCCATTTATGTACGTGGATACTTTCTCCTCATCCTCTTACACATAACTTACTAGATAATATTGATCTGATAAAACTCCTCTATATATTATGTAACCATCATAGCATTTTGTTTGAGATTTCCTTTGAATTTTGTACCATCCTATCATAGCTCTTAACTTTTCTTTTCCTTTATTTTTGCTTTGTGCTAGCACCTCTTCCCAGAATTTTTATATTATCCTTATTCCCCAAAATGATATTTTTTTTTTATGGTTCCATGGTCCAACCAAGATGAAGCCTCCTTATGCCATCCATCTTGAGTCGAAGGTGGTTTTGGCTAGACTTTAAAATGATTTTATAGAACGTCTTGTTTTCCATGTGGTTTAACCTCTTATTAGGCCTTGCATACACAACCATAGTCATGCTTTCAATAAAAAATTGTTTGCTTTGCTTCTATGAAGAGAATATTATTTTGAAATTAAATTGTTTTGAATCTATTGTATCTTTCTTCAAGGCTTCCTCTAGAACCCCATTGTAAACTTTGAAAACTCTATTAATCTTTTTTTCAATGCTATAACTTTTAGTTGCACCTAAGATATGAACTCCAAGATATTTGAAAGAAGACACTTCCTTCAATTAATTGCTAATTGACATATACCAAATATATAGTTTTTTTAAATTTAATTATTATGATTTTCATTTTATCAATATTAATAATCATATTCAATATGAATTTTTTTAAATTTAATTATTATGATTTTCATTTTATCAATATTAATAATCATATTCAATAAAAAAAAAATAATCAGTAAAATTTGAAAAATCTCTTAAAACACATTATAATCAATTTAATAAATACAAAAATATTTAAATATTTAAAAATATATTAGAATGATATTTTCTTTACTATATATGTATTTTTTTTCAAAATTGTAATGTAAATTTAAAATTTCTGAAAACTTACATTTCAATTAATTAATATAAAAAGTAATGTAAATTTAAAAATTCCGAAAACTTATACTTCAATTAATTAATATAAAAAATAATGTAAATTTTAAAAATCCGAAAACGTATACTTCAATTAATTAATATGCAACGTTTTATATTTTAGTTTAAAAATTTCACATTTAGAAATATAAAATCATGAAAATTGGCAATTTTTTTGTGTGTTTTTATAAATTATTTAATTATATTAATATAAATGGAGCATCTGTTCTATAACATAATTCTTGGGAGACTCTTGCTCCATAACATAACTTTGAATATTTCCGTTTAGACTATTGTTTGCCAAGCGGATCTGTTCTGCTCCATAACATAATTCTTGTGAGATTCTTGTTCCATAACATAACTTTGAATATTTCCGTTAAGATTATTGTTTGCCAAGGAGAGCTGTTCCAACTAGACGACCCAATTATGTTAGTATACTTCCTATGAAGCTGTTTATTGAAAGTCGGACTCATTGCAGCATTGTACAATTACACAGAGTTTTTGGAATATAACTATGGAACAAATTATAGTTGAGGTTGAGTACTCCCAGCGCCTTCTACTGGCCAAACTCCGTTGGAATTCATCCTGTGAAGTTATTCCGAGACAGTTTCAGAGTGCGTAATAATGAAAAGTTGCCAAGAGACGGTGAAATGGGATCTTGCAATCCCAATCCAGGTAGTGTTATGGAAATCACTCGTTTAGTGCCCTTTCTGCATAAAAAGCCATTCCACGAGCTTGTTGCAATCCAATTACCTTTCACCTGCACAATATACAATGAACACCATGAAAGAAAACAATTTCCCCTTACAATGCAATCAAAATATATTAATTCTGGCTTAATTACCTTTCACCTGCACAATATACAATGAACACCATGAAAGAAAACAATTTTCCCTTGCAATGCAATCAGAATATATTAATTCGAAAGCCAGAAAGAAAGGAGAGGACTTATTACCTGCTGGATAAGGACCATACAATGTCCAATGTGGGTGATGTCCAGTCAGAGAACATGTTGAAGACCAACGATTAGGGCTTTGTAATGAGAAGCATTGCTGTGTAGTCTAAAACAATCATTAACATATGCGCTGCACTTCTCCACAACAAAGCCATCATCATCGTCATAAATGATGAAACCAATTCTGCCATGACCGGGGTTTGATGTGCATGATCCAGCGCCATAGCGAAGGGTGAATTCATATCCGAAGAGAGCGAACCCCGCTGTTTGGGGAAGCCGAATGTTGGCGAGGTGAGAGCCTCTTCCCGCCTGTGCCATTCAAAATCAAAACAAATTTCAGTTAAAACGTGGCAATTTTAAAATTCAAATTTCATAGATGATGGTTGATGTATCATACATGACGAATGACATGCTATGGAGACCAGACAACTTGGAAGCATACCAAAAAGTCACGGAGAGGAGTGGGCAGAGGTGGACGAACCAGGCCTGTCGGATGAGAGTTATACCCATTGGAAATGCTTTACTGGAGGCGGAAGGGTGTAGGAACATTGGGCCCATGGAGCGATGGAGTCGACGTCCAATCACCGAAATGTCGACGGATTCATCTCGCTGGATTATCCATTTCGTAGAATAGGACTATTTCAAGTCTTTTTATTGATATTCTTGAAAAGTGTACAAAGTAGCAGCGCTTCCGCAAGCATAAAAGCTAGTAAACCATATTTACAAATGAGAGCCCAAGGCTCACTTATATAAGAGAATGGGAGCAAATCTCAATGAAAAACCAAATGGCAAGTGGTGACAGGGAGAAGATCACAAGGCAAATTCGAATTTGATAAGTGGAGCTTTAACGCCAAGTGTAAAAATCGAATTCTGGCAAGTGGACATCATTTTTTTCTTCCCTTATGTGCCAAATTCGAATTTTATGATTTTTTTTGTGTATATGGGTGGTAACCCATGTGGATACAATTTTCCACAAAAATCTCCACCAAAATTCTCTCAAATGTGCATTAACTTCACAAATTCGAATTTCCAAGTAAGCATCTCTCATTTAATGCCAGAAATTCGATTTTATTTAAGCACATGTCATTTCCTTGATTTAGGAGTCCACATCACCTTAGGACTTCACTTTAACTCCTTCATAATTTTTCACCTCATTTCCACCTCATTTAGCATGTGTGGATATTTAGTTTTCTCTATTTTTTTAATTTATGGCTTAATTAATTGCCAGATTTCCCACTAAACCTAAGAAAAATGGATTTTGAGGGTTCAAAACACATTTTTAACCCTCAAAGTGTGTCATAGTAGAAAGTTGAGGATTAAAGGTGTAATTTTGATTACTCATACCTCATACAAATTCTCTGGACAATACTTATTACAATTCAATTACAAATTTTATTGCAATTTTTGACCTGCGAGAAATTTAAAAAAATAAAAAATGGCTACTTAGACTTAACCAAATTCCACGAAATTTTTTCTTTGATCTAGTATGGTAATATATATTGACTCTAGACACTAGGACTCACCCAAAACCTCACCATCAAGCTGTACTCCGGCTTTGGGGTAAAATTGGAAGAAAAAACTCAATTAATTATTAAGTCCTGATAGAGAGATGATAATTAATTGAGTGAAAAAAACCTCCCAGAGTAATACTCACTTTTTGGCAAGGTCTCAGGCTACTTAGGCCTGTTACGGACTCAATTGACTCAAATCTTATCATTACTAGCATCACTTATTACAATTCCTCGTAGGGCGTGAAATTTGGGTACAAGAGAAAGATGATGAGAAGTAGACGTAAAGTTTAAAAAATCTATTGAATTGATGATATCTGATGGTACAAGTGTCCTTTGGTTCATCATTGGGTATGGAGTCTTCATATAATCATCAGGTGTTACTCCGATGGTCAACATTTGGCTCCATATGGAGATGCATGCTAGATATGAAGTGATAGTGTGCAAGAACTTAGAATCTGCATCCACCAACCAAAGATATATATTAGCAGTATCCCTTCAAAATATTATCGAATAAAATCATGTACAAAAATGGAAATTTTATTTTAAGGTCATAAATAACAATTTATTCATGAAAGGAATTTAAACAAAATTGACAAAGGATAAGGTTAGGAATATGATACAAGAAGATGCTCCATGGCATCAGATGTCCTCAATGAATTTCATGCTTAGAACCTGCTTACTTTCAGGCAGATCCATGGGTTTCTTTTCTGATGTGCCATGTCCAATTCTGAATATCTTAGGATTTTGATCCATCCCAACATTGTGTTGTATCTGGTCATTAGATTTACCAAATCCTTTCCGCTTTTTTCTTTTATTTTTAATAAATCGTGATGTTGATGCAATCAAAGTAGACCTTTCTGCCCAATCTCGAATATGCTCAGATGGAAAATCCGAAGTATCCAAGACTTCTTTGACCTGTCTTTCTCCATTTTGCATTTGCTTTGACATGGGCGATGGATCAATCTCATAAGTATGAACTTGATTCCCCTTGGTTTCCTTTCTATCCAGATCACCTTCAGTTAGCCATTTTTCAATGGAATAAATGCCCTCCTCATAATGAGATGAGGTTTGCTTTAGAGGATGGGGAGGCTTATAATTTGTTTCTTTGTTTCTTTCCCATTCATTATCTTCTCTAAGCTGGAATTTTTGTACATGTAATCTTTCCATTTCCTCCAACCTATTCTGAAAAGTGATCTGATTAGCCTTCATAACATTTATTTCCTTAGCATGATTTGTTTCCATGGTGTTGATTAATTGCACTTGTTTTTCTTCCATGGTGAGCAACCTGTTTTGAATAAAGGTCATCTAATTAGAATGATTAACCTCCATGGCCTTTATTGCGTGTGCATGATTTATTGTTAGTCTTGTTTGATTGAGTTCCATGTTTTTAATGAGTTGAGTTTGGTTGAGTTGCATATCCTTAATCATTTGAGTCAACTCCCTGATGAGATCCCTATCATTCTCATTTGCTTGAGTTTTCGCTTTGATCTTTCTTTCATCTCCATATTTTTCTTCAAAGGCATCAATGATTGATTCTAGTGAATCAAAATTATTCGCAAGTAAGTCTATGAACCAATCCATAGCATCGCCATCTAATGAAAAGATGAAGAGTTTCTTTTTAACATCCTCATGGTTAATATCATGGCACTATTTTGGGGGTAATGGCATTGTTACCTAGAAAACTAGGCAACTCATCAACAGCCTCAATGGCTTCATCTGGAATAAAATTTGGATAGCCTGGAATGTTAGAAAAATCACAAGGGGCAAATAGAGCATTCATGACGTCATGCTCACTTGACCCGGAAAGAGAAAATTGATATCAAAGAGAGGCCCATGTCCAAGATTAGCAAGAATTCTACAAGAAGAACGTTTCAAAAAGAAATCCTTGCAGAAAATGAAATAAGTGGAGTTACCACTGGAACATGAATCTAACTCTAAAATCCAACATGCAAAAACCAAAAGTTAGTCGATTTCCCACGTACAAGAACGTGTATCCCCGGAAACGGCACCAAGAAATGTTATCGCTTGCCGCCTACACCTACCTACAAGTTAGTGAGAAAAAGCCTTTAACCCCACAAGGTGTAGTTGGTGGCAAAGAACTTACAGAAGGAGTTGTCACACTAATCCCATCTCTCTCTGTTTAAGCTATCTCCTAAGTTAGCTATGGGAGGTGGTCCCTAAATGGGAAACTAAGTTAAAAGATGTGAGTTTCTAAGAGAGTTGTTAGAGTTAAATAGATTACTTCTTAAGATTTATAACCAAAAAGTGTTATGAGCAATAACCATCAATACATAATTTAAATAAGCATAAAGCATATGAAAACCATTGTTTTCAAAGTATTGCTCTTTAAAATGAAAATGTATTTGTTTAAATGAAGTAAAATGTTTTCAAATGGAAAACAAAAGTAATTCTGAAAAGTGAAACAAGAAAATGTTAGCACAAGATATTGTAAATGCTTTCAAGATAAATAGGTTTATGAATCAAAACATGAGAAGCTATCTTACTCAAAAGGAAACAATTAGTGTTCTACTTTGGAGAATGTAAATGAGATGATAGAAAAACTCAACTGTTAGACCAAGGTAACAACATGAAATTAAATTTACAACACCAAATAAGGGTACTTCCCAATGAAACAAGATATATCAATCATCCATAAGCATAATGACCATTAAAATGACAACATGCAATGAAGTTGCAAAAGTAAGCAAATTTAAAAGTACCATAGAATTAAACTTGTTGCAAAATTTAAGAGATTAAAATTCTTGCATCCAAAGTGATTCTTGAAATAAGATTTGCATGTGAAACTTTAAATCATCAAGATAGCAAAAAATTGAGAAATTTGCAAGTAAATGTGATGAGATAGTGCTCTTGGTTTATTTTATTAGTTAGCTCTAAAACAAGATTACAATTGACTCTAATCATCGGACTTCACCCCCACCCAAAGGTCAGTGAGGAGTCCATAGAGGTAGAGGGTCCCTAAAATGTCTATTCAACAAACTTAAGTTGGAGGTAAATTTTAGTGATGCTTGGGGCATGTAAGATCTAAAAAGTAAATTAACAAGAAAATGAAAATTTAACTTCAACTTGAAATATATTTGCTTGTCATGAAATAAAATGTAGTTTTACTTGATGCATCAAACTTAAGATTGTCGAGTGTGCTCGATGGTGAAGCATAAGAAAATTTGAAGTATGATTTCAAGCTAATTAAACTCAAGTAAAGATGTTTGCATATAAAAAACATGAAGTTGCTATGAAAGTAGATACTCTTAAAACTTGTAGCAAATCAAAGTGAATAGCTAGTGAAATGAATGAAATATATGGTTGTGTTAATTGACCAATTATATGAGATGCATGCAATTTAAAGAGATCAACAAATCACACCACAAGTTCTCTACAAGAAATGGAGAGATTGGGATGCCAATAGGTAAAACTCACGCTTCCAAAATAAAAATTTTTATTAAGAGACTATGAAGCCTCCTACAAGCTCAAGGGAAACTTTTACAAATGAAACTTGAGGTCTTAGACTTATCCTTGATGAGAAATTTCTGCAATATAAAGACTCAATAGAAATCATACTTTTACAAGTGAAGAAGAGAAGCTAAACCTCCTGAATGCTCACGACTAAGAGAGAGAGAAGACGCCGCAAAAGGAAATCGACCTTCTTCAAGGAAGCTCCTTAACTGCCCACGACCAAGGGAAAAAGAGAGAGTCCTCCTCGTTTGACATTAGAGCTCAAAGGTCCTACAACAATTTGTTAGTAGTTTCTTGAAAGTGAACCCACAAGTTGCTACAAGAAAACAAGTTAGAAAACGAAGACTACCAAAAAACCAACCAAGTGTTAGATAAATAAAATCACAAAATATTGTAGAATAATCTACAAATGGCTAAGCCAAAGAGGATGAGTAAACTCTCCTCTTTGTTTAGCCATGCTTAAGCTCTTTAAATAACAAAATATGATCCAATGAAATACAATGAAAAGTAAAATATTTTTAAATGATTTCATGCATACAAACTATGTCCAAACGAATCCTTGCAGGACACTTTTCTATAAGATAAACTATGAAAATCCAAATAACAAATGAGAGTTCCTTTGAAGGTGCTTCAAGAGTGGGCTGGTCTCCCAAAGACTTCTCCTCACGCTTGATCCAAAAAGAATTCTTCTACAATACTCAAGTCACACATTAGCCCATGTAGATTTAGATAAGCAAACAATGAATTGAAACTTCTAGAACTTTATTTGAAAATAAACTAGAACTTTCAACCTTGAGAGCCTACTTTCAAATCAAATGCTAATACAAGATAGTTGTGCACTAACAAGTTCACAAGAATACATGAAAAATGAAATAACTCAAAGCATGGAACACAATGCACCATGCTCCAAAGAAAGAACACCCATGAATGGACTTCCAAAGTCTTTTTATTGATATTCTTGAAAAATGTACAAAGTAGCAGCATTTCCGCAAGCACAATAGCTAGTAAACCATATTTACAAATGAGAGACCAATACTCACTTATATAAGAGAATGGGAACAAATCCCAATGAAGAACCAAATGCCAAGTGGTGAGAGGCAGGAGATCACAAGGCAAATTCGAACTTGATAAGTGGAGCTCCAATGCCAAGTGTAAAAATCGAATTCTGGCAAGTGGACATCATTTTCTTCTTCCGTTATGTACCAAATTCGAATTTTATGATGGAATGACAAGTGTATATGGGTGGTAACCCATCTAGGGACAATTTTTCACAAAAATATCCACCAAATATTCTCCCAAATCCTCCCAAATGTACATTAACTTCACAAATTCGAATTTCCAAGTAAACAACTCTCATTTAATCCCAGAAATTCGATTTTATTTGAGCACATGTCATTTCCTTGATTTTAGGAGTCCACATCACCTTAGGACTCACTTTAACTCCCCCATAATTTTCCATGTCATTTCCATCTCATTTAGCATGTGTGGATATATATTTTTTTCATTTATTTAATTTATGGCTTAATTAACTATCAGATTTCTCACTAAACCTAGGAAAAGTGGGTTTTTAGGGTTCAAAACACATTTTTAACCCCTCAAAGTTTGTCATAGTAGAAATTTGAGGGTGAAAGGTGTAATTTTGATTACCCATACCCTATACAACTTCTCTAGACAACACTTATTACAATTCAATTACAATTTTTATTGCAATTTTTGACCTGCGACAAATTTAAAAAGTTAAAAAAAGAGTACTTAGGCCTAACCAAATTCCACGAAATTTTTTCTGTGATCTAGTATGGTAATATAAATTGACTCTAGACACTAGGACTCACTTAAGGCCTTACCATCAAGCCGTACTTCGGCTTTGGGGTAAAATTGTAGGAAAAACTCAATTAATTATTAAGTCTCGAGTGAAAAAAACATCCCAGAGTAATACTCACTTGTTAGCAAGGTCCCAAGCTACCTAGCCCTGTTACAGACTCAACTGACTCAAAACTCATCATTACTAGCATCATTTGTTATAGTTCCTCATATGGTGTAGAATTTGGGTATAAGAGAAAGATGATGAGAAGTAGAAGTAGGTTTTAGAAACTCTCTTGAACTGATGATATCTGATGGTACAAGTGTTCCCTGGTTCATCCTTGGGCATGGAGTCTTCACATAATCAAGTGCCACCCCAGTGGTCAACACGTCCCTCTGCCTTTTGCGTGGAGGCTCTGCGCTACTCCCTCTGCCACAACAAGATCTTGATCTGAAAGTCCTTTCTCTCTGTCGACTCACTCAGAGAGACATTGCCACGAAAATCTTAGCCCTCTTGGCCAGAACTACACAATCCTTCAATGGATTCGTTTTGCTTCATTGCAACAAAAATGACATTCACTTCAGAAATCAAATTTGTCCTTTCTATTTCACATCAATGCTCTGATACCATGTGAAAATTCCTAGATCTCAACAGTGTAAGGAATCCTACTGCAATAACTGAGTATACTTTTCCGATTAAGTAAATTACATTACATAATTAATTCAGATCTGAATTATTGAAGCAACTACTGAAGCAACCTACACTAAAATTGATTCAAAAATAAGGAAACTGAACAAAGAAATCATTCACACATATGACACCTTTGTTTTGGACTAAGTCCCTGAAAAAACCCAATGCGGTAAAACCGGTGCAGCAGATTTGAGGGTTTTATTATTATGAAATAACACTGTCTGAATACATCTCTGAATACCCTTGGGTAATTCAACTACAGAGAGAAACATTGGCAGAAGAATTTGTGAGGATTTACCTCACTCAATCACTAAGTTTCTGGCTAATCCGGATGAAGAAAACACTGCCTCGGAGAAGCTTTGCATAGATCCAACGCTGGAACCCATCCACTATGTCACCCCCTTCCAGGCTCAGCGTTAGCTCTCAGCGAAGTCGTTTTGCCTCTTCGGACCCTAAGGAACAGCCTCCCGGTGCCACTTTCCGGATCTTGGCATCCGAAACTGATCCACCAGCAAATTCCGAAAACCCTTCCTTCTGCTTCTGCGTGAACTTACGCAGTCACTGCGTCAGCCCTCTTCCTTCAACGCTGGCTAGGTTACTTCACCTCTACCTCTCTCTGACTGATGCTCAACTGAACTGAGAAAATCTCTTCCTCTTCGGATGATATCTCTGCCTCTCATTGCTTAGATCTCTAACTCGAAGTTCTCAGCAAACCCGCCCGAAAAATTTCGATCTTAGATCAATTCAGTGTCTCGTGTTTTCCAAATGACCCTCAAGTCTTCCTTTATAGTCTTCTCGTTGACATATCAACGGCTCAAATTAGATGTCTAATCAACGACCAAGATCATAATATGACTTGGTTCATGTCCTTTAGAAGATTCACATTCTGTTTTATTTAATATCCTTTAATTATTTAATTTCTCTAAGTTTATACTTAGTGTCCCCATTTAAATAATTAATTTTTCAAATAAAACAAAATCAGAGTGGAATTTCCACAAATACTTTCTGGGTTCTTTGGAATACCAATGTCTAAGTCTCTCCACCAAATTTAAGACTTAGAGCACTTTCTAATGCTACAAAATTCAGCATACAACAACTTGACTCTTAGTTTATGTGATGATTATGATCTTAATGTACCTGCGAAGGTGCCTGATTTGAAACTTATGTTCTATTTGGACAATTTTCTTTGATGCAGAACTTGAGGTAGTTTACTTTTCATGTACTTAGGGCATATTTGGTGGTGAAAGTTGTATAAGGGTTTTAACTTTTAAGGGCTGCAGTGACTATAAAAATTATAAATACCTTACTGTCCGGGTCCAAGATATCATTTAGTTTTAAGAACTTAATTTTGTGTATCTCCATGTGATTTTCCCTATTTGTGCCATTGCATGCACACTATAAATCTGCAAACTTACATATCTAGTTTCTAAATGTTTATATTTTGAATTTTCATTTATGTGCATGAATATTGTTCCCCTTGAATTTTGAATATTTTACGCCTTTTTTTTCTCATTTCACCAAGTCAATTCCAAATATAAGACCTCAATGAGTCTGATCCAAATCCAAGTCTGATAACTTTATTCATTCTAGGACGTGCCAAGGACATGTAAAGTCTTTTACCATCCCCAGAGGACAAGGAAATTAGAATGATCCGTTTTTCTTAGGGACATCCCTAAACTTTTGTCTGAGCCTAGCTGCTTTTGTGCAATTTGTTGATACTACAAGGACTTTATGTGTTTAATATACAAAATTAGGGGCAGGATAGAGCACTGGAATCACATATGGATCTCAATTGCTTGTAGGATAATGTTCATCACAAGTGTCCTAAACTCAATTCCGGTGGCATTGGATTTAGTAACTAGTTAACCAACATCCCCAAGCAAATCCTAAGAGACACGAGGCGGATCATCTTCAGGTATATACTATATGCAAGGAGTAAAGAGCAGGGAGGAATACCTCTTATTAGCAGCGACAACTCAAGCGCTGCTCAAGACCTCCAGTCTCACTCTCTAATGCAATGCGGGCCGCGGCAATGTCAAATGATAGTCTGTCAACGTGAACGGTGAAATGCAATGGCAATGGGGGCAATGACGATGTTTATGTGAAGCACTTAAATGCAATGGCAATGCGGGCAATGACAATGTTTATGTGAAACACTTAAATGCAATGGCAATGCGGCAATGTTTAACAGTTTATGTGAATGTGGAAATGTTTATGTGATTGTGAATATGTGAATGTGATGCGACAATGTCGAACGTCAGACATGAATAAACTATAAAACATGAAAATTTATAACCCTAAACTCCACTTCCGACATTTTTATGCGTTCTCGGCCACTGATTAGAGTGATCCGTTTCCGGAAATCTGGATACAGATCACGGTTTTATCAGATCCGTATCCGGATTTCCGGAAATGGTTCAAACCCTGCCGAAAAACCCCAAAACGGGTGACAAAACGATCATTCCATTTCCGGCATAGGTAAAATGACATCAATACTTTTTTAGTCCGTTTCCGTACCGTTTCGTACAAGAATCTGTTTCGGATTTGGAGAACTGCGTTTCCAGCCCTCTACCTAGGTGTTTCCGACAACTTAGCTTTATTCCTTATACTTCAAGCAGAATTTACTTTCTTCACAAGATCATTGCAATAGATTTGTGAAAGTGACTTCAACAATCAAATTCATCCATCAAACGATGAAAGAAAATAATGAACCTCTCATTGAAACTCCCTTAACTTCATTGCTCCAACTAGATATTCTACTAATCCTTTGGAACTTCACACTTTTCTCACACCTCTATGGCTAATGATCTTTCTGCTATTTATATGCTTCAAACCTAGATCTACCCTTAGGACACACCTTTCATGAGAGCCATTTGGGATTTAGGAGGGTGGCCTAATACCATGTGGTAGCACTTCCTATTAGGGCACACCCTACAAGGGTCCTCCATAGGCCTACTAGCCTAGTGCACTTTTTCTTCTCTCCTTGTGACTGCTTCATCGTAAATGAATTGTTCCTCTCTAAGATGTCTGTTATATGTCTAATTTTTCAGTAGTCAGGACCAACCTCTTAATCAATTTGTATTATTTTTAATAACAACTTCAGTTCAATTTGGGCCCCCACTTATTAAGGCTAGCCTCGTCATCAATACATGCAACTCCCAAATTCATCTTTTCTAATGCACCTGTCCTCCTTAAAGCTTGGGTGCTCCGTCATGAAAGTAATTTATTGGCCCTTGTTTCCAATATGGCGTTGAAGTGGGATTTGACCAATTTAAGTCTTTTTAATCCACACCCTGACAAGGGTGTTTTCCAATTTGCACATCAAAGCTCCAAGCAGTAACAGTCCCTATTTGTTTCTACAATTATGTTGGAACATATATCTCAACCCCTTAATGGGTCTACAAGCTTCTTACCTTTCTCAGAAACGAATGATTGGAAGAACTAGAGTTAACTAATGTCTCATAAACACGTGCCATTTACTTCAAGAGATAATACTGTCCTATGTGAAGACATAAACTATGGTCATTATCAATGGGATTGTGTTGAAGTCCATAAATCATCATGTATCTTAAAAGCCTATCTTTTGACAGTAAATTTATTTAATGCATTTATTATTCCCCTTCACATAAAGCTAACTAACGATGCCTTTAAGCAGGAGCGTAAACTCCAAAACTATGGGAAAGCAAATTGGGAGAAAGCTTGTTATGTGCCTACAGCTGCAGATGCATTTGTGGTTGCTTTCAGGAAATGGTTGAAGCGATATGCCAACAATGGAGTGGATTGGGGAAAGAGGTTTCACGGCTCACTTCCACCCAGCCCTCCCAAAGAGCAGCTGATGGACAGGTATTTTCATCTATTTATATGACTTAATCTGTGGTGGCTTCGTTTGTCATTAACTTCGTAAAGTTATCTTTCATAAAACCAATGAAATTAAAACGAACAAAAGTTCTTGGACCGGCCAAAGTTACGCATTATTTGGAGTTTGATCATTTTCATCTCCTTTCTAGGAATTTGTAGCAACGCAAACTTACTTCAACATGCTTCCAATCTCCTACATGTTCCCTATAAATGCATAACTAAAATACTGCTAGGGATTCCTTGGTCTTGGGTGCTAGGAGTGTCTTTGTTTCTTCTTTGATATCTTTCTTGAATGCTTGTGGGAACGTTTTGAGGCCGCCAAGGATTTACCCAAAGGGTCCCTTTGGCCTGGGCCTCTCACCTGAGGACATTATTCAGCAGGCTCTTGGCATTGACATCTCCCTTACAGATGCAGATGATGAGGGCAATTATCTCTCTCTTATACTTTGTGGTGCTCATCTGCTTTGGTCTACCCCTTTTACTAACTACGTTCTATTGCTACTTATTTGGATTTAGAATTAGCTTCTCTTTTATTGTTCTCTTTTCTAGATGTGTATGCACTCCCTAAATAGTTGTAAATCCATGGTGTATTCTCAAGTCCCATTAACTTGTTTTGTTCATGATAGAATTTGAATTTCTTTCACGTTGAAAGACAACTGTGCTCTCTCTCTCATGTTTTGTCATGTCTTGCTCTTCCTAGCAGTATGAGGTGCATTATGGAAAAATTCATGCCTGTAATGCTTTAACATTTTATATGGAATTTTATAAAACAAGAGGCATTCTCATCCAAAGCTGTGAGAATCAGATCGACCACGATGTTACCATGGATTCAGTGAGGGACTGAAAATTTTCCTCTAAAAAAAAATCTACATCTAGAAGTCAATATATACCATATTAACTTTGTTTTTATGGCTATACAGGGCGTATTAACTATTTTTTATGTCTATACATTGTTCATGAACTATATATTCTTTCAAAATCACCTGGAGACATTAATATACGTCATCTTTCTTGGAAACACACTTTCTAAACAATATAAGAGGAATTTCCAACAGTTTTCTGTCATATGGACAATTCAAAAAGAAGTGTCACATCTTCAATTTATAATAACATGCTTGACATCTTCAATTTTTTTTTTTTGCATTATACGTCTTATATTACAGGGGAAAATTTACAAAATTCGCTGAAAAAACAAAACAAAAGTGAAGGGTGTATACAATAAAATTCCATATGCTCTTCCCGAGAGCTACTAGGATAGCAATTGGTGGATAATTTCATACATACCTCTTCTCACCAACAGTGACGAAAATATTGCATTGAATAAACCTCATTAGAGAGATATTTGCGTCTTAGTTTCCAGATTGTAAATAAAGTTGTAGTCTAAAGGCAATCCCAAATGCCCAAGAAGTGAGACAATACCAAGAATCTTGAGTCACCAAGAAGATCTGCATGTCAATGAAGTTGTCCCTAAAGCAGCATTGAATGTTGAACTTGCACAAACTGTGAGCAAGATCTAGTAAAATTTCTCTCACATAAAATATGCTTCAAGGTCTATGAGTTGTTGCAGCCGGGGCAGCAGCCATCTGTCAAACCTCTTTTGGCAAGATGAGCTTTGAAGGGCGGCCCCTGGTAGATGAGTAACCATGCAAAGGCTCAAAGCTTGTAGCTTAGCTAGAGAGATCCATCTAACCCCAAGGTTAGATGTCCATAAGCATCCAAGATAGGAATTAAAGTGATCTCCTTTTGGTATCTATCAAGTAAATCATTTGGACATGATAAATTCTGCAAATAATAAATAATAAACTATATGGTTAAGAAACAGAACACAATACAAGAATTTGGTGGAAAAACCTTTAAGCTATCTTCAACACACGTATTCATCCAATGAAATTAATTACACCAAGAGGAGGCGTATTCTACAACCTAGTATGAGGGGATGTGTAAGTATGTCATGTCTCCAATAAAATAATAATAAAAATTAAAAAATGAATCTTCTAGAAAGAAAGAAATCTTAGAGATTTATCTGAAAATCTACTAGAATAAATCTCTAAAACCAAATATTAGTGCAAAATAACTCTACACTAACAAATCTTTTGCAAGCATATGGAGATAATAAACACAATACTACCAATAGAAAATGAAGATCACGATCAAAAGTTATACCACGACCATAGAAGAATAACACCTCATAGTTGAACCCCAAAGTCTTGTTATTTCATTGAAAGATGAATATACAAAGTTGCAGAACCTCCCCAAGCACAAGAGCTCGTATTCAGGATACAATATGAGAGGCAGAGCCCATAGCTCCATTATATAGAAAGTTGGGAGCAAATCCCAATGAAGAACCAAATGCCAAGTTGTGAGAGAGATGAGAATCGAGATCACAAGGAAAATTCGAATTTGATATGTTGAGCTCCATTGCCAAATGTAAAAATCGGATTCTGGCAAGCGGACATCATTTTCTTTTTCCCTTACGTGCCAAATTCGAATTTTATGATGGAATGACAAGTGTATATGGGTGGTAATCCATGTGGGGACAATTTTTCACAAAAATGTCCACCAAATATTCTCCCAAATCCACCCAAATATGCACTAATTTCAAAAATTCGAATTTCCAAGTAAGTAGCTCTCATTTAATGCCAGAAATTCAATTTTATTTGAGCACATGTCTTTTTCTTGATTTGAGGAGTCCACATCACCTTGGGACTTCACTTTAACTCCTCCATAATTTTCCACCTCATTTCCACCTCATTTAGCATGTGTGGATATTTATTTTTCTCCATTTATTTAATTTTTGGCTTAATTAATTGCCAGATTTCCCACTATACTGAGGAAAAGTGGGTTTTGAGGGTTCAAAACATATTTTTAACTCCTCAAAGTGTGTCAAAATAGAAAGTTGAAGGTGAGGTGTAATTTTGATTACTCATACCCCATACAACGTCTCTAGGCAACACTTATTACAATTCAATTACAATTTTTATTGCAATTTTTGACTTGCGGGAAATCTAAAAAATAAAAAAATCACTACCTAGACCTAACCAAATTCCACGAATTTTTTTGTGTGATCTAGTATGGTAATATACATTGACTCTAGACACTAGGACTCACCCAAGGCCTCACCATCAATCCATACTCCGCCTTTGGGGTAAAATTGGAGGAAAAAACTCAATTAATTATTAAATCCTGGTAGGGAGATGATAATTAACTGAGTAAAAAAAACCTCTCAAAGTAATACTCACTTGTTGGCAAGGTCCCAAGCTACCTAGGCCTGTTACAGACTCAATACTGACTCGTATTCATCATTACTAGCATCACTTATTACAATTTTCTGTAGGGTGTGGAATCTGGGTACAAGAGAAAGATGATGACAAATAGAAGTAGAGTTCAAAAACTTTGTTGAACTAATGATATCTAATGGTACAAATGTCGTCTGGTTCATCCTTGGGCATGGAGTCTTCTCATTATCATCAGGTGCCACTCCAGTGGTCAACATTTGGCTCCATATGGGGATGCATGCTAGATATGAAGTGATAGTGTGCAAGAACCTAGAATCTGCATCCACCGACCAAAGATATATATTAGCATTATCCATTCAAAATAACATCAAATAAAATCAAGTACAAAAATGGAAATTTATTCTAGGAAACATAAATAACAATTTATTCATGAAATAAAACTACTTAAACAAAATTCACAAGGGATAGGGTTAGGAATATGATACACAGGATGCCCCATGGCATCAAATGTCTTCAGTGAAATCCGTCTTGAGAACCTGCCTACTCACAAGCAAATCCATGGGCTCTTTCTCTAATGTGCCTTGTCCAATTATGACTATCTTGGGACTATGACTTGCCCCAATGTTAACCTATTTGTGGCCATTAGATATACCAAACCTCTTCCTTTTCCATTTTTTACTTTTGACGTGTTGAGGCTTGATCCTGCTCAAAACTGGTGGTTCATTTTTTATATCCTTTTTTTTTTTCGTTTTTTTCTTTTCTTCTCGGTTAGTTGCGATGGCGATGATGATGCAATTACTGTCAATCCTACAACTCTATCTTGAAAATGCTCTGATGGAAGATTTGAAGTACCATCGCTTTTGAGCTATGCCTAATGTCTTCGTTTTGAATCTGCTCTATTAAGGGGGAAGAAAATTTGTCAACACAACATCACTTCTAGTCTGGCATGATCTATAGATAATCTCATTGTTGGGTTTCCTTGGATCCTCAACATGATATATTTTCTCTAACTCCCGATCAATTTTGACAAATTTATTATCTGGCACGGGGATGGTGGCATATGACAAGTCCATTTGAAGGCTACCACCTAAATTTGATGCCCATTTTCTTGATAGGAGCATTCCCCATGAATCAAGAACATCTATCACAACAATATCCGTAGTCATTATTATGTCCGGGTATGCAGCTAGGAAAACCTGTAAATCTTTAATTATCCCACACACTTCAATTCTTTTAGAATCCATTGAACATATGTTGTGATAGGACCTAGATACCCTTAAATTCAGTTGCTCCATGATTTTCTTGGTCATGACATTTGATGAAGCCCCTGACTCAAGCATGCAGTTGTGTAAAAGACGATCATTCACTATCAAAGAAACATAAAATGGCAAATGATCTTTGTTACCCACATAACAGTTCATACTTTTCAATATAATTTCTTCATCTTCTGGTTCATTATTAGGCTTTTCTTCCCATTGAATAACTTCAATTGCGCTTAGTAACTTGGCCCTTTGAGATGGTATCTTTAAAAGCTCTATCACTGGGATAGAAACCCTTGCATTATTCACCCAATTGCCCAAGTCAAAATTTAATTCTAAAGTAGGAGGAGAAAATGTTTTGTGATTATTCCGTTCTTGAATATCCCTTCTTTGATAAGTCATCCCTTTGTGTTTTGCCATAGCAAGAATTTGTCCAAATGTAGGCTTTTCCCCAAAAATCTTAGTGACTTTGTGAAAATTTGCAATCATATTGTCAACCCCAAGATTATTAAGACTACGGTCAATCTCTTGATTTCTTTCAATGGTATATATTTGATCTTCCATGGAGAACATATTGATTTGACCATTGGTTCCTACATGTTCATCTTCCAACATGCTACCTTCCATAATTCTCTTTACATATGGCCATGTGGCTTCTTCATGGAACTCATTACATGGCCTACAAAAAGGGGGAATTTGATCTACCATGTTGGTGGATTCCAATGGATTTGGAGGCCTATAATCTTATTGAGGGACTTTATTCTTTTGCCATCCATTATTTGGCCTAGGTTGGAATCTTTGCACTTGCGATCTTTCCATGGCCACCAACCTACTTTGCAAGGCTTGCATTTCTTTAGTGTGGTTTGCTTCCATGCTCTTGATGAGTTGAGTTAATTCCTTAATAGAATCATGGGTAGTCTCTTCCTTGGCCTTGCCTTTGGAATCATTCAATTTCGATGGCCTTCTAGTGAAACCAGGAATCTCAGATTTTCCTGATTGCTTTCTGGCCCTCTCCATTTTCAAGGCTTCAGTTTGAGCTACACCCAAAGTTGCAGGCTCCTTTCTTCTCAACTCATAAGCACTATCAACACCAAAAGAATCCAGATAGGAACATAAGAGAAATTCATCAGGAGGTTTAACAGTAGTAGGCATGCTTTTAACCAATTCATTGAATCTCTTGTAGTGTTGTACAATCCTCCCCCCCCCCAATGATCCAAGGTTGGAACCGCGTCCCATATCGATCCTAAGGCGATCCTCCGACGAAACTGTAGATCCTAAAATTAGATCCACGGTTCTGGATTCTCGATCCGCGAATCCAGAAAAGGATCCATTGGGTATCTATGGAGGTTTGAGCACGAATCGCCAATGGATCCAGAGGGAGATGGGCAGTTCCGTGGGGTTCTAAATTGTTTTAAAAAAAATTCTTTGACATAAGTTGGGATGGGGCTTCCCGGACACTCCCAAGGTGCTCCCTTGATGTTTCTTAGATGCTTCCTAGATGACCTGTCATGGTAATGTTAAATTTTTAAAGTAAAAGAGACATTCTTCTTTATCTTTCATTTTCATCCTTTTACTTAAATTTTTAACATTACCATGAAATGACACAGGATGTTTGAGAGTGGTTCCAGCCCCATCGGGCTTCATCTGGAGAAAATAGAATTTCATATCCTATTCAAAATTCAATAGACTTAATAGTTTTAAGGAATTCAGGATCAATGAGATTGTGGCTTTTCATTAGATTATATCATGTATGAGGGTATGTGATTGACATTTAATCAAAAGCACCAAGCCCTCTATGTGCTCATGTACCCTAGTGTTGGTGGTGTTAATTGTTGAACTCCTTTATCATGGCCTTAGCAAAAAATTACCTTTCAATCAAATCAAAGTCATTGATCAAGCATGTTAAGCTTTTTCCACCATATTTTAAGGCTTGGCTTAGGTAGTTTGATTAAAATTGGGAAATGTTGACTAATATCCCTGGACAATCGAGGTAGAGGCACATGCGAGACAAGAGGAGAAGAATCTAGATTCTAAATGGTTGATGCTCGAATAATTAACCATTGATGTAAAATGGATGCCATATCTATCTTGATTTGTATAGAAATATGCATGTTTTCATATCTTCTACAACTAGTATGATATCTTGGATGTTTTTTTAAATATAAATGCAAATATATATATATATATATATATATATATATATATATATATAGTAGACAGTTCCGAGACGCTTCGCTTCCTAGATTTTTGGGAAATGACGCTTCCGTGTATCCGCTTCCAAAAAACGTCCCTGCTTCATCCCTGCTTCGTGTGACATTGATCTCTTGTTAAACTCCTCCATGGTTTCATTCTCATTCTTATTCATGGTGCTAATGGCACTGGTCAAATGACTATTTTCTCTTCTCTCTCCCATGAAAGCATTAACAATCGCTTGTAAAGAATCATACGAGTTAGCAGGTTGCTCAGTGAACCAATCAAGAGCATCCCCTTCCAAAGAGAGAACGTAAAGCCTCAACTTTACATCCTCATAGTTAGCAATGTTATACCACTTAAAGATGCAAACATTAAAGTTCTTCACATGTGACGCAGTGCTAATGCCATTGTTACCTTGAAAAGAAGACAACCTTTCAATAGCCTTGTCAGGGATATTCTGAGGATAGCCATTAATGTTAGTAAAGTTACAAGGAGCAAAAATATCATTCATGATGTTAGGCTCAACTTGTTCTTGAAACAACAAATAAATGTCAGAAATAGCCTCTTGCCCAACACTAGAAAGAGCTCTACTATGAGAAAGTCTATTTAACCTCTCTCTATAAAACCTTTTAGGATCAGGAGAGGGGCTAACTAACTCAGAGAAAGGTGTGTTTGGTGGCAAGGAACACAGAGAAAGGATTGTCACACTAATCCCGACTCTCTCTGTTTAAGCTATTTCCTAGGTTAGCTATGGGGGGTGGTCCCTAAATGGAAAACTAAGTTAAAATATGTGAGTTTCTAGGAGAGTTGTTAGAGTTAAATAGATTACTTCTTTAGATTTATAAGCAAAAAACGTGATATGAGCAATAACCATCAATACATAAGATAAGCATGAAACATAAGAGAAACCAGTGCCTCCAGAGTATTTCTCTTTGAAATGAAAATATATTTTCTTAAATGAAGTAAAATGCTTTCAAGATAAATAGATTTAAGAATCAAAGCATTAGATGCAATTATACTAGATTTGGATGCAATTAATCTTGGTTACTTTTAACCTAAAATGCCTAATCTAGGTGAGAAGTCCTCCTCTTGTGCTCTTACCAAGGGGTAAAATTGGAGTCACTGTAAGAAAGAGGGGGCGAGGGCACGGGGGTGTCATTAACGATACCTGTCCCCTGAGTCTTACGAGCCAGTGTATGCCTTCATTCCTACAAGGGGAAAAGCCACCTTCATAACTACAGGGTCACACACTTTTATCTTACTTTGTACCAAATGGAAGAACTTTCCAAGAAAGCCTTTTTCCCTATAATTTCTATCAACCAAGCTTATGCTTCGAGGTAAATTTTAAATATGCAAAGTGAAATGCCTAAATGTGGGTGAAATGCTTCCAATGAGATATGTTAATGACAATGTGCTTAGCCCAATATGACATAAACTAGCAGTGATGCTCCATAAAATATGTATCAACAACTCAAATGGAAATATTAAAATGGAAACTAACTCAATGCTTTAAGATACCAACTCACACGATTTGAAATGAAAATGATGTGATATGACAATTATTGCATGAAATCATAAGCTAATAAGTTGTTTGTGAGTGGAATGAACTAATAAAACGTACACAATTAGATTACTCAAACTAAGTTGCAAATAAATGGACTTGTAAAGGGTTACTCCAAAGATGTGTGCAAAAGTGAGATACAACGTTTTCTAATAACCCAACAAGAATATAAAATTGCAACTAGATGACTTGAGATAAAAATTAATGATTAGCATGAAACCATGAAAACATTAGCTTGCCAAATGAAATGAAAGTGCTATGTTTTGTACTCAAACAAATGAAAAAATAGATTGCACAACACAAGATACAAGAAAATGGATTGGCAAGTCCGATTGTAAAATAGGAAAATGTGAGTGTTATGTATTGAGGTTATGATTTAACCATTCACAACTAGATTAGATTAGCAAACGAAATGATGAATGCAAGTAAGTTAGTTGAGCAAATTAGAAACTAGACAAAAGAAAGTTAACCACTCAAGAAGATTTCCTCTCTAAATGAGTAGGTGAGATATCATGGGAAAAACTTCCCAATCTCCCTCAAGAAAAGTCAGCTCTTTATTAACTTCTTGTTACAGTGATGCGACCTTCCTCTATTGTGAGGAAAGGCTCCAATTTCGAGAAGGCTTTTACAATAAATATTTGACTTTTAAATCCCTTCTTAAGAAAGCAGTGACTCCTCGAATACAAGAGAATACAAGAGAGACTCCTCGAATAATATCTTGAAACTGTAGCCCCTTGAGATGATGAAATGGCCTAGCTACTCACGGCCTAGCAGAGGTAAGGGATAGACTTCAAAAGGCCACGTTCTAGCAAAGTAAACATGCATCCAAAGGTTCACGACCTTGGGAAAAATCTGCTCCAAAAGGTGATGGCAGTCTGCACGGAATTTCGATATGATTTACACCCTGAGAGCCTAAGTCCCTGCCAAGGTTAGTAATAAAATACTTCTTGAAAAGGCTATCAAAACCTCTGCAAAATGGACCCAAAAATCAATGAAGAAAGATGAGAAAAATGCCAAAAGTATTTACAAGTATACAAGGACTAGACTGATGGTTAGGGAGTATGATTATTATCCCTGTCTTGTCAAGAAACATGCTCTTATTAGCAAATATGATCAATGTAAGCACAATATTTAAAACAAATAATTTGAATAGAATAGATTTGATCACAAACACAAACCCAAGAGACCTTGCAAACACAAATCGAAAGATAAAACTTTGGGATATCACAATGTGGATTCCTCCATGTTCATGCTCAAGAGTGGGTTGATTCTTTCGAGAATGTCCCCTCACTTTTGAGGCTTGATCCAAATATATTTTTCTACACAACTTCAAATAAACTCATTAGATCCACATGGGTTAGAAAAATATAATGAGAAAGAAATTTTAGAGATTTATATGAAAATCTACTAAAACATTCCCTATCTAGAATAAATCTCTAAAACCAAATATTAGTGCAAGATAGCTCTACACTAACAAATCTTTTGCAAGCATATGGAAATAATAAACACAATACTACCAATAGAAAATGAAGATTGCGATCAAGAATTATATTACAACCATAGAAGAATAACACCTTATAGAACCCCAAAGTCTTGTTATTTCGTTGAAAGATGAGTATACAAAGTGGCATAACCTCCCCAAGCACCAGAGCTCGTATTTAGGATACAATATGAGAGCCCATGGCTCCATTATATAGAAATTTGGGAGAAAATCTCAATGAAGAACCAAATGCCAAGTGGTGAGAGGGAGGAGATCACAAGGCAAATTCGAATTTGTTATGTGGAGCTCCATTGCCAAGTGTAAAAATCGGATTCTAACAAGTGGACATCATTTTCTTCTGTCCTTTTGTGCCAAATTCGAATTTTATGCTAGAATGACAAGTGTATATGGGTGGTAACCCATGTGGAGACAATTTTCCACAAAAATTTCCACCAAATATTCTCCCAAATCCTCCCAAATATGCACTAACTTCACAAATTTGAATTTCCAAGTAAGCAACTCTCATTTAATGCCATAAGTTCAATTTTATTTGAACACATGTCTTTTCCTTGATTTTAGGAGTCCACATCACCTTGGGACTTCACTTTAACTCCTCCATAATTTTCCATCTCATTTCCACCTCATTTAGCATGTGTGGATATTTATTTTTTTCCATTTATTTAATTTATGGCTTAATTAATTGCCAGATTTCCCATTAAACTTAGGAAAAGTGGGTTTTGAAGGTTCAAAACACATTTTTAACCCTTCAAAATGTGTCATAGTAGAAAGTTGAGGGTGAAAGGTGTAATTTTGATTACTCATACCCCATACAACTTCTCTAGGTAACACTTATTACAATTCAATTACTATTTTTATTGCAATTTTTGACTTGCAGGAAATCTAAAAAATTAAAAAATCACTACCTAGACCTAGCCAAATTCCATGAAATTTTTTTTGTAATCTAATATGGTAATATACATTGACTCTAGACACTATGACTCACCCAAGGCCTCACCATCAAGCCATACTCTGGCTTAGGGGTAAAATTGGAGGAAAAAACTCAATTAATTATTAAGTTCTGGTAGGGAGATGATAATTAACCAAGTAGAAAAAAACCTCCAAGAGTAATACTCACTTGTTGGCAAGGTCCCAAGCTACCTAGGCCTGTTAGTAGTTACAGACTCAAAACTGACTCAAATTCATCATTACTAGCATCACTTATTACAATCACGGAGCGTGGAATCTGGGTACAAGAGAAATATGATGAGAAATAGAAGTAGAGTTCAAAAACTCTGTTGAACTGATGATATCTGATGGTATAAATGTCTTCTAGTTCATCATTGGGCATGGAGTCTTCTCATTATCATCAGGTGCCACTCAATGGTCAACACTCCCTAGGTGGGAGCGTGGGAGAGGCTCGATAGAGGCAGCGCAACGAGTGGCTGGATGAAGGGACTGCGCAGTCCATGGTGGACCCAAGGGAACGTTGGGGGCTCAATTGACAAAAGGAAGTGAAGGCAACTCATTTCCTCATTCATTCAACTTCTATTTTGATTGTCATCTTGATATAGCAGGCTTGTGCCAAGTGTTAAGTTTGTAGTGTTGTTTAGCACACAAGATATTTAGGCGGAGATCTCAACCTCTACCTCGGGGGACTTCTAGTGCCTATTCAGGAGAGGAGATTCACTATTTTGGAGGGGCATTACATAGACAAACTTGCAGGGAAAGCTTCACCACTTCAGGGACTACGCGGAGGATGCAATGACTACGCAGTGGGGACGCAGTCCAGTTTGAGAGTTGTTCTGGGAGGTGAGAAGGAAGAGCATTTGCATCTGAGGTTTGGTGGAGAAGCCAAAGGCTTCCTAACAAGGGAATTGCTCAACATCAGAGGCATTATTGCAGTGATTTCTCCAACAATCAAAAACTATGTATGGAACCAGAAATTCAACTATGAAAGTGTCCTCTTCAGATGTCGATCATGCTTTGATACAATCCATCTAGCCAAAAATTGCCCAAAAGTCTTCCAGAAAAATTCTGCTAGAAAGAATCAACATAGATCTACATGGTGGGAAGGAGCACAAAAGGAACATTACACTGTCATCAAGGAAGAATATTCTCCAGAAAACTCTGAGTCGCAAGAAATCAGGCAAGAAAGAAACAACCCTCAAGACAAGCAGGGGGAAAGACCCCCCCAACAACAAAAAAACAAACTCAACAGCCCCTCAAGCATCAACAATTATGAGGATTCGAATACCGCGCGAAAGAAATCTTCATTTAGCTGCAAAGCAGATCTCCCAGATCCCGAAGATAAGACACCAGTGTCCCAATAATCAGAAGAGATGAACGAGGTGCAAGATAAAGGAAGTTGGACGACCATAGAGAAGAAAAAGAAAACTACAACACCAATCTCGCCAAGAAAGAGGAGAAGCCAGACAATTAAGAACTAAGAAAATTATAGGTATGGTAGACCAAAGTTTGGTCTCAGTGGACGTTAACCATCATCATCATCCGAAGCTTCAGCCAGCTGCGAAGTAGGTCAAACCCAACAAGGGAAAATTTCTGAACTCAAGCATTCCATAACTCCTTCACGGGTTTTTGTGGGTTTCTTGAGTAAAGTTCGGCGTCCATTCCCAAAATTTTCTGAGCAGTGGAAGTAGCCCAACCAGTAGTCTGAAGTGAACCAGCAGCAGAATTTCTAGGCAGAGTAGCGCAGCACCAAAGCCACGCAAAGCCAGTTGTAGAGAGTCATTCTAGCTTGGGTTGAGAAGTATTTTAGACTGCCTTGAGCAGGCCCAGGTGCACCTATTCCGGGAATCGCCCTCCTGCGGCGGCGAGAGGCCGATTCCAGGTATCGCCCTGAGGCCGATTCCGGGAATCGCCCTCCCGCGTCGCGGAATCGGCCTTTCGCCGTGGGAGGGTGATTCTCGGAATCGGCCTCAGGGCGATTCTCGGAATTGACCTCAGGGCGATTCTCGGAATCGACCTCTCGCCGCGGGAGGGCGATTCTTGGAATCGGCCTCCCGCCTAGCGGCCGGCCTCTGCCGCCACCTGGGCGGGATGCTGATTGGTGGCGCCACCACGATCAAAAAATTCTTTTTTTTTTTAATTTTTTAATTTTTTTTTTTAGTTCAAAAAATTTATTTATTTATTATTATTATTATTATTTTTAAATTTAATTTTTATATTTGAAATTTAATTATTTATTTATTTTTTAACTAATTATTTTTCTTTTGTTTTTAATTTTTTTTCTAAATTTTGTTGATAATTTTTATTAAATTTTGTATTTTTTTTATTTATTTAATTGATTTTTTTTTTTTTAATTTTTTATTAATAAATTTTATGTTTAGTTTTTTCACTTAATTTTTTAAAATTTAGTAAATTTTGTATTTCTTTTTTTAATTTATTTGAATTTAATACTTTTTTAAATTTTTAATTTTTTATTATTATTTTTTTAATAACATAAAATTTCTATATATTTTTTTTATTTCAATTAAAATTGTGTATTTAAAATTAGATTTTTTTTTTTTAATTAAACTTAATATTTTCAAATTAATTTGTTTTTTATTTTATTTTTTATTTAATATATTTTTTTTCAATTTTAATTGATTTTCATTGATTTTTAAAGTTTTTTAACTTTTTATTTTAATTTCAAAATTTATTTGTTTATTCATTTATTTATTAAAATTTAATATATATATATATATATATATATATTTTTTTTTTTTAAATTTAATTTGTTATTTTAATATTAACATTTTTTTTTCTTAAATTTAATAAAATCTAATATATATATTTTTAATTTAAGTTCACACACACACACATATATATATATTATTTTTTATAATTTAAGTTTAATTTATTTTTTAAAATCTATTTGTTTTTTTAATATGTATTTTTTTAAATTTAATATTTTTATTGCATTTTATTTTTCATTTTTTATTTTTAATTTTTTTACTTTTAATTTCAATAATGTTTTTTTTTTTTTTTAAAGTTTTAAATTTATTAAAATTTAATATATTTCTTTAAATTTAATTTTTTAATTTTTTTAATTTAATAAACATTTTCTTTTTCTTTTTTAAATTTAATTTCTATATTTTATTTTTTATAATTTCTTTCTTTTTTTAACTTGTTTTTCTTTTTAATTTAATATTTTTATTTTGTTTTTTATTTTTTATTTTTTTATTTCTATATATTTTGAAATTTTAATCTTTAATATATTTTTTTCTTTAAATTTTAGGTTTTTTTAATGTTTGAATTAAAATTTTTATTTTGTTTTTATTTTTACTTTTTTATTCCTATATATTTTTAAATTTTAAGCTTTAAAGTGTTTTTATTTTTTAAATTTATTTTTTTTTTCTTAAATTTTAAGTTTTTTTTTAATGTTTGAATTTTAAAAATTAAAAAATGTTATTTCTATTTTTTAAAATGTCAAAAATATGACACAATTTTTTTTTTTTGTTATTCCAACATTAACTGGTTTTGTTTTGAGGGTGTTTTTTCAATCCTTTTTTCAAGAAACAATTTTGTTTTTAGCATAATATTATAAAATGTTGAAATTTGATCTTAAAAAAAAACCAAGTGCGTTCTGGAATACATTTTTTTTGTTTTTGGGGTGTTTTTTCATGTTTTTTGAGTCTTTTTGGGCTAGAGTTCCTCTTTTGAGGTCAGGTTACCTATTTCATCGGTAACAGTGTTACTGCTCGGAAAAGGGGATTTGGCAAACTTGCCCATAGCACATCCTTTGCATGTATCAAAGTGATCAGTACTGAAATCTAGCACACCTGTAGTGATCTCCTGCAATGTCCTCAAAGCCCCATGATACATGTGCCCCATCCTGCGGTGCCAATTCTCACACAACTCTGAACTGCTAGCTCTGCTGTCGATACCACTGTTCAATGCCAAAAGGGGCTGAAATGCAAACTTGTACACCTTTGCATAGCGTACACCAATCACTCTAGCTAAATCAGCTGGAGCGCACCTGGGATATATCAGCGCCTGTCCTCTCCTGAACAATATCTCATATCCTCTGTCCTCCAATGCTGAGATGGATATGAGGTTCTTCCTCATCCCTGGCACATATAGAACATTTGACACCTTCAAGGGAGGTTTGGGTTCCCTATCAAATGTCAATGTCCCCAACTGACTGCTCTAACAACATTTTCATCTCTGAGTACTATCTCTATATCAGTGCCACTCTCTGAAAGCTCTAAGAAGTACTCACGGACTCCTGTCATATGACGTAAAGCCCCACTATCAACATACCAGATACTTGAAGATGCTCCGCTAGTGGAGGGAAATGCACACTCCCTCTCAACCTCCGTAGTAGGTGATCCTGCACTAGTGGACTCACAAGCAATGAACCCAAACTCTCGGTCAAAGCTATCCGTAAAGTCCTCTATCTTTGCTGATGCTGACATGCTCTAGTTCTTTCCCTTCTTCTTCTTCTCCAGACACACAACTGCATAGTGTCCCATCTTCTAATAATTCCAACACTTCACCTTGGAATAGTCCTTCTGCTTGTTTCCCTGTTTATCTTTACCTTTGCCTTTGCCCCCACCACTGCTTGTGTTAACTTGCTTCATTCCCTTGCCTTTCTTGCCTCCTGCCAACAGTGCTACATCCTCATCCTGCTCAACTGGTTTGGCTGCCCCAAGCTGGCTCTTTCTGATTTCTGTTTGTATGCAATCATCCCAGAACCTCTCCTAAGAGGGAAGGGTCTCACGTGCACAAACCCCATCAACAAAGTTCAGCCATGAACTAGGAAGGCCATTCACTGCAATATGCACCAACTCAGTGGGTGGAATGACCTCTCCAACTGCTGCCAATGCATCTCTCACATAGTAATCTTTGTGAGATATCCAGCTGCACTATCAGTCTTACCCATCTTAATGGTCTTCAGCTTTTCCCTTAGGACCATTTTCTTCTTCTCATTGGTACTCTGGTAGAGATTGGTCAATGTTGTCCACATCTCATAAGCATATCTCTTTCCTCTCACATGAGAAATGCAATGGTCTTTGATTCCATCCAGAATTAGTCTCTTACCCTTGTTATTCTTCTTATTAAATGCTGCCAACTAAACAACATCAATAGGGACATTAACAGGGTGTTGTGCGGTATGCACCATGATATCCCAGACTTCTCCCTCCTCAAAGATGCTCTGCATTCTATCATTCCAAACAATGTAATTACTATGCTCATCCAACCTATCCTCCACCCTCAAGCCCAAAGACATGCTTGCTGTCCTAAATAAGCTGAAAATAACACTGTTGTAGTAAAGGGACTGTTTTCGTGTGAAAAAATAGCTTGCTGTAATTTTTCTTCTTGCTGTCCCAAACTGCACTTTTCAACAAAATAGCTCTAATACCATGTAGAAATTTAATAACCCAACCCCGGTTTTCAGTTTCTCCTTATTTCTCTCATAAAGTTAAATGTCCATTCCCATAGCCATACATTCAACGAGCTGGAAAAGTAAATATTTTCTGAAAACACAAATTCTAAAAATTTCACAGTGCTGAAATGCGGAAATAAAAACTCAAAAAATTAAATCAGTCACACAAAATTTTGACACGCAATTTTTTTGTCAAGATGACCCTGGAAAAACCCCTTACAACTCTTGGGGAAAACCAGTTCGAAAGCTTCTCTTTATTTCTGGAAAATGCTTTTACAGAGAAATGAAATATACAGGAAAAATTCCAGCAAACAATGTACAGACTTATCTCGTTTTCCATGCTTGCCTCTGCCTCGGAAAATGTGCCAAATCAGCAAAACAGTAATAACAAAAATTTTACCGCAAGAGATAACAACATTTAATGCTGTACGTCCTCCTCGAAAACTGTGCCAGAAATTTTGTATTACTGTACGGACTGTACGGAAATTACAACTTCTTTCGGCCTCGAAAATCGTGCCAACTCAGCCTCGGAATGCGTGCTACACACTGATGTTGCTTTTCTCGAAATATGTGCCTCCTTGCTACTATACGAACCTCAAAAAATGTGCCCACTACTGCTGTACGGAAATCTGCCTTGAAAACTGTGTTGATTTATTGTTGTACAGACTGCTGCCTTGAAATGCGTGCAACCTCTCCTTGCTGTACGGATTTGCTGAACTGCTCCTCTCCTTATCTTTCTTAAAACCAGAAATGTCTCCAGCTCTCTTTCATCCTTCTCTCAATCTTCTCATGAAAGAATGAATGACTTTTTCCCTCCTTTTCCTTCTTTAACCTAACCCTAAGTGACTTTTGGGGAATCCCTAAATCCAATCGCTGAGATAGCTTTAGAACTAGGGCTAAGATTAAATGATCATTTAAATCTCACTTTCTATTTTTTAATTCACCCCATTTTAATAAAGACCCACTTAGTCATTTATTTCTAAAGTCACTTTTCACTTTCTAATTTCACATTGACTTTATTAAAGTCACTTTAAAATTAGACTTTAGTAACTTTATCACTTAAAGTCACTTTTAAATTAAATTTGACTTTATAACTTTATAAAGTCACTTTAGGAGAAAAATTAAATTCTTTTGGACACTTTTCCCTATGCCAAAGATCAAAGCCTTAGGGAACCACCTGTCCTCCGGTAACCAAATTTCAACAAAGAGCAGGAATTCTAGAAGTGAATAGTTGCTAAGTATGAACATTCCCCTGCTAATTTGTGAATAGATAGGATCATCATTATGTTATTGGTGAACAAATAGGATCATTGAAGAATTTTCTAAATTAAGACACGATTAGGTGTCAAACAACATCCTAATGAATGGTTGAAGAGTAATGATAAGATTTTAGATTTTATGCTAGAGCTTCCCAAATATGTTGATTTGAAGAGATTGATTTAAGTTGATTGAATTGTAGATATCTGGTTGAGGAGACCAATTGCATGTTAGAATTCCCAAATTATGATGAATTTGATTGATAAGATTTTGAAACTTGAAGCCTTAATATCATCACTGATATTTCCCCTATCAGACGTTGATTTGGGGTAGCATCATATGTGCTCTAAGTCTCAAAATTTGTGGAGAGACTTAGACACATGTATTCCAGAGAACCCAAAAATTGTTTGGGAAAATTCCACCCAGATTGTATTTTATTAAGAAAATTAATTATTTTAAAGTGACCCTAAGTCTAAACTTAGGAAAATAAAATAATTAAAGTGAATTAATAGAATATGGGTGTGAATGTTCTAGAAAAAGAAGATCGAGTCAAAATGTAATCTTAGCTGTTGATTGGAGATCTAATATCGGTCATTGAAGTCTCAATGAGAAGACTATAAAGAAGGCTTGAGGGTCATTTGGAAAAACACACCAAGAGATCAAGCGATCGAATTTTCTGAAGTGAGCAGTGCTCAGAAGAAAACTTTGATCGAGAGATTCTCACGTAGTTGAGAGGCAGAGACAGTTTTGGTCGGAGGATCTTCTCCGGGGCCAAGAATACTTAGCAAAGAGGCAGAGAAAGAGATAGAGGAGGCAGCACAATGCCCAGAGAGGGTGACGCAGGGCCACGAAGGCCACACATAGAGGCAATGCAACATTCTTGAGCAGAAGTTCGAGATTTCGCTGGGAGATCAGGATGCTGAGCCGGAAAGGTTGGAATCAAGTTTCCTGAGAGCTGATTGATCCAACAGAGGAGGTGATGCAGACCTTCAGAGGTCCCCATGCAAGCCTACGCAATTACTACGCAGAGGCAGCACAGAGAGTGCTAGGGTTTCGTCAGTTCAGCTACTGGATCAGTCGGGACTTGCCGAGTGAGGTAATCTCTCAATTTTTCTTCTGCCAAGTGATATTCTTTGTACTAGATTGCCAACAAGGCATGCAAAGATTGTATTCAGAAATAACTACTACTTAATAATAAAACCCTCGGATCTGTTGCACCAGTTTTCCCGCAGTGGATTTTTCTGGGGACGTTTGTCCAAAAACAACGGTGTCCTGTGTAATATTCTTTTCTTTTGCTCAGTTTCTTGTTTCCGCATATTAATTAATTAAGTGAAGGTTTTCGTATTAATTGCTTCAGTATTTTCAGTAGAACACTATAAATAACTTGTTCATTTTAATAACGAGTAGAAGTAAATTCAGTTAGTTGCAGTAGGATTATGGACTTGGAATTTTCACATCAAATGCAAGGTAAGCAGTATGTGGAAGGTGTTACCTACCACCAGTGGGTGACCCCTATAGAAGAAAATTTTCTCCTAGAGTCGTCTTCGTCTGGCAAGCATCATCCCTTTGCAGCCACCTAGTAGCTCGATATTCCATTATTCTCCACCACCTGTTCCAACCATTGTGTGCCCTCGCTCATTTGTTATGATCATATGTTTGAAGGTGGGCCTTTGAACCCTTAAGGTATGATATTTCATTACGTAATTGGGTGTTTATGCTGGCTTTTCTTGGGCATACTTGGGCATGGATTAGTGGGGGGATTTGGCAGAAAGACAAGGAATTCAAATGTACTCTTGTTTCCTTATCTTGGTTTTGGGGAGTTAATCTTGTATCCTAGTCTTATGGGATCTCCTTTATTGGCTACTAGCTTCAGTATCGACACTACATGAAAAATCCCAATTTTGGTTGCATGGTCCCGCTTCCCGACACCACATATCTCACTCCCATCTTCTTATTACAAACCTATTTCATATTTTCCCCATCTGGGTCCACATTTTTCCATTGGTTCTACAAGGTGTTAGCCTCCCCACCCCCCTGCCCACACCTTTGGTTGGACCTGAAATGATGCCCTAGAGGTTGATGCAGCTAAAAAAGAGATAAAAGCATAATTTGGCCACTCACAACAGGAAATGTCTCATAAAATGCAAATATGGCCAAGAAATTAAAATTTAGCACATGGGCAAAATCCAAACATGAGCTCTACCCCTTATCACTATGGCTATCACCCTGGTTCCTAGGGCCCCTATGAGTTCCCCTTGCATCATTAAGGAACCCATGATTATCCCAACCCTTGGTGGGTAATGAATTGCCCCACTGTATGGGGGAAATCACCACTATATCTCACGCATCATGCTCTCGAGTCTCATCCCCCTTGAACCTCAAGCAGTGAAATAAAGAAAAATCAATAAATGGAAAAATTAAAATGAAGAAGCGTGGGAAAACAAAGGTCGGGATAACTCATGTGCCACGATTTCTCCCTCCTACATTCATGCACCCAAGGTATGGCTTCCTTCATCAAAGCTACCCTTGTACCATGGCATGTGGTTTGGAGCCTCCCCTTTTGCCCCCACTCTGTCCCATCACTATTTCACATGACACTTGCCATTTGTTGGATGTACCATGGACCTTCCACTCCCTTAGAGGTTGAAACCACCTAATAGGGTCCTCCATCAACCCCGTTTTCCAAGGAAGGAAACGTCTGGGCATGTCTAAAGCCCCCATTGGAAAGGCATGCCACTATGAAGTGTCCATTTCTGCCCCTGATTAGCAAACCTATTTACTCAATTGCACTAATGAATTTTTGTTCTGGAAGGTGAGGAGACACATTGGATCTTATACAAGATTGCATGTGGGTCTTCATTTTGGACTTCGCCTCCCTATACCAAATCCAAGCCCTTTAAAGGGTCATAATGGCACTTGTAAGGTGAACATTGAGAGCCATGGGCCTCAAACATTGCAGAGCATTGGTTGTCAAACCATGGGCCTCCTCAACACCACACATTGCTTGTTCGTGCCCTAGCCATACAGAGATGACGATGCACTTGGACCACGTTGCCCAGTCAGCCACACATTTGCACCCGACACTTGCCAGTTGATCCAAGGCCAAATGATGTTTTGTCTCTTCCCAGGAGACATGGTAGGGCATGTGTCATCCTATAGCCCTCATTGATGGAGCGTCGACATGATATTAAGTCATTTGGAGACCCATGAGACCCATCTGGACCATGGAGCCCACAGAGCCCAATTTGGGGTTTGGAGATGTTTTGCAGCGTTTAGAGGGCATCCCCCTCTTGTCCATCATTTTTTGAGACCCTCACCCTCATTATTAGCACATGAGGCATAAACACTAGTATTGGAAAGCACTTCACATTAATTATGTGGGCTAAAAGACAAATAAATTATTAATGAATGTGTAAGCTATCTTGGGTGTCTTGTAACCAAGGGTGTTTTTGCACATTAGGGACTTCTTCTTTAGAAAATAAAATTCATAGAACATGTATAAATAAGAGAGTCTCACTCTCATTTCAATCATCACACTTTGGATTTTCAGCCCTCTCATTCGAGAATTTCGGCCTGCAATTTTGTGTTGGATTTTGGATTATTAAATGCATTTTGATGTATGGAAATTTTTTGTAATCTCTCTTGGAGCTCATTTTTGGCAAATTTGTGGATGGATATACTCTTGTTTGTCTTGTAAGTGCTATATAATGCTATATTTTTGTTTTGATGAATGTCTAATGCATGGAATTACTTTCTTATGGTGAAATAATATGGCCTAATTAAATTGTTGGAAGCATTGTAGCTATTGGAAATTTTTGCATGTGTTACTCATTGGACAAAAAATGAATGAATGTTCTTAGAGGGAAATTTGCATTTTCATTCTTGAAACTCCATAATTATTGGCATTGAAGTGTAAAAGTCTAAAATTGTTGTGTAGCTACATTCATATATAGTGAACTTGCTTCTTTAGGCCTCCTTGGAGAGTGAAGTTCCAAATTCAAGAACATTTTGACTCTAATCTTCCCAAATGCTAGGCACTGGTCCTAGATCCTTGGTGATCACATCAACTCAATGAAAAATCATCTTTTTCACCCTTTTCTCCCTTTCTTTTTCGTCCCTTTAAGGACAAGGAGACCTATTTAGGACAAGGGGACTCATGGAGGATTTCTTGAATTTCGTCCGGACAAGACTCTTCCTTAGTGTCTCCTTTAGGCATCTGTGAGTTTGGAACGAATTCTGATGGTGAAATTGCAATATAATTGATGCCCTAGCTATCACACTAAGTGGGAACCCTAGAAGCCATCCTTCAACTTAAGGATTTCTTGAAGTTTTGTACTTTAGTAGCATATCATTCGAAACCTTTTCTCTTGACTATCTTGACCTTGGATGAACTCTTATCTCGTTAAACATCTCAACCCTAGGTCTCGTCTAACATTTCTCTCAAGGAATTTTTTGTGGAAAGTCATCCTAGCTTGTCCTAAATCTCACACTTTGACTGAACCTTTCCATTGAATGAGCCATCCTTGCCTCACTTTGAAATCCTGTTATAAACACATTAATCACAAGTGAGGGATACTAGGACTCCTCCCGTCAATGAAAATTTGAGAAGAGAAGGGGGCATAGCTTGTGGTTACAGTGGGCCTTTGTCCTATTACTGCTCAAACTAGCAGGGATCCTATAAAGAAACTACTAGGTCAAGGGGCAACAATAGAGCGATAGCCCATTGTCACCTTAGCTAAGGCTCCTTGCTCTTTACAAACTTTCAACAATGGGAGGAGACCCAGTAGAAGAGGAATCATAATGATGAATAGATCAATGATTAGATAAGGAGTGATTCATGTTATCTGCATGCCACCTACACCTACCTACTAGTTAGTGAGAAAAAGCCTTTAACCCCACAAAGTGTGGTTGGTGGCAAGAAACTAAGAGAAGGGGATATCACCTATTCCCAACTTTCTCTGCTTAAGTTATCTCCTAGGTTAGCTATGTTAGTTTTTGTAGCATCGGATGTGTTCTAGCCACGAAATTTGGTGGAGACGCTAGAATACATGAGTTCTCCAAAACCCAGAAATCGTTTCTCGAAATTCCACTCAAAGGTGATTTAATTAGATTATTAACCGACTTTTTAAATATTTCCTAAGTCTGAACTTAGGGAATTGATCCGGATTTATGCAGGAATGCAACAGAATACACTTATAGCCATAGATACAGAGATGCAATGGAAATAATGTTTCATTTTATTAATAGATCAAATGACTGAAATAAACAACTAGGGCGCTGGTAGGCGTATCTTTAAGAAGAGATGTGGCACCTACAGGCCTCTGCACTGTGTTACAATGAGACATAATGGAATGAGCGAGCGAAAGCACTAGTAGCGTATCTCTGAGAAGAGATGTGACGGTTACAGGCCTCCCCACTATGTTACAAGTGAGCTAGGGCACTGCTAGCGCTTATCTCTGAGAAGAGATGTGTCGGCTACCGACCTCCTGAATTGTGTTACAATGAGGCTCGAAGGCCTATTTATTGTTGAGAAACAATGTAAAATCCGAAACGTCCAGAAACCTAACCGTAGGAGATGAAGTGCCAAAATTGTGGGTCTCGTTTGGGTAAATTGGTGTTTCAACTTCCCAGGGATGTAACTTTGGCATCCGATCTCTGTTTGACACGCTCAATAGCTCATTAGAAAGATCTATATGAGGACTACAACTTTTGAGTGAGCAACATATGACCCATGTTGCTCCCGATTTCACCAAAAGCGTCGTTTAGGGCCTCAAAACAGCTCCAGAAGTTCAGGGCCCGAAAAACTACTAAAAATAGTAAGTTGTGTTGAAACTTACAAATTGAAAGAGCTGATGGTGGGGGTACAAATGGAATCGGTGGGTGGCCACCGATATCCACCTAGATCATTAAGTCCCCAGGAGTGTAGAACCCGAGAACATGCTAAAAATAGTAAGTTGTTCTGAAGCTGAAAAATTGAAAGAATTGATGCTGCGGGTCCACATTGAATAGGTGGGTGGCCACCGATATCCACCTGGATCATTCCTCCCTCCTTAGGAAGCAATGGTCTCCATTGCGTTAAGTTCCTTCCTTGGGGGGGGGAATTTTGATGAACTTGGTATTGGATTTGTCCAGGATGTCGCAGACCTGTTGGCAGACGTGCTGGATGTAGATGTGCCGCCGGTGGGCAGTTGTTGAAGGATATGGGAAAAGTTATCCATCATCGCGTTCCTTTGTTTCTTGAGGGCCTCCTCGAACAAGATTTTGATAGGATCTTTTGCTCCCTCGTCTTTCTTTCCTTCCGCCATGGGGGGTCGTCGAGGTTTGCGAGGTTGAACTCCTTATACCCTGGCCGCGTTGGGGATATGAAAATAAAAACAGAGAAAGAGTAGACCCACTCTGATACCACTGATCTGGATTTATGCAGGAACGCAACATAATACACATATAGCCATAGATACAGAGATGTAACGGAAATAATGTTTCATTTTATTAATATATCAAATGACTGAAATAAACAGCTAGGGCGCTGGTAGGCGTATCTCTGAGAAGAGATGTGGCACCTACAAGTCTCTGAACTGTGTTACAATGAGACATAATGGAAATGAGTGAGTGAGGGCACTAGTAGCGTATCTATGAGAAGAGATGTGATGGCTACAGGCCTCCCTACTGTGTTACAAGCAAGCTAGGGCACTAGTAGCGTTTATCTCTGAGAAGATATGTGTCGGCTACCGACCCCCTGAACTGTGTTACAATGAGGCTCGAAGGCCTATTTATTGTTGAGAAACAATGTAAAATCCGAAACGTCCAGAAATCTAACTGTAAGAGATGAAGTGCCAAAACTGTGGGTCTCGTTTGGGTAAATTGGTGTTTCAACTTCCCAGGGACGTAACTTTGGCATCTGATCTCCGTTTGACGTGCTTAATAGCTCGTTAGAAAGATCTATCCGAGGACTACAACTTTTGATTGAGCAACATACGACCCATGTTGCTCCTGGTTTCCCAAAAAAGCGTCGTTTAGGGCCTCAAAACGACTTCGGAAGTTCAGGACTCGAAAACCTGCTAAAAATAGTAAGTTGTGATGAAACTTACAAACTAAAAGAGATGATGGTGGGGGTACAAATGGAATCAGTGGGTGGCCACCAATATCCACCTGGATCATTAAGTCCCTAAAATGGCTCGGGGAGTGCAGAACCTGAAAACATGCTAAAAATAGCAAGTTGTTTTGAAGCTGAAAAACTGAAAGAATTGATGCTGCGAGTCCAAATGGAATAGGTGGGTGGCCACCGATATCCATCTGGATCAAGAATATGGTTAATTAATCAGAATTAATTAAGTCAAGGTGTGAATGTTCTAGAGACTCACACGGATCGACTTCAAGTTAATCTTAGCCATCGATTAAGATTAAATCTTGGTCGTTGGAGTCCCAACAGAAGATTATAAGAAGAAGTTGATGGGCTCTTGGAGAATACACACCAGCAGTTCGATTTCACTGGGAGATCGATTTCCAAAGTAGCAACAGTCAGTTGTCGGAGAGAGAGCTAGTGAGCTCGAAGTAGTGTGAGGGGAAGGGAAAGTGAAGCCGAAGGAAGAATTCTAGTTCCGGAAAGTGCATTTGTAGAGAGGAAGAGAAGCCACAAAGAACCTGACGCAGAGGCAACGCAGTAGCCTCTAGAGGAAAATCAAAATTGCTAGGGAGAAGTAGTGTTTCAGTGCCAGAAGTTGGGCATAGGTTCCAGGGGCTAGGAGAGACATTTTCCCAGATAACAGTTTAGCAGTATTATTCTCGAACAATTTTGTCAATGCTTTCCACATCGCGAACGAAGTTTCTTTTCTGTGGAGATTTGAGACAATGTGATCACGTACTCCCTCCAATGTGATTCTCCTCTCTTTGGCTACATATTTCTTCCATTGAGCACGGTTCTAGCAATCATATTTTGGTGGTTGTGCAACATGTGTCTTGATGTATTCTAGCAAACCATTGTCATCCAATATCGCCTCCATGCAATCCTTTCATGCAACAAAATTAGAAGTGACTTCCAAGGCATACTCTAGCCTTAGTCCATTGAAGGTCATCTTCTCAGCTCTGAAGAAAACCTGCAACACTGATCTCCAAATTCAAACCTTTGAGAAACAACTTTGAATTTATGATCTATTGTGAATCCTGCTCTGATACCATGTAGAAATTATATTGTAGATTTTCCACTGCTCATGAATTTTTAATCAAAATCACAAGACACAAACCTAATCTACTGCGCTGCGGAAAGTAATTTACAATCTAGAACAAAAATTTCAAACATGCAACGAGAAATAACACACATGCAACAAGAATTTAATTTGGGGAAAGCAATCTGCTAAAATCCCCAATGCCTCTTGCATTAATCAAATGAAATAGAGATCTATTACAATTGATTTGCTCAACTGAGCTCACCTTGCAAGTGCACAACCTATCTCTTTGCTCATTGAAAGCCTTTGACCCAGACTTAGTCAATTTTTGCCTTAGCTTGAGCTCATATTTCCTTGCGTTGTTCCTTGAGGAATTAGGCCCTTATTATTTAGGAAATTCCTCAAATTGAATTGTGCAATTCCTTAGGTTGATCATCTGAATGCATGCAACACCTGTGCACTCAAAACTAGTCTACAATTGATGTTACACTGCCTTGGAATCTCCACCAAGCCTGGGGAACTCGAATTCTCTGCATGCACTAGCTATTTTGCGATTATTGATTAGTTAACTAGATGATCACTGAGTTTGATTGAAATTCCACTGCACAACTTGACCCTCCACTAGTTCTTCCAAGAATTGGAACTAGTTTAACTGAAGACAACCTTAGATAACTAACCTTGATTTCTACAAATTAGCAATCACACATGCATAACTAAACTCTAACTCCTCCAACTCGAATTTACTGAGTAAACTGGATGACACAAGCCATGTCACTCAAGTTAACATCATCCAAGCTGTCTGCTGATGTGGAAATTCCAATTTTCTCAATTTAATCAATGAAAAATCAAATTGAGAATTTATTGCTGCATTTTTCAAAAATTTCGGCCCTCTTGAGAGGCTTATTTTTCATATTATGGAGCTATTTGGTGGGCTTGTCACCAAAAGGATGTTATTTTACACGTTATTTTTATTGTAGGGGCATTATTAGACACAATTAGGCCATTCAATTCCCTTGGAGGGTCAATTAAATATAAGAGAGATCCATTTGATCTCTCATCATCACTTGGATTTGGGATATATCTTTCTAAATATTTTGGACTTGCAATTTGTGGAATCATTTGGATGATTAAATGCATTTTGATGTGTGGAATATTTTCACTATCTCTCTTGGAGCTTCTATTTGGCAAGTTTATGGATGGATATACTCTTTTTGTCATGTAAGTGTTATTTTCATGAGAATTTTATAATGTTTCATGTATAATGTATGGAATGTTATGTTATGAATTTACTTATGCCCTAAAAACTAATGTCAATCTATGAAAGACTTATATTCTTGGCTCGTCGGATATGTTATTCATCTTGGCAAGAAGAATGAATTTTCCTAGGGGTAGGTTGTGCACCTTTTACCTTGAAACTCCATCAAAAGGCTTTCATATCGAAGTATAAAAGTCTAAAGTTGTTGTGAAGTTGCACCGACAAAGAACATAGTTGCTTCTTTAGGCTTCTTTGAAGAGTGAAGTTCCTAAATATTGATCATTTTGACTCTAATCTTCGCAATAGCCAGGAACTTGTCCTATATCCTTGGTTATCACATTAACTTAAAAAAAATATCATTCTTTCACCTCTTTTCTTTGTCCCCTAAGGCTAAGGAGATTTTCTAGGGCTTGGTGCAAAATTTTAGGGAGGAGGAATTTTAGGATTCCATTCAGACAAGTTTCTTCATTTATGTCTCCTCTAGGCATCCTCCAGTTTTGAACAAATTCCAATGATGGAGTTTCAAATAAATTGATGCCCTAGCTATCACTCCGAGAGGGAACCCTTGAAGCTATTTTGACTTGGGGATTTCTTGAAGATTTTCACTTTATAGTTCATTATTCAAAACTGTTTCTCTTAACTATAGGTGACCATTGGATGAGCCTTTACCACAATATATCTCTCAACTCTTAGTCTCTTATAGTGTTTTTCTCAAGGGGCTTTTCGTAGAAAGTCACCCTCGCTCCTCCCAAAGCTCATACTTTAATTGAATCTTCCCATTGAATGAGCAATCCTTGCCTCACTTGGAACCCTCGTATAAACACATCAATCACAAGTGAGGGATTTTGGAAGTTTTGATCTTAGGCATTCATCATATTTTAATATCCCTAAGCTCGAGGTCATCCTTCATAGGTCTTTCTTGGGGAGCCTTTCAGCTTTTCTTTAAGTATTTGAACCATTAATCGAGCCTCTCCTTTGAATGGGCCTAGTAAATCACATTATACCTTGTCATTGATCCTACTATTGGTGAAAGTATGTAAAGAGCAGGGGACATCGACTAAGGTGACAGTGGGTCCTTATCCCATTGTTGTCACTTGGTCTAGTAGTAGCCCCTTTGGAACCCCTCCTAAGACCATTGCTAGATTGAGTGGTAACAATTCCAATGAAATCTTATGTCTTTATTATCAAAATTCATAGTAAAAACAAAGTTGCTACGTGTTTTAACAATCACGAGCCAAAAATATCAAACACCACCGCAAATATTCCTTGCTAACTATCAATCTCAATATCTTTAGGAAGAAGAAGAATAGGAGAAGGGGAAGAAGAAAGAACAAGAGAAGAAGCTCGAGATATTACAAAATAAAGTTATTTTTTTCTTCTCCTTGCTTGTTACAATGAACTAGAATGAGAACAAAATGACATAGAGAAAGGATAAGATAGAAAATTGAAGGGAAGTAAAAATGGTATATCCAAATATAACTCATTTTTTTAATGAAAATTGCATGTGCCTGAAGAAACTACCACTCCAAAATATCTCCCTCCTTCCAGAGTAACTACTCATAAGATATACTATGCTTATATATGGCATTTTTTTCTTTTAACACACTTTTTTCATGCCTATAATAGACCCTACAAACTTTCTAAGAAGAAAATCGCCAAAAACTAAACCTTAAGTTATGGGATAAGTGAGAATTAAAAAAAAGTATGATAAATTAGGTGAATTTTAGGAAGGAGAAAATTTCAAAATAGCAATGCAAACTCTTCTAGGCCCAACATTCCAAATTTAAGGTCAAATGGAATTCTTCGAGGACAACACTATCCAAAAGTAGCCAATATCAATGTGTGGGCCTCTTGAACTAAATATCAACCATACCAAAATGCACTTGGTCGTTGAAAATTTGAAGTGTTTGAAGTGACATGAAATCATAATCTATTATCGCTAGTCATGCTGGATCCCCAAATGTCCAATCATTTGCTAAAATTAGCACTTGAAAAAAGAAAAAAAACCTTTCCTTTGAGTTTCATGCTATAGTCGAATTCTCCAACTACAGTATGAAATTCACATTATAGTTAAATTCTCCAATTAAATCTTCAAATATGAAATCAAATCAACAATCGCACCACCTTTCAATAACTGCAAAAACATATAAATTGCTAAACATAACAACTTCTTATATTTGCCTACAAAAGTCCCATGCATATTTTCCAAAGGGTGTCCAAAACTATGATTAGATCAGGCAAAATATAGCATTACAAACTCACCTTGATCACGCACACCCCTAGGCGGTCTTCGACCTCCCATACTCACGTTGAAAACTGCACTAAAACTGTAAGTTTCAATTGTGATTAGATCATGTGAAATATAACATTATAAACTCACATTGACCCCGCGCACCCCTGGGCAGTCTTCGACCTCCCATAGTCATGTTGAAAATTGTAGTAGAACTGTTAGTATGGGGCACTTGCTCTACCGAATCACTTGTCCATATGTACGTATAATATATTCTCTGCGTGTAAATATGTGATAGCAGCATGTTCGAACTTTATCTAACCATTTATCCTTGAATAATAATGACACACAACCATATGCCATGTCTGAAGTGCGCTCAACAAATCACTAATGCTATGTCAATGGATCGACTAACTAATCCACCTTGTAATTAGTAACAAACCATTAATGTCGAATAGTGAACTATGTAACAGTTTGCTCACCCTTAATGATATCTATGTATCTACACTGCAGATTAGATTAACACTCAAATTATAAGATCAAATCTGATGTTAACAAGTAGGATTATCAAAACTACAAAGGGAAGGCTCATGATGAGAATAAAGAATAAACATTTCGTAAATAATATAATGTGTGGAAGTGGAAAGGGGTATGAGAATGAAAGGAAAAGTAGCAGGCAAAACAGGTAAAACAAGGGAATGAAATGATTTCTGAAAGAAAATTTCTCCAACATCATGATAGGTATTCATAGATCGATAAAGAAAATGCGCAAAATTTCTCCAACATCATGGTAGGTATTCATAGATTGATAGCAAAGGTGAGTGATCCAAATTAGCAAGCGTAATTCATGAAAAATCCTTTTCGTCATTTCATCTCGTGTTGGATTAGATCTAACGAACTAGTTTGGATGACAATATTCTCCATTAAGCCCATTATGGCTACTTTTTGGTATATGCAATTATCGATGCACGCGTTGTCACAAAAACATCGCAATCCCACGATCTATTTCCAAAGACAACAACGACAACAAACAATCCTTCCTAGACTTTTTGTCTTCGAGCCAAATCCCTGGATTTTAAGTATGCCAATGTAACTCCCGTGACAGGAGACAGATCTGGAATTGGCTTCTTTGCTAACAAAAAATGGGCATCTGAGTAGATTGACACCATCTCCGCAACGTGGGTCGATTAGCACAAATGTTAACATCTCGTAGTTGTTTCCCAATAGATGTGATTCGACTCAAACCAGAAGGTTGATTAACCGACCGGGCATCAAGGCCCTTTTCCAAAGTTTATTCACCTGCTGAGATGAGCATGTCAAGCTATATTACAGTTTACTATTTATCGACTATCGTCTATCTTTTTGTTGATGGCAGATTTAGAAAATATTTTGGAATCTGACTTGTGAGAGAGTTAAGGTAAAAGAAAATTTGGATCAGATTGGTCAGAGAGTGAAGTAAAACCTTAAACAATTCAATCCACTCCAGCCCGTCAGATAATCTCTCCAAATTTTGAATCAGTTACACCTCCGTGTAAGGAAAATTACTTTGAACATCTGTTTTACTTCAGGGTGTGGGCACGGTTTAAATGGGGAACGCAAGAAAACTCTTTCGATCAGATCGTGACAAGTTACCTGTATACCTTGCTTAAGGCTCTTTCTAACCATATCCAACAGCAAATAAGAATCTGTACTTTACAATAGAAATAGAATGTGAGACATGCTACATTTGTGCCATTTGGGTATAAATATTAACACGACTTGATCATCAAAGGGAGTCGTATACCCGTGTATCAAGTTTTCGATCCAGAAAATAACATCGACGAAATGCCCTAAAACATTTGTTTGAAGGAAATGTGAATCCTCCTTTGTTTCAGCATGTGCATATTTGTAGTTGTTTGGCTAAGTTTCAATTGTCTCTCCAGATACGTTATGATAAGGTAAAATTCTCAGCAAATCACCTTAATTGTAGTTGTTTGGCTAACTTTCAATTTTCTCTCCAGATATGTTATGATAAAGTAAAATTCTAAGGATGTAATCACCTTAAATTCTATATTACATGCATTGTTTTATAAATATGGTTTATGGGACTTATTTGGTTTACATTGTATGTCTGTAGACTCATGTTAATTTTGTATATTATAATTAAAATGTGACTGACCAAGGCTCAAGTCAAATTTAGTGTGCATTTCTTATACTTTGAGAGTATATTATTTTTTTTACATTGTCTATATGTAGATTTATTTTTCAATTTTATATATTATGATTATAATTTCTTTAATAAGGGTTCAATTCAAATTTAGTGTCCATTTCTTATACCTTGAGAGCACTTTCAAGCTTCTTTTTTGTTTCTTTTGTTACTTATACAACCTCAAGAATTCAAGGACAAGAAGGGAGAGATATACCTACTTAGTCCTTTGCATATTCTCTCAATAGACCTTCCAAGACATAAGCAATGTTGGTTCATAGAGGCTTCCTCATTCCAATAGATTGACATCTCTCTCTAGCCCCTCCCCTCCAAGTTTTCTTTATACACCCTAGCCTTTAATTATTTGGGAATTTTTCTGCTAACACATAAAATTTTATTTTGTGGCTCATCATATAATATTTTTGGGAGATGTGTTCCATATCTATATTTGGTGTACATTGTATGTATATAGGTTTATCATGTTATTTTGTTATTAAATGTATAACATCATTATCCAAGGCTCATGTCAAATCTAGTGCCCATCCCTCATACCTTAAGAGTATTTTCAAGTTTGTTTTCTTCTTTCATTATGGTACACACCTTAGGGGATTCAAGAGAGGGAAGGGAGAGATATCCCTACTTTGGCCCTTCACCTCTTCATAAAATATTTTCTCCATGGATCTCTCAAGACATAGGGAGGGTTGGTTCATATTGGATTCTTCTCTCCTTCAATAAATTGACATATTTATCCCACCAAGTTTTTGTATACACCCCTAGTCTTTGGTTATTTGGGAATTCTTCTCCTAATGCATATAGAGTTATTTTGTAGCTCATCATAATAATATTTTTGGGAGATGTGGTCCATGCCCATATTTTTTGTACATCGTATGTACATAGGTGTATCGTGTTATTTGTATGTTAAGTCTATCACATCATTATCCAAGGCTCAATTCAAGTTTAGTGTCCATCCCTTATACCTTTTGAACATGTTTGAGCTTGTATTCTTCTTTCATTATGTATGCACATTAAGGGATTCAAGGGTAGGAAGCGAGAGATATCCCTACTTGAGCCTTTTCTCTTCATAGGTTATTATCTCCATGGAGCTCCCAAGACATAGGTAGTGTCATTTCATAGATGTTTCCTCACTCCTTTAATAAATTGACATCTCAATCTAGTCTGTCACCTCCTCCAAGATTTCTTTAATCACCCCAAGTCAACTCCTTCGACCTTCAAAAGACGAAATTATTCTGGTGGTCACAAAATTTATTTACTAATATTATTATTACTTGAGTTACTTAAAATTCCCCTCCACAGTTGCTTGGCCCTAAGAGGACCTTCTACTTTGAGCACATTTTGCAACTAATGGACGACCTCATTCTATGTCCTTACTACATTGGATGTCATTGGTACCGATGACCTTTAGATCCCTATTGACGAGTTGAGGGTATGTTCCCACCAATGGCGAGTTGACATTGACCACAATTTATTGCAGTAGGATAGGATTTGTTAATTTTGGCATCTACAAGAAACTAAAATTGAGGGGAATTTCATCTTCAAATGCTCCATATATTATGAGATTCAAGGGAGATTTTATTATATGCATCAAGGTTCAATTAGGTCCCTTGCCACCTTCTTTCATTTTCCAAATCAAGTGTGTTTGATTTATATATCCAAGAGGTAATCACACATAGAGGATAGATCTTACGGGACTATATCCAAACTTGGTCCCATTGAGTTGATTATTTCATTTTTCCATCATATTTGGATCATTGGAGGCACTGAGCATCATGTAGATACCCCATCCATGGAGTTAAAGTATGTTAGGTGATTCAAAACAATGCAGATTATCTTGTGCCTTATTAGGCAATGGTTATACCACTTACACATGGTCACTAAGACATGCACAGTAGTTTTTCCAACATGAAGGCATCTTATTCTCAATCAAGTGGTGATTTCATGGCGAAATTCTTCTTTTTAGCCTTATAAGATGTTTAGAGAGCTTTTATTGGTTGTTCTTAGGTTCATCCCCATATTACCTAGTGGTGATCTATTAGCTCGAGGCATTCCCCAAAGAACGTTATTAGGTATGGCATTTTCTCAATTACAATTACAGGTCATGATAGGCAGCTTAATTTTATTTCTTTCACATTTACATCTACATCTATTTTGACTAAAAGATATTTATTTTTTATAGGCTTTACTCTCTTGGTTTGACCCCTCTTACTAATACTACTTTCATATCATGTGTATTTCTCTTTTTTTGACACTTTGAAGTTGCCTCAACTCTCCTACAATACCATTGTGACGTATTGTACACTCTAGTTCCATTTGACCTATTTTGGTTGCTTATAGACATTAATAAAAAAATATATTTTCTTATATCATGTGTTAAGTTAATAGATAATAATGAGTATCAATGGAAAGACATATCTTAGGAAAACTACTCCCGTAACTATAATAGTGACATATGATTTATTAAACATCAAATTACTTTATCAACTCTATATAACATAAACCTCCTATATGTAACCTAAATTCCTAGTTCGAGGTAAATATAGATAAACATAGAATTAGACTTAGAGAAGTAGACTCGTCTCATGATATGTCGGTGTATCATTTTTTTTTACCATATCAAAAAGTAAAATGTATTATACAACTATTTATGTAAATTAAAAATTATAAGATATATTTTCTCACTTATATCAAAATGAGTAAACAATGGTATGAGTTTCAAATCTATCCTTCTTTGTTGGTAAAGAACTATGTAGATTTGGCACATTAATAGAGTTTGTTTTTTGTTAGTTAGGAACTTAGTACACTAATAGAATTTATTGTACCTAAATAATATGTTTTTGATTAAATGGTTGATAAATTTATTGTAATTTAAGAAAATACACAAATTCTATAAGATTAGAACTAACATGATGAGAATGAGCAAAATAACTCTACAATTTTTCATTAACTCAAGAGAGAAAAAGCGGTATAACTTTGATTATATAGTGGTGAATTAAATGGTATTGATAAGGAACATCTAAGTTGTTCCCCCCTGTCGTTAATTCAATATCTTTTATTAATATCCTTTTTCAAGACATTGATAGTGTATGTCTCACATTTCTCTCTATAAAAGTATTAAAATTGTATTATTAGCGGTAGTTATTGCATGATTAAAGATTTTTTTCCCAAGTTATATGGGTTAATTATGGTAACAAATCTGTCAAACAATTGCTAATGTTGGTAAATTTTGGACTTTTTTCTAGGTATTGGTCACATGTGGTGAAATGTCGGAGTTGCAAAGGCGCATTAAATGTTTTTAGGGCACTTGAGATAACTACACAAGTTATATCAATTGCATCGGTTGGAATGCTTGGAGTTATAGCAACTGCTAAGCAAGCATCATCATCTTCTCTATCTGTTTGGGTTACACCATTGGTTTGCAGCGCATTAATTTGTTGTTTGGCATCAAGGTGGTTGTCACACTTCATTTATAAGACCTATTATTTCCATGACTACAACCATGCTCTTGTCAAGTGATGTTAATAACTAATAGTAAAAAATAGTAACCATGAAATGATGTTTCAAGATTGTACAATACTAGTAAAAAAATATGAGTGCATCCATATGCTTTAAAAGCCCCTTATTTGAGAGCAATATTTTTTGTAATTGGCCAATTGGTCTTGAGGATGTTATAATAAAATTAAGTTGAATTCAGTTCAATGTGAAAAAATATCATTTTGAAGTTTCTTGTTTTTTGGGGGCTTAATGCAACAACACAATCATAAGATGAAAAATTAAGCTAACTTTGTGTAATATGGTGTGTTGTAAGAACTAGAAAATTGTTAGTTTATAATGATGCATTCAAAATCCAAAATCTTACATACATAGTACAAATTTTCCTTATGCAATTATTTTATTAGATAGCTATATAAATATTTATATATCCATATAATCAAATGGTTGAATTATATTAATAGGTATTATATGCATAATGTAAGAAAATACTTATATAGATATTAAAAATATTATATCTATTTCTCAAATGGTTGAGTTATGTATATTTAGTCTAGTCTAGGAAATTGTGAGGAGTATTATCTTCCCCGCTTGAATTCAATTCCTGCAAGTGACATGTTAATCTCTTATTGAGTATATTTTGTAACAACCTTGAGTCTTGTTTTAATGAAGCCTAAATTTTGTATAATTCAATTTACCTTAATTACCATTCTCGAAATGATAGAAAGTGCCCAATAAATTTCCCTATGATATATTTTTCATGGGAAAAAATAGTAATCAAATAGTTGAATTATATTGAAAATATTATATACATAATATAACAAAAAAGTTTAGAAAAGAACACTTATTGAACCTTTCTAACTATAAATCTAAATTTATTATCCAAAAATTTATGAAAACGCAATGAAGATAATGGCCAATCATATATATATCAACCAAAGATATTGAAAGAAATGGCTTTTTGATTAATATGAACTAAATATTTAGTAACCGATTTATTCACTTAGCTCTCTATAGAATTTTAAGCATATATGTATAAGGTATCATGACAAAGTGAGGTTTATTTAGTCAAAAGAGTTGCTCTTGGTCTTGACATTTTCTCTCTTAAAATAAATGCACCTAAAATCTAGAAACGTAGTGTGGTCAAACCATTCTTGTTGAGTTTTCTAAGGCACAAGCTAGAAAACAAATTTTCTTCAAAAGATAACTACTTTTAATGATTTAGTTAGCATTAATTTCACATATCATTCATTCAAAATCATTAATAAGTTATATAGAAGAAAACTTAACCATTAAAACCATAAAAAAGTTGTAGAGAAATAACTAAGAAACCATGAGATAAGAGACAAAAATTAGGCCTCGGGCCAAGGAAAAACCCAAAAGGGGAAACCCCAAAAATTCTTCCTTATGTGAGAGAAAGAGAGAGTTCATAGTTCATTAATACATCAGAAATAGCATCAAGAGAATAACTAAACCAATATCCAAGAACAAAAAGAAATCCCAAACCCTCCTCTTAAAATTTTGGCCCTCCATTTCAGACTTGTTCCTTCGTCGGATTAGAGTTGAGAAAGACAAAGTCGATGATTACAAATGATAGAGGAAGGATCCTTTATATAGTGATCAAAGGAGGTCAAACGGGTGCCTCCTAAGGGCTTAGCTGACCTAAACAAAAGGATGGCCGACTTGAATATTTTTAGGAGGGAAAATATAATTCAAATTTTCCAGTTCCTTCACATGATGAAAATACTGACCATGGCTACCATAATTTTCAAAACTTCATCTTAGTGAGGGATGTATTTTCATTCTCTCTCATATGTACATGTCTCATCATAAGGAAAGAAGATAGCATCATAATCCAATCTCAACACTTCCTCTCAGCTAGGGAGGTATTCTTCCAATTGCACCAAAGATCTCATGATGTCTCAATCCATAGAAGAAGACTAATCCACAACTGACTATAGGGTAGATCGATTTACAAAAACCAAGTCCATGGCAGTCACATATGACCTTGGTAAAGATCACACACCCTGTGTCGACTAACTAATTCTCACCGAGCTTGATCCTCGACGATCAATTGGTAACACATGCATCCAACACTTAAGGGATATCAATTTACTACAACTAAGTCCATGGCAGTCGCGTCTAACCTTGGTAAAGATAACACACACCTAAGCCTCACATTGGCCAAATGGGCGGGAATCTCGCCAAGCTTAACCATCTCAGCATGGCCCTTGGCCAATAATGACATGAAGTTGACTTGCGGGTAGGATGCATAATGGGGAATGTACTCAACCAAGTCCATGGCTCCAAGTAAACTCACACCCAGGAGCTCCTCTGCTCATTCCCCCCCCCCCCCCCACCAAGTCCATGGCTAGTCAAAAGACTAGGGAAAGAGCATATGCTCAGTGTTTTTAATCACAATGTTCCCTCTCAAGGAGGGATTTTCAACCATTCACATAATTATTAGAAACCAGCTCAACATCAAAATAGTATCCATGGCGAACATCAACACTTTATCAAGCATTCCAACAAACAACATATAGGTATTCATTCAATTTCATTTGGGGCTTCTCACAAAAGCAAACAATCCAACAAATAACAAGTGGCTTCTTACATATGAAAATATTGTCACCATGTTTCTCCGCAGAAAAGGGTGCCATGGTCAAATCCATAAGACAATAAGAGGCCTCTCATAGAAGCAAACATCAACAACCACCGTTGAATCAACAGACAATAAGTGGTTTCTTATAGAAGTAAACATCAACAACCAGCTTGAACACAAATCAACTGCATTTCCAGCCTCAATTATGCTACATGCATCAGGACCAACCATGTCATTCAAACCAATACAACACCCAAAATATATCTAGTTCAATTAGAATCAACAATTTCAACCATCATGTGGTTCAATGAGCCAATCAGAGGGATTCTTCAAATCAACAGTCTCACAACTTAATCAAATTTTCCCTCAAACAAATATCCATGGACTCACATTCAATTATGCCACAACCTTAGTATAGATTTCACCAGGCTCATGTCATACTTTCAATATTACAATTATTCAATCAACTTCCTCTTACACTAGATGAAGAGGACCTCAATGCTTGTCAGAAACAATACATGGTAGAAAATCACGGCCTCATTTTTAACACATTTAGATCAACATCATTCTTCAAAAATTTTAGCCATCTTCATCATGAAAGTCGCATAGATCAAAACATGCTTCAATTAGTCCACTCCCTCTAAGTCCAAGGCTTATCCAATCACAAGTCTTCTTGTCACTTTGTTCTTCCATTTTTTTCAATGATTTTCATAGACCTGACATACTTCATCACGTTCTTGCAATCCTTGTGTAAGAACAACTACAACCAAGCAAGACATACAATGACAAGAGGCTCATAATAGAAGCAATCAAGAAAGTACTTATCTCTAGAGAATGTTTCAGCTCCCTCTTGATCTTAGTCTTCTTGGGTCTAGTCAATCTTGTCCACATCATCAACAAGTAATCCATATTATTAAGAAATCATCAAGGACATTAAATATTACATATCATCCATATCATTATTGAGAAGTTGACATTGTCTTCATCATCATCAAATATTACACATCATTAGTGATGATAAAAATAAACTAAAGAAAATACCAAATACTTATCTTTTGAGAACATGATTTCTCCCTCTTAATCTTTTAGCCTTCTTGCATCCAACTCGCATATCAACTTAATCATGAAGATGTCAAATATCCTAGGAGTTATGGTTTCTTCTTAAGTGAAATCAATTAAGCCCTATACTTTCATCACCAACCCTAAATGACTAGCGAACCTTAATGATCTCTAGGGCTTACACACCCTAATGCTTAACATTCATCCTTGCAAATCTTCATATTTTCAACATTGGCAATATTGGGGTTTCACAAAACCTCAGAGATTTCAAGTAGGAAATCCTTCAGCATTCAAATCCCAAACCCTTCAAAATCAGAGGAAATAAGATCTTCAAAATTTTAAACCCTATAAATTCAATACTCATTCTGCATTATTTTCAATTCTAAAAACCCATCATAATTTATTAGCAGTGATTGCAATATATCATACAAGTATTAACCTTAAGTTCAACATTAATGCAACCCTATCAAACCAAAATGCCTTGAGTCAAGTATGACTCTTTATTTGATATTCAAATCTTCAACCTTTCTTAAACATGCAACAAGACTCACAGATCGTAGCATGGGTTAGACTACATGACACCTTCAAATTTCGTTAGGAGACTATGGTAGAGGGGAGGGGAGGCGGACAGGGAAGTATTAATGTGGGACAAAATTCACACAAATGGGAATATGCCACTGTTTTATTCAGGAATGCAGTAATGCACTGAAGCATCAAAAAGGGAACCGAGGCACAGGGGAAAAACACCACAATCACGACACCGACACCAGATGTTAGTAGGACACTGGGAGCAAACCTCCACCATGTGACCCCAAGGGTTGCCTCTGTTGGCAAATGGTTTGGTGGGTGAAGGGCTTAATTGATCCAGGTAAATTTCGCTACCCTTTTAACCAAGACCTTTTACTTTGGCTGATGTGTTAGAATTGCATTAATAAAAGCATTAATGAACATAAATGAACATCTGCATGTTGTAAAGAAGAGGAACATAACAAGCATTAGCAACATAAGGGATTGATAACAGAGTTCGTCCAGGAGGGACTACGTCTCTAGGCCTCAGTGTCAAGATGGTGTAGGCCACTGCATTAAGTTCCGGGATGATCCAGGTGGATATTGGTGGCCACCCGCCTATTCCACTTGGGGCCCCACCATTGTCTCTTTTAGTTTTTCAATTTTAGCACAACTTACTATTTTTAGCACTTTTTCGGGTCCTGGACTTCCAGAGCCATTTTGAGGCCCTAAACGACGTTTTTTTGGAAAACCAGGAGCAACATTCGTCGATGGAAAATTTTGCTCACATCAAAAGTTGTAGTCCTCAGATAGATATTTCTAACGAGGTATGGTGCAAATCAAACAAAGATTGTATGCCAAAGTTACGTCCCTGAGAAGTTGAAACACCAATTTACCCAAACGAGACCCATTCTAAATAATAAATAGGCCCTCGTGCGTCATTGTAACTAAGTTCAGAGGCATGTAGCCACCACATCTCTTCTCAGAGATAAGCTACCAGTGCCCTAGCTAGTTTATTTCCATTTTGTCTATAAGCAAATTTCAGTTCTTTGATATTAATGAAATGAAGTGTTATTTCCGTTGCATATTTATATTTATGGTTACATGTGTATTATGTTGCGTTCCTGCATAAATCTGGATCAGTGGTATCAGAGCGGTATGCTTTTTCTCGATCCTTCTTTGCATGTCCCCAACGAGGTCAGGGTATAAGGAGTTGGGGCTCGATTTGGTTGAACCTTTGCAAGATCAGCCTCCAACACCCTAACGCCTGCCCATGGGGGACGAAAAGAATGATGAGGGAGTAGGAAATCCTATCAAAATATTGCTCAAGGAGGCCCTCGAAAAACAAAAGAATGTGATATGGATAACTTTTCCTAGATCCTTCAACGACTGGCCACCGGCGGCGCATCTGCATCTAACAGCCACTTTGGAGGCACGACTCCCTTTAAGGTACAAGTAAAATTTGACATTCCGATATTTGAGGGTCAAATAGATGCAGATGTCGTAGATAGATGGTTGAATCTATTAGAAGGATATTTCTCGGTTCATGACTTTTCCGACCGGGAGAATATTATCTTTGCACTCCTCAAAGCTACCCCCCATGTCAAGGACTGGTGGGAAACCTAATGTGAGAAAAAGGATGAGACTGAATCCTATCTATTCTCAGTCATATCCACTTGGAATTCTTTCCGAGATGCCATCAAGGAACAATATTATCCCGTGGGGAGCTATGAGGACAGTTACATACAATGGACCATGCTGCAGCAACAAAGGGATCAAGATGTGCATGAGCTGATGAATATGTTCCATACCCTATGCACAAAGTTGGGTATCAACGATTCGGAGAAACATTTGGTGCTAAAGTATCGCAGTTGTCTACACAGATACATTCAGGAGGAAATGGAGTTCCTCGACATCTCCTCGCTTGGTATGACATACCAGTATGCTGTCAAGATTGAGTAGAAATTCAAGCAGAAGAAGCAAGACTTTGGATCTGTGAATCAAAAGCAGGGGAAAGGTGCCCCCAAACCACAAAACAAAGGAAAAATCCAAGGCATGGTGGCCCAAGACAACCTGTCAAAGCCACAAACAAAGAACAACACCGCGAAGCCAAAGAAGGACACAAGAAAGTGGTGTGAGTTCCATAAGAGCTCCACTCACAACACAAGTGAGTGTCGGGCCAAGCAGTCACTCGTGGCTGAGATGAGGGCTTCTGAATCAGATGCATGCTCCGACTTTGAATCCGAACCTGACAAGGGGAATGACAAAGGGAAACAGATTATTGATGCAGAGCCCAATGCCATTGTTGCCACTGCGAAGATCTAGAAGGAGGAACCGGAAGATCCAGAGGAGGCAAAGCGTCTCTTCCACTCCCAGATGTGGGTAAAGGGTTCCCCGCTATAGTTCATTGTCGACAATGGGAGCCAAAAGAACCTCATTTCAACAGATTTCATGAAGCAGTTGGGCTTGCCGACCACAACGCACCCACAAGCATACACCATCGGGTGGCTTCACTAAGGACGGGATCTTCGTGTCATCCAGCAGTGGTGCCTTCCCTATAGCACCAAGCCCTTCACGGATGAGATATTATGTGACATTGATCCTCTTGATGTTTCTGATGTATTATTAGGCCAACCATACTTGTGGAAGCAACATGTTGTGCATGAGTCACGACCTCGCATTGTTATTGTTACTTTGGGAAATAAGTTGTATAGGATACCAGAGGTACAACCGCCTACCACTAATTCTTTGGTTACTGCAAAACAATGCAGTAAGCTCATTTCCCAAACCAAGAAATTTGTTTTCCTGATGATCTGCCCCCAGGGCAAGAAGAAGATTGTGGCCACGACCTCCAGACATGGTTCCTCTGCACAACAACAACAAATAGACAAGGTTGTGGAGGAGTACGGGGACATTTTCACCTCACCCGCACGGGTGCCTCTACACTGTCAGGCCAAGCACCCCATTGATCTGACCCGAGGTGCACCGCTACCCAATGGACCGATCTATCAGCACTCTGTTCTGGAGAACGGTGAAATCAAGAGGTAGATTCAGGAGTTGTTGCTGAAATTTCACATCCGGCCAAGTTCATCACCCTGTGGGAGCTATATCATGTTAGTACAAAAGAAGGATGGGGCTTGGAGACTTTGTATTGACTATCAGACGCTGAACATGATCGTTGTCCGAAATAGGTACCCGATCCCACGGATTGATGACCTTCTGGACCAACTCAAAGGGGCAAAATATTTCATCAAGATCGACTTGAAGTCTGGGTATCACCAGGTACCAATCGAACCCTCTGATGTGTGGAAAACTGCCTTCAAAGCCAACGAGGGCCTTTTCGAATGGTTGGTCATGCATTTCGGGTTGATGAATTCTCCGGCAACGTTCATGAGGTTGATGGACGACATCTTGCGGCCATTCACCAACTCATTTGTAGTGGTGTAATTGGATGACATTCTGATCTTCAACCAGACTTGGGAAGAGCACCTCCACCACATCCGACAAGTCCTCCAAACACTACGACAACACAATTTGTGTGCCTATTTGGAGAAGTGAACTTTTGGCATGACCCAGGTTCAATATCTGGGATACATTATTGATGAAAATGGGGTGCATGTGGATCCAACCAAGATCCAAGTCATTCGGGATTGGCCAGCCCCAACCACTCTAACAGAGCTTCGTAGCTTTCTCGGTCTTGCTAATTTCTACCGTAGGTTTGTGTTGGGATTCTCTCATATCACTTGGCCCTTGAGTCAAGTCACCAAGGGAGGAGCGAAAGAAAAATTCTTTTGGTCATAATCTCAACAGAAGGTGTTCGTAGAATTGAAACATCGCCTCTGTTCTGCCCCAATGCTCACATTACTAGACTTGCAACAACCATTTGAGATTGAAACAGATGCCTCTGACTATGCTATTGGGGAAGTTATTACTCGACAGGGGCATCTAGTGGCATATCACAGTGAGACATTCTCTGACACAGTTCGCAAGTATCCCACTTATGACAAAGAAATGTATTCCATTGTGCAGGCTTATTGACAATGGAAGCATTACATTTTGGGGAAGGAAACAATCATCCACACAGACCACCGACCCATGTAGTTCATACAGACACAAGGGAAGTTTTTGTTGGGTATGTGTTATATTCTTTCCACGACTAGTTCAACGCGCTGTACGTTGCGCCGGGCGCAGCAGGGGGGTCACAGGGGGGGCGGCAGCCCCCCTTGTCGAGGTCCGGGGCAGCGCCCCGGCGAAATTTTTTTTGGTATGCGGACCCACCCATGTTTTGTGCATGAGTTTGCACATGGTTTTGGGGTACGATGGTTTTCGGCCCCTGGTATTTTGTAGATCCGGTCAAGGGAACTACGGTTATGTTCTAATCCAGGGTTAATGGATTTGGGTTTATGTATGCTTCGGCATGTATATATATGTGTTGTAACACTAAAAGGAATATAATGAAAAATCAAGTTGGTCGTCCAAATTTGGGATCCAGGGGAAAATCTCCGTGTTTATCTATTTTATGTTTTATGCTCTTGCTATTGTTTATTTTCTGTTATAAGATTCGTGTGTAGATAATTTCTCGTTCGTGGTTAAAACCTACATTTGCACGGAGCAGTTTCGGCTTCGCGGGGACGCCTTTGCTGCAGGGGTTTTTTGTTCTTCGGGCTCGAGGTAGACCCTCGCCTAAAGGGAGATCTGCGGGATCGATTCGTGGTGTGAAAAGATGCGCAAGCGGCGAAAGATAGAGATCGAGAAATTTAATGGTCGTAGTTTTGAGTTGTGGAAGCTCAATATGGAGGATCTCGTCGGTGGGGAAAGATCACGTGATCGTAGTAGATCTGTGTACTAAACCAACGACAATGTCAGATGAAGACTGGAAGAAACTGGATCGGAAGGCTAAGAGCACAATACGGTTGTGTGTATCAGATTCGGTATTGTTGAATGTATCTGGGGAAGCTACGGCAAAGACTTTGTGGGAAAAACTTGGGACTTTGTACCAATCTAAGTCTCTGGTGAATAAGTTGTTCCTGCGGAAAAAGCTGTATAACCTGAGGATGAAGGATGGAGACTCGGTGACAAAGCATCCGAACGCCTTCAATACTGTGGTAAGTCAGCTGTCATCTGTTGATATTAAAATCTCAGATGAAGATAAGTGCATCAGCTTGTTGTGTTCTCTACCAGATTCATGGGACAGTCTGGTTATTGCAATAGGTAGCAATACAACTACCTTGAATTTTGATGAAATTGTCTCAGCCTTGCTGTCGGAGGAAATGAGACGAAGAAATATGGAGGGTCAGAATGGAGATGCCTTATCTGTACGAGGAAGGTCCCAGAACAGAAACAAGAATAAGGTTTCGAGTGGGAGATCTAAATCTAGAGGGAGATCTAAATCTCCTGGAAAGTTTGTAAAGGTGTGCTGGAAATGCGGAAAGGAAGGGCACTACAAAAAGGAATGCAGATCTAAAGCTCCTGAGAAGGGAAAGGGATCTGATGAAGCTCCTTCTGCAGAGGCAAAAACCACCTCGGATGAAGGTGGGGATGTGTATTTGGCTTCTTCTTCAAATACACATGTAGATCATGAGTCATGGTTGATTGACTCAGGTGCATCCTTTCACTTCACTCCCCATAGGGAGTGGCTCTGCGAGTATGAGAAATATGATGGTGGTGATGTCTTCCTAGGGGATGATAGGAGGGCCAGAATCATCGGACGTGGAAAGGTCAAGCTGAAGCTGCAAGGTGGAAGGATTAGAACACTTCCTGGTGTTCTGCATATTCCTACATTGGCCAGAAATCTGATTTCTGTAAGTAAGATGGATGATGCAGGTGTAAAAATAGTGTTCGAGAAAGATGCCTGCAAGATGGTTCGGGGAGCACTGGTATTAATGCGGGGAGTTCGGACTGGAACTTTGTACAAGCTACAAGGTAGCACTGTTATTTATGGGTGTAACAGTTCTGTGGTTCCCGAAAGTGGAGCGGAAAGCCTAGCTGTCTCTGGAGAAAAGACCATGCTATGGCATCAAAGGCTTGGACATATTGGAAAGAAGGGCCTTCGGATACTACATAGAAGTGGTATGGTAGAAGGTATGTCTAATTTCTCTCTAGATTTCGATTTTGTGAACATTGTGTATATGGGAAGCAGAATCAGGTGAGTTTTCCTTCTGGTGCTAAGAGGGCGAACAAGATATTAGAACTTGTGCACAGTGATGTGTTTGGACCTGTGTCAGTTCCATCACTGGGAAAGTCCGTGTACTATGTTTCATTCATAGATGACTTCTCAAGGAATACATGGATATATTTCTTGAGGAAGAAATCTGAAGTCTTTGACAAATTTAAAGAATTTAAGGCTCTGGTGGAAAACCAGACAGAGAAGAAGATAAAGGCACCGAGGACAGATAATGGTGGGGAGTTCTGCAAGAAGGAATTTGAAGAGTTCTGTAAGAAGTGTGGCATAGCACGACAGAAGACTACTCCATACACACCTCAACAAAACGGAGTTGCAGAAAGAATGAACAGAACACTGATGGAAAAGGCAAGAAGCATGCTCAGTGGTACCGGGTTAGGACAAGAATTCTGGGCAGAGGCAGTGGAGACTGCATGTTACTTAGTTAATAGATCACCTTCATCAGCGTTGGAGGATAAGACTCCACATGAGGTATGGACCGGTAAGAAACCCTCTCTTTCACATCTAAGGGTATTTGGATGTGATGCATATGTACATGTTCCAAAGGAGAAAAGGACCAAGTTGGATAATAAATCTGAAAGGTGCATCTTTATTGGGTATAAGGATGGTTTAAAGGGTTACAAGCTCTGGAACCCAGAAACAAGGAAGGTTGTGTACAGTCGAGATGTGGTCTTTAGAGAGGTGAAAGATGTTGTTAAACATGAAATCATACCAAAGGAACATGAGAAGATAGAGTTTGAGCTAAAGGAGGATGAATCAGACTCTACAGCAGAAGAAGATTCAGAAGAGGAAGAGCCTCAAACTCCAGCTTTGAGAAGATCAGTTCGGGAAAGAAGGCAACCAGAAAGGTATAGTCCATCTGCTTTCTGTTCAGGTTTTGCGTTAACTATAACTGATGACGATCCCAGAACTGTCAGGGAGGCAGTAGATTCAGAGGATGGAAAACTCTGGAAGGAGGCCATGGTTGATGAAATGGCATCCTTGCACAAAAATGAGGCATGGGATCTGGTGGAGTTGCCAGCTGGAAGGAATCCCATTGGGAGCAAATGGGTGTTTAAGAAGAAGAAGAATGTAGAAGGAAAGCTGGAGAAATACAAAGATCGGTTGGTAGCAAAAGGTTATTCCCAAGTGCCGGGAATTGATTTTGGTGATATTTTTTCTTCTGTTGCCAAAGTTACTTCTATTAGATTACTTTTATCTGCTGCTACTGCATTTGATTTTGAGATAGAACAGATGGATGTGAAGACTGCATTTCTTCACGGGGATCTAGAAGAGGAAATCTACATGAAGCAACCTGAAGGCTTTATGGTGAAGGGTAAGAAAGAACTAGTATGCAGGTTGAAGAAGTCTCTGTATGGGTTAAAATAGTCACCAAGGATGTGGTATCGGAAATTTGATACCTATATACGGGGACTTGGCTTCACCAGAAGCAAGGAGGATCACCGTGTTTATTTTAAATTAATTTGTGACCGTGTTATTTATTTGGTCTTGTATGTGGATGATATGTTGTTGATTGGAAATGACAAAGAAATTATCCAAGATTTGAAGACCCAACTGTTCTCCAAATTCGACATGAAGGATCTAGGTGCTGCAAACTATATTTTGGGCATGAAAATTAAGAGAGATCGGGCAAAGAGGAAGCTCTGGTTAAACCAGAGGAAGTATGTCGAGACTATATTGCAGAGGTTCAATATGCAGGATAGTAAACCGGTGAATGTTCCTATTCCTGTAGGTGTAAAGTTGTCTGCTGAACAGTGTCCCAAGACACAAGAAGAAGAGGAGAATATGTCCCGTGTTCCATATGCAAGTGCAGTGGGTAGCCTGATGTATGCAATGGTCTGTACTAGACCAGACATTGCACATGCAGTGGGAGTATTGAGCAGGTTTATGTCAAACCCAGGGAAGGAGCATTGGACAGCAGTGAAGCGGGTTTTCAGATATTTACGTGGCATTAGTGATTATGGCTTGTGCTACCAGGGAAGACCAGGATTGGAAAGAATGTTGGACATTCGTGGTTTTGTTGATGCAGACTGGGCTGGAGATCCGGACCAAAGAAGATCTACAAGTGGGTATGTGTTTAGCCTATTTGGAGGTGCAGTCAGTTGGATGAGTAAAAGACAGTCTGTAGTGGCGCTTTCAACTACAGAGGCAGAATACATAGCAGCCACTCATGCAAGCAAGGAAGCAGTTTGGTTGAAGAGATTGTGTTCAAGTATGGGGTTGGTACAACAAGCTATAAGGATAGACTGTGATAGCCAAAGTGCAATTTTCTTGGCTAAGAACCCTGCTTATCATTCAAAGACAAAGCACATTGATGTTCAATATCACTTTGTTAGAGATATGGTTGAGGCTAAAAGGGTGTTGCCGGTAAAGGTGGACACTTTGAAGAATGTTGCAGATGCATTGACAAAGTCTGTGAGCACTCAGAAGTTCTCTTGGTGTAGAGAAACAATGGGTGTTGAAGAATTGGGCCAATGACTAAGCTCTCCTCTGGCCCCCTGTGGAAAGAAAACAACAAGTGGGAGAATGTTGGGTATGTGTTATATTCTTTCCATGACTAGTCCCACGTGTCAGACGTTGCGCCGAGCATAAAGGTGGGGGTCGTGGGGGCGGCAGCGCCCGTCGAAATTTTTTTTTTGCATGCGGTCCCACTCATATGCGTTGACTCACCCATGTTTTTGCATGAGCTTGCACATGGTTTTGGGGTACGATGGTTTTCGACCCCTGGTATTTTTGTAGATCCGGTCAAGGGAACTACGGTTATGTTCTAATCCAGGGTTAATGGATTGGGGTTTATGTATGCTTCTGCATGTATATATATGTGTTGTAACACTAAAAGGAATATAATGAAAAATCAAGCTGGTCGTCCCGATTTGGGATCCAGGGGAAAATCTCTATGTTTATCTATTTTATGTTTTATGCTCTCGCTATTGTTTATTTTCTGTTATAAGATTCGTGTGTAGATAATTTCTGTTCAGGGTTAAAACCTACAGTTTTAGAATGATATCCATCGGAAGTGGTCCACATATCTGTAACAATTTCATTTGAACATCAAGTACAAGAAGGGTAGCACCAATAATGTTGCAGACTGCCTCAGCCGACCACCGATCGTGGCACTAACCACCATTTTCAACTCTTGTGGGCACGATACTTCTGATTGACCGCTTCTCTACAAGAGCGATCCAGAATTCGGCCACACATACAAGGCACTCTTGGGGGGGTATGCAAGTTCCAAATTTTCACCTCCAACATGCACTGTTATGTCATCTGGGACACCTTTGTGTTCCTTCAAGCGAGCGTGCGAAGATGATATGGGAAGCACACTATAGTTGAGTCGCTGGTCATTTTGGGGTCAAGAAAATAGTGGCAGTATTGTAGAAGTATTTCTATTGGCCAAACCTTCAACAGGATGTCGGGAAGTACATTAGATCCTGCACTACTTGCACCATTGCCAAACCGACCATCAAGAAGCAAGGCCTCTATACTCCGCTACGTACCCCTAGTCGACCTTGGGGATCCATATCCATGGATTACATGTCAGGCCTTCTTTCTACTAAGCATGGAAACGACTATGTTTTTGTGGTCACCGACAGATTTTCGAAGATGGCCATTATGGCGACCTGCAAGAAGAATATCACAGTAGAAGCCACTGCTAAACTCTTCTTTGAACGAGTGTGGATGCACTTTGGGATCCCATAGTCTATCATATCAGATCGCGACAGCAGGTTCCTCAGCACATTTTTGTCCAACCTCTAGTCAATGTTGGACACCAAGCTCACCAAGTCCACATCTTTCCATCCCCAAACTGATGCCCAGATAGAGGTTGTCAACATGATGATTGTACACATTCTGCGCATGTACAATTTAAAGCATCCACGCACATGGAATGAGAGCCTCCCCTATGTACAACACAGTTATAATCGGGGTCTCCACAGCTCAACCGACCACAGACCCCTTCAGGTGGGCTTGGAATTCCAACCACTATGTCCCATTGACGTAGCCATGTTACTTGCAGCTACTCAGGCCGATTCGGCTCATGTCCAGTCTGAAGCTGACAAAGCAAACAACTTCATCAAGCGCATTCAGCACATCCGCCAACAAGTTCATGACATATTTAATAGAGACAATTCTAAGTACAAGCAACGACATGATCAACATCGAGTGCCACACAACTTCCAGGTGGGCAACAAAGTGTGGCTACATTTGCAGAAGGAGCGCCTCACTGGACCCCACTGCAAGCTTCGCTTGCTCTGATATGGGTCCTACACCATCACCAAGGCTATAGGGAACAATGTCTTCGAGCTCAGTATTACACCATTCCTTGGTCTGCACCCAGTATTCAATGTGGACCGCCTTTGTCCCTACTTCCCACCTCTACTGGACAACTCTGACATTGCAGAACAACTCACACCAACACAGTTAAACCCAAACTGCATGGAACATGCCACCATAGATTGTATCATGGACATGCAAATCAAGAACACTCGCGAACAAAAGATCCAACTGTATCGGGTTGTCAAAACTGGCCAACTCTTGCACCAAGGCAAGTGGTTCACTAGGGACCAAGTTCAGCAGAAGTTTCCTCATCTCATGGAGGAACTCAACGCAATGTAGACCATTGCTTCCTAAGGGGGGAGGAACGATCCAGGTGGATATTGGTGGCCACCCGCCTATTCCACTTGGGGCCCCACCATTGTCTCTTTCAGTTTTTCAGTTTCGACACAACTTACTATTTTTAGCATCTTTTCGGGTCCTAAACTTCTGGAGCCGTTTTGAGGCCCTAAACGACGTTTTTTGCGAAAACTGGGAGCAACATGGGTCCATAGATTGATGTTGTTCACATCAAAAGTTGTATTCCTCGGATAGATCTTTCTAACGAGGTATGGTGCACGTCAAACGGAGATCGTATGCCAAAGTTATGTCCCCGAGAAGTTGAAACACCAATTTACCGAAACGGGGCCCATAGTTTTGGCGCTTTGTCTCCTAGGGTTAGGGTTTTGGATGTTTAGGGTTTTTCATTGTTTCTAAATAATAAATAGGCCCTTGAGCCTCATTGTAACTGAGTTCAAAGGCTTGTAACCACCACATATCTTCTCAGAGATAAGCTACTGACGCCCTAGCTAGTTTATTTCCATTTTGTTTGTAAGCAAATTTCAGTTCTTTGATATTAATGAAATGAAGTGTTATTTCTGCAGCATCTTAATATTTATGGTTACACGTGTATTTTTTTGCGTTCCTGCACAAATCTGGATCATGGAAAGAGTGATAGTGTACATGGATGGTATTTTCTCTGTCATAAAATGAAAATTCCCTCACACAGGAGTGGTTGGACCTCTGCTCGAGATGTTCCACTAAAGGAACTCTCATTCACCAAAAGGACTCCTATCAGTATGACAATAACTCATGGATGATGACTATGAGTATCCCACCAGCATGGCAACAAAGGGATCTCAATCAAGCATACATGTGACAATGAGTATCCCGCCAACATGGCAACAAAGGGATCTTAAACAACATAAAACAATCCATGATAGAAATTACATCTCACGTCAAGAACAAAACAAGATCCCACATCAAACATCAATAGGGATCTATATAGCACAATGCATCTCATAGAAAAGAAGTACAAGAAGTACATGATCACACTACATATACCTCACATCTTGGAGCTATCTAAAGAACAAGTATGATAAATTGTTGGATATGGATTGTACCATCAAACTCATGGCGTCGAATATCCTGAAAACAACTGCTCAAACATGAATGTTGACACATGCAACTCCACTTTGAAAAGTGGCCGAAAAATATAAGGCTCGGATGGAAAATATGACTACACCACTGAACTCGTGTCGTCGAGAGGTGTAGGATCAACTATCAATTTGTTGAATTTTGACAAAGTGAAAATCTGGGCCTTAGGGAATCTTTTAGATTCCACCTAGATTGCTCAAAGATGCTGCTCCATAGGGAATCTAGAAATCTGCAACTAAAAATAGGAATCTGATCTCACCATTGAGATCCTTGCGAATATTTGAGAAGAATGAGTATAAATTTGACCTCATTCTGACATCGACGAATTTCAACTTCCAAGGAATCTGAAAGATTCTCTCAAGATTCCAAAAGATTCTCCTCTACAAGGAATCTGTAAAACCGCTACTCAAATGGAAAATCTGGGCACACCATTGTGCTCCTTGCGAAATTTTGGTTAAAATGCATATAAATTTTAATACATTCTGACAAAGGAAAATTTTACCTCCTTGGAATCTCGATGGGCATCAAGGAATATTCTGCCTCGAACTGTGTGACATTGTTCTGCCTCGAACTATGTACTCAGGTCTACTGGGCGCACTGGAAAAATGCGAGATTAAATAAAAAAATTTGGGCAGAGTTTCCCAAATGGTTTCGTTGGCGTATTGGAAAAAATTGCAATTTATTAAGGGGAGCTTGTGGGATCAAATCCCGCCTCCCCCAAAATCCGCGTATAATGTTTTGGTTTGGGCGCATTTTTGAAATGATGGGCAACCTTTTCGGGCAGCAGGTCCGCCAACATGGTGGCCCGCCCCCATACTCCGTTTTCTGTATACACATATAGTGTGGAGGTTATGGTTTAACATAACCATATGGTTATGGTTTGTTTATATACCATATATATATGGTATGATTTTTTTAAGACATTTTGTTGCTTTTTAATAACCATAATGTTATAGTGTTATACAATATAAACATAATGTTCGTTAGGTTATATGAATTTATAAATAGCTATAAAAATAACCATTTTAATATTTAAGTGATTTTGTTATTTAGTTATTAAAATAACTATTTTAGAATTGAAATGATTTTTTAATAATCATAATTTTTTAATGATTTGTTTTGTCCTTTTGTACAGGTTGAGGACCAATGGATGAGTGCCATGTGTCAGGGCCTGGTAAGCTGCGATGTGGGTCCCACGTGCTCACTGGGATGCCATGTGGCATGCTGTGGGCCCCACTTCCCTTGCTTTAACAAAAACTTCAAACTGCTCTAACTTCTTCATACGAGCTCAGATTGATGGGTCGTTCACACCGTTGCAATCAGGGCAACGAGAATTTCAAACTGAATTTGAGTTTTCCACCTTCCTGTCACTTTTAATTTTGAGACTTTTTTACTTGCCACTGGTGTGAAGATCCACCTGGATCAATCCTCCCCACTGAGGAGTTTTTGGTCCTCCAAAAGCACCAGCTTCTATCCATCATCAATTGCATGAAAATGTCTTTGAAAGGCACATTCCCACATGAATCCTTCACCTGGCGTACTTCGGAATCAGAACGCAATGCCAACAACTGCAACTGTTGCAACACAAGTGTCTGAAAAGCCACGTCCGTTGAAGACTCCTTCAGCTCTGTCCTTCAGAATCAAAATCAAAATGCGAACACCTCCCTAAAGCTGCAACGAAAATTACATGATCAATGTGACCAACTACGAACCAAACATTCCCATACTTGCCACGAGTTTACATACTCGGTGGTCAAGTGTACATCAAATGGAAATCACACCCTAGTTATCATTGCAAGACCAAAAACATCATCATTGCATTTTGAAGTGATGGAAAACACATCATCAATTTTACATAAAATAAATGCATCACATGATTTATAAGACAAGGCCAACATATCATGGTTGCTTAACAAGATATGGAAAACACATCATCACTTTTACAGTTAAAAATGCAACATATGATTTATAAACACAACCATGACACACCACCACATCTAGAAAAACCATCTCTCACTTATCAAAGTGAATGGATCATCTCCCTGTGGCACGTTTTTTTGTTGAACAACTGCTTTGATCAGTTCATGCATCGACGCTTCTTCCTTAAGGTGCTTCTTTGGATGGAGCCTCGAACATGCAGATCTTTGATGACCACTTTGGTTGCACTGGCTGCAAAAGGTCTTCTTCCTCCACGCATGCTTAACCAAATTCTTTCCCTGCTATGGAGAAGTCTTTTCACGCCTCATCCTCCTTTGTGCTGCCATGCTTTTCCAATACTCAGAAATGACATGGTTATGTAAACCACCAAAATGACAAGTCTTTCGATGCCATGATTTACGACCATGATTAGCAACATTATTATAATCAAAATGAACTCTGGAATAGTGAGACTTGTTATACCTTCCTTGGTGGTCTCTGGTGTGATCATGGTGATGAGAGCTTGCCTCAAATCTTTCACTGCAACGTGCACTTCCATGGCATGATGGTGAAGTGTTCCGATCAATCTTCTTCCCTGGTGAGCTCAACAATGTATGTTTTCCTTTGATGTCCTTCGAACATCCTCCTTCAGTGTATCCAAAACCTGCGTAGAGAGGTCTCTACACAACCTCCAATGGTCGATTTATGCCTTGGCCACGAATGCCAAGTCCTCCTCCTTGGTACCACATCTTGGTAAGGAGTCTAATGTCGGTTCTTGTAATGGGGATCTCCACATTTCCAACATAAATAATATTATGTGAAGAAAGTGAAGGGAAATAAACATTGTTTACCTCAACTGTCGATTTGGAAACATGTGAAGAGGGCTTCTCTAAGCCTTTGTTGTGCTTCAATTCCTCCAAGGCTTCTGTTGCAGCTTGTAGTTGAAGCTGCAATCGCTGATCTCCTCCTTCTCTTCCTTTATGAGTCCCTTCAATGCACCATGATCTGCTTGACGACTTTCGTTGTTGAACTCCAATTCCTCCAACAGCTCTGTCGTGGCTTGCAATTGAAGCTGCAATCAATGTTTTTCCTCCTTCTCCTCCTGTAGGAGTGTCTTCAACTCAACGTTATCTACTGCTTGTTTCTCATAGGCTTCATACAACATTTCTGCTTTCTTGGACACCCTGAGCATGGTCTCGTACATGTCTTTGACATCCTCCATTTCTCAACTCAGCGAACGTTCAATGGTTCACGCATGCAATCCAAATAAGCAATAAGACCGCTCTGATACCACTTGATCCAAGTAAATTTCACTACCCTTTTAACCAAGACCTTTTACTTCGGCTGATGTGTTAGAATTGCATTAATCAAAGTGTTAATGAACATAAATGAACACCTACATGCTATAAAGAAGAGGAACATAACAAGCATTAGCAACATAATAGATTGATAACGGAGTTCGTCCAGGAGGGACTATGTCTCTGGGCCTCGGTGTCAAGATGGTGTAGGCCGTTGCATTAAGTGTTGTGAGGAGTGATGATGTACATGGATGGTATTTTCTCTGTCATACAAGGAAAATGCCCTCACGCAGGAGTGGCCGGGGCTCTCTACGATATGTTCCGCTACGGGAACTCTATGTTAGTCAAGGTTGTCATTGATGTCAATATGGCATTGTTTGTGATGAAAAATTCTTGTGATGCATGATGATGTCCTTACTCTTGATGATGAATGATTGTTGAAGACCATATGATGACACACTTGATAAGAACATGAATGATGACACTCTTGATGATATGGACTTGATGATATGAAATGGTTGGAGACCACCCTTGAAGTCCTAATAAAATTACCCTAACCCTCATTCTAGTCCCATTGACCTTATACATAAAAAATCCAAATAAATCCAAGGTCTGCACTAAAAAATTCCAAACATTCATAAAGAAAATTATTTTTTGACATCTGGAAGACATCATTTTCAATGGATCCTTGACCATCTTATAGAGGACTCTGTCCTCTTTCTAATGAGCCCTCGCTTGCCTCCTAATTCCCAATATTCTAAGACAAATTGAATTTTTAAGTTGAAATAACATATATTTTTCTCCCCAGCCGACCCATACTCAGTCTCTCATGTCGGCCTCCCACCAAGAGACGTGTCTCTTTATTAAAGGTCAAAATCTAGTATAAATTGACGTTAAAGCACTTCATTTTAGCATAAAAATTTCGGTGATTTCTCAAAGATAATATACAAAACAGGTAGGAGGTTGAGGATAATGTTTTAAGCATTGTTTGGGCTAGATTTCAACAAGGAGCAATTGTATATATCTCAAATTTTTTTTTACAGCACTTCAGATTTGGGTTTTGTGACCTCCTACAGTTCATACTTAGTTTTGTGGGTGTATATCTACCCCTCTGGTAGCTCATATTAGTGGCTAGCTCCTCATACAAACAACCTTTTCATATTCGGACAACTCTCGTGAACTAGTGACAAGTGTGAACAGACTTCTTAAAGTAACTCAGACCTTACCACATACCAATTTCAGGACAATCAACAATTTCAAAACTCAGTTCGGACTTACTATTTTTTGTTATATCAAAGATTCATACTTCTTTAAGCTTAGTTGTATTAATATACTATAGTTCGGATTGCAGTAATATCTCAATGCCTTGGACAACAAACTCGATTGAAGACTTAAGGACTGTGGTTAACCTTTTGTGGCTTGACTGTTGGAGAAAGTGTGGAAAACTTGGATCATGGTGGAAGGTCCATTGAAGTCTTTTAAAATTGAGATCTGACACCTATAAAAGAGCTCAGTAAGTAAGGCTTGAAGTGGTGGAGGCTTGAACAATACTTTGAAAAGTGTTGAAGGATATCATAGAGCAAATTGGAAGGCAGTTTGAAGCATTCCTTTGGGCATCGATTGGAGGACAATACTTTAGCATCAAGGCAGACCATTGAACTACTTCATGACGCCATTGAAGCATAATACAAGAGTATAAAAAAAAGGGACTTGTAGCCTTACAAATCTAGAGCATGTATTGAATTGAAAGTTAAGAGGGTAGTTTGGGATTACTTTTAGACATGACTAGGTCTATTGAAGCAGCCTAGTGACCCCTTGTTGGAGCAGACTTGTTGAGAAGATTTGAAGCCTTGTAGAAGCAGTATTGAAGATCTATTGAAGTCCTCTTGAGCATATTTAAAGATCATCTAGTATATTTGAAGAAGATTGTGCTGACTTCAAGCAGCAAACCTTGGAACACCACTAAGGCCATTGGAGAATATTTTTGAGACAGTTATTCAAGACATCTTGAAGCATTGTTGAAGACTCCCTTGGGGAGTTTTTAAAGAAGCCCTTGAAGAGGCTTAGAGCAAGTGCAGAACTTGGGTTGCCTAGTGAAAACACCTTGAAGGATACTTGAAGATATTTGGAAGACTTGTAGAAGCTGGAAGTTGGTCTTGGAGATATCATTGGAGAACATGATGCATTAGCCATCGTGATGTAACCTTGGAGAAAGTGTTGGGTGACATGAAGAACAGTGGATACACCTTCATGTGAAGAACAAGGTTGTCATTCATGAAGTGACGCGGAGACTAAGTGAGGGGATAGCTGAATATTGTCAAGGCTCATTGAAGAAGACATTGGGAGCCATGAAGTATAACCAAATATATATTGACGAATTGAAGCAAGAGGTTGGAGCCTCATGTTGGTGGCTTAGAAGATAGGGTTGGAGCTCGAGAGGATAGGAGTCCTCAAGAGACTAGGTTGGATCCTGTACCAGAGATAGGGTTGGAGCCCTAGAGGTTGGTGCCTCAAATGTACAAGGTTGGAGCTGTGGAAAGACCAAGTCAGTGCTTGGCACAATACAAGTTGGAGCTTGGAAGACTGGAGTCTTCATCTAGGGTTGGAGCCCTATATCATTATTGTACTTTACTTATTGTGAAGAAGAAATTAATAAAAGTATCTGTTATCACCCTAGTAATTCTTAGGTCATGGGATTTTGGTTTATAGTTAAAGAAAACTAGGGGTAACCAAGAACCTCTTTTAGATTTCAGGATCTAGCCTTCCTGAATTCCGGAGAGGGATCTCTCCTTATGATTTAACTTTGTTTTAGATTTGAGTTTTAGGCTAGGTATGATTGGGCAGTTGGTTTGTTTGAAAAGATTGGTGGGAATAAAAGGTACTTCAAGGTAAACCACAGAGGCATTTACCAGACCATTGGGCTATGGAGTCAAATTATTTGCAAGCAGAGCTAGGAAATAAGGTCTAAAGAGCAAATGTACTAAGGGCAGGGTAGATGACCTTCAAAGGGTTTTGAAATAGGATTTTTTGATGAAATGGGTGAAATCTGAACAAAAGGGAAATTAAGAATCCTTAGGTTACAGAAATGAAGATGAAAGGAAGGGGTCAAACAGGGACTTAGAGAATTTAAGAATTCTTAAGTCTGGTTATCAGTAGAAAACATAATAATGAAATAACTAGTAAAAAACAGGGAGCTTTTTAACACTAATCTTGTTTAAGCTTTCCTAGTTAATCATTAAAGACAGAAAACATTAAAATGTATGACTGGAACTTTTGAAAGATAAACAGTGAAAATAGGAAAATACTTGACTTATCTGGTCAGCACAAGAATCCTGAGTTATGGTGTCTTTAATCTTAATTCCAGTCTGCTGCTTTACTACTCGACTCACACAAACTTCAATATATCCAGCAAAATGACTATAGTAGTCTTGATAGATTTTATTCCACCCTTAATACTTCAAAAAGAAAAGTATTTATACAAAAATTATTACAAAATGTCTGAGAGACATGTAGGAATATCTCTAGGAAAAAATAAAGATTTATTACATAGAAAGAGGGACTGTTGCAAAACAAATTGGCAAGTTGTTCTCTTATCAATAAAAAATAGGACTAATCATCTTAACTTGTTGCTGGGTTGTAGCTGCTAGAAATGCTTGCTAGCATTTTGGAAAAAGATCTTTTGAAGATACCTTGAAAGACACTCTTTCCATTTCACATCTTTTTACTTGTGCTTTATCACTGATACTCTTTACGTTGTTTCTTTTACTGCTTTACTGTTGTAAAATAAGGAATTATCTACAGTAAAAAGGTATTTTGACTGATACTCTTTGACTCTGCTTCTTACCCTGATACACTTTGGCTGCAAATCTTCATATCAAATCAGTGAATTCCTGCCATTGTTCTGCACTGGGAATTCTCATATTCTTAAATTTCCTGTAGCTTTCATCTACCTCTGTATACTTAGCAAAATTGGGCTTAACAATGAAAATATGTTTGATCTCATTTTGTAGAAAGAACAAGTTCTCAAAATATTCCAAAATGACTTTACCAGTTGGAGACCCTTGTGGTAAAGGTTTGCTGACCTGCTCTTTGGCATAAGCCCTGATTTTGTTGTCATAATCCTTCTGTGCCATTAACTTTTCATTTAAGGCATGAATGTCTGGTAGGCCTGCTTGTGTTAGTACTGTGTATTTGGCCCAAAATTTTGTGATTTCCAAGTTCATATCTTTACATATTTCCTCCAAATTATTCATCATATTCCTCTTATTCAGGACTTTCTTGATTTGTAGTATGCTTTTAGTTCTATCCTGAATTTTTAGCTCTTCAAGATCCTCTCTGTGTTTGCTGTTCAGAAATGTAATAAGCTTCAAAGCTTGAGCTGGTCTGTCAACCAGTTCTTTTTTTTTTCTTTCTAAATTTCTATTTGTGCTGCTTTGAGTAACTCCTTCTGTTCATAAATAATCTGGATTGAAGGCCATTGTAAATGTATGCCTTGAATGATGTTGTTCCAAAGATAATTCTTGATATAAGCTACCTGTTCAGTGAGATCAACCTGTTGTTGTAGAATCTTTACCTGTTCCTACAATCTGTTGGCTCTCTGCTCATGTCCTTTGGAGGTAATTAATGCATCTCTGTTTGATGTTTCAAGATTTCAGATAGTACCTTTCAAATTGATTATCTCTTTATATTTTAAGGACATGTCTTCCATAGCCTTGACTATGGCAGCTGTTTCACCTGTTTGATTTACTTGTGATGTAGATGATGAAGTGGTAGAGATATCTTTAGAAGTAATTGACACTGCAGTTGCCAATACTCCTTTCAGTGCCAAATGTTCTGCCAATGTAGAGGGAGCAGTTGTACTTACAGTTGGAATAAATGTGGGAATGGAGACTTCATGAGCTTTCTTCAATGTTTCATTTTCTTGCATTAGAGATTCTATTTGATTTTCCATCTCTTTAATCTGAGCCGTCATCTTCAAAACTAGCTGCATAGTTTTATCCTTTTCTATCTTTTCTTGAAGAATTTATTTTGCCTGTGGGTGCTCACTCTGTGGCAATTTGAGTTGCTTTCTCAAGGCAGCAATATCTTCATTTTTCTACCTTATCAATTTCTTAGCAACTTCAGTATTAGAGGGATCTACTCCAATTTCTATTACCAAATCTTTTAAGGACTTGATCCTCAAGTCCTTAGCATGTAAAGATGCTTTATCTAATTTCATTTGGGTTTGTAAATTAGATACATTTTTTTGGAGCATGGTAGCATTCATAGTTTTTTTGACTACCTTTGAATCAAACATTTCTGAAGCACTTCTATGAAACTCAATCTGGTCTAGTTCATGTATAGTATCAGCATTCATTTCAAATTCTGTTTTCCTGTAGTTTGTGGCTGACTTTGGATCTGTTACTACTGGTTGGAGAAAAGACATGACGATTTTATTTGTTGATTAATCAAAGGCTGTCACAAGTCTATCTTAATATCCTGGTTTTTCCTACAGAAGTTTAGAATAAACTTCATTCTTGATTTCCTCATTCTTTTCCCTGATCTGTTTGAACCTTTTCTGAGTATCAGAATCAGTTTCTTCTGCTATTTTAGAGGAAGAGGGAGCTTTTGTATTTATTTCTTCTTCAATCATTTCTTTTCCTTTTCCCTGTGCTTGTACCTGTTCATTCTGAATTTCCCTGAGTGTTTCATTAACAATAATTGTGGCCTCATCATCTGTTTGTTGATCATTATTATCATCTACATCTATGACTCCTCCTTTTTCTAGAGTAGTCATTATGGCCTTCTTGCTGTAGTCTCTGCCAAATAGCCTTCTTCTTTTCTAGGCATTTTATTAGATACCTCTGCTTGTTGGCCAACTGTAATTACCTGTGTACTGTCCATCTGATTTTCCTGCAAGCTACCTGTCTGCACCTCCTGAATATCATCAATTAAAGTGTTTGCAACCCATTTCATTTGATTAGCATACTTTTCAATTAGTGGTTTTGACTCATGGAGGAATGGGGTTAACTTACACTTGACCCTAAGGTTACTTATAACCTCCTGAGGGTCATAATTCCAATAGAAACTTTCTTGAAATTTGAATTGCGATAATTTGTTGATTACCTCCTTCAAAGCATCTCTGCTGTTGACTATGAAGGAGCCAATTTGACATTTTAACTTGAATTGTGCTTTCTTTTTGGAGCTGATGAAGTTCACTGCATCTGCATTTAAAATCTGTCTCAAGTATTCCAAGGAAAAAATCCTGGTAGTTAGAAATTTTGGTAATTTGTAAGGAGCCAAGATTGCACCATACACTCTGATTTCTATGTGATTTTTATACAAATACCAATCTCCAACTTTACAGTTTTCAGACAACTGTAAAATTCTTTTGATTTCTTCATTGATCCTTGGTGGCTCTGCTTTGTTCAACAAAATCATGGCAGGTATGATAAAAAAATCATTGAAATCCCTGTAGCTGTACTCACTGCTGTTTTTCCTGAGAAGAGAAGTCCAGAATATCACTGAAAGAGGTTTACCCTCCATATCCATCTTCTATAATGCAATTGGAAAATTATCTGCCTGAGAAAACAGGAAGAGATGTGACATATATGATGTATATCTGAACACTCCTTCATCAGGTAATTTTATTAACTGATAATGCATATTATCAGCAATAAATTTGGCAAAGTTGAAAACTATTTCTGGATTTTGTCCTGGGGACAAGGTGGAGAGGAAACCTAGAATAGAGGCATCTGTAAATTCATCATTAGCATAGCCTAATATGAAGGAGAGCATTGAAATGATCTGTCTTGAGCCTTTAGGAAAGTCAAAAGTATCATAGGGTGGATTTACCTTAGGAAGGTTGACATGATTAGGCATGAAATTTGGAAGGATCTCAAACTTCCTAAGAAAATCAAAATCCAAATACATTTGAGTTAAATCTTCAATTGACAATGATACTACTCGTGGATCATGGCTTAGTTGGAGCATATCATTGATGGCTTTAGCAGTTATGTAAAATAGGACCTCACTATCTTTGTTCACCATGCATATTTGGTCAGGGATATAATGCAACTGACACAACCTAATGAAGTCTTGAGCTTGGTGGGTGATGGGAACCACATATTTGGGCAAGTTGGAGTCCCATACAGGTATATCACTGGCCACTTTCTTCTCAAATTTTTCCTGACACCAGCAATATACTTCAAGTAGATCAAATTCTAAGGTAGCATAAGCAATTCTATAGTCTAAGTCAATCAAGGGATTGTTTTCTTTAGAGGTGATAGGTGGTTGCAATGGTCTGACCACCTCAGTAGAATCTGCAGTTAGGACAGGAGTAGGTTTACCAATTTTGGGAGTTTTGGGGTTTGGAAGCTTGTTGGAGGCAGACTTCTGTGGTTTGGGACCTCCAGTCCTAGGGGCGATTTGCTTTTTAGTCATTTTTAATGAAACTGAGCAAGATTAAACTGTTTGCTCAGCTCTTTCTGGAAACAAAAGGTCAATTAAGCGGCTTTTGGGAAAAAAATGGAATCTGGGTGAGGGTTTTATGATGAAAACGTAGATTTTGAATATACAGAGGACTGGAAAGGGATTTCAATGGTTTCTTCAGTAATTCAAATTAATTTTCACCGTAGGAATAGCTTTTGGATGGCCAAAATTCTTTAGGCGGAAGTGGCAAATTCTGGGAAAATTTTGACAGGGTTTCCCCTGTTTCTTCAAGGTTTGAGTACTCTCAGATGAGTACTTTTGGCTTTTAAATTCAAATTGGTTTAATTTTTTTCTTGAAAATTAAGAATTTGTAGGTTTGGATTACTGAAAAATACCTTTGAACAAGTATGGTTGCGGTCGAAGAGGGTTATAGGTGGTACCAGTCTTCAAACTGGTTGCAGCTGTTTGGTATAAGGTACTAAGAGTCTTCGAAAGCGAAATTCACAGGGGAAATGGCTTTTAAAATGATGAACTAGTTCAAAAGTAGCTTTGAAATGGCATCTGTGAGTGTTTTCTGAGAGGGCATAGGTGCAAATGCGTGTAAACAATTAGAGCTAAGGTTGAAACCTTAAGTCTTGTCAATACACATAACATTTATTATAGGTTGACATTAATGGAGGGAGCGGTTTTTTGTGTTTGAAGGCAAACCATTAGTGGTTATCACATTGATTCTGGGTGGTAAATGGTTTTTAGCTTTTGCAATGTGATCCAGTAAAATTAATACATGTAGCGGGCGGTGGTTTCGTGAAACAACTTTTATCGCAAAATTTTTTTCCAACTTCGCACGATCACTTTTGTAATGCAATATGGGGTCCGCACCATCAGATTTGGTTGAGCGATGCGAATGGATGAGATGCATCGGGAAGCTGCGGGAAATAAGGTGGGACTGAGTACTTTGATATGCGCCGTAGATTTGATAAGAGAAGATCGACGGTTTAAAATCAATGCGATATGGAATGGTGGGGCATGAGACCCAATGATCGCGCTTAATGCAGATCGTTGGATTTGAATATAAGAATGATCGGAGGGCTGAGAATGACTGCGAGGGCGCATAGTTTTTGATGGATTCTTTTGCATAAAGTGAGTTTATACATAAAATAAAGTGAATGGGGCAGGTTAATAAAGGGTTTAACCAAGTTTTAGTCTATGGTAAAGTGATATGAATAGGGAAAATGGGATAAGGTTAAAGCTTTAACCATGGGTAAAGCTTATGAGGGGAAAGGCGAATAAAATCTTTTTCTTCGTTGTTTTATATACACAATGTGTAAATAAATTTGCGCATTTTCAATATCTTTTATATTATATAGTTTCAAATTTATCAAAGCTCTAAAACTATAGGGGAAAGGGGATATTTTATTATGGATAAATTTCATGTCAAAGGGGTAATTTTGGGATGTTTTTCAACATGTGTTTAATATCTTTGACATAAAAAGTATATAATAAGAGGGTTTTGGGGATATTAAATAAAAGGGAGCTATATTAATAGGACTAGGATAATTGATAGGGAGTTAATAAAATATGTTAAGTGTTAATATGAAAAGGGACAATGAATACTCAAAATACATAAATGAAACTAAGGAAAGTGAAAATTAAAGCAAAGCTTCATTATCATAACTTAATCACTTTTACTTAGAATATCATGTTTTTGAGGGTTTTTATGTCTTGTAAAATGGAGGAAGTTAATCAACTGGGTATTTATGTAACATTTAAGTAAGAAAAGAGTTCCCACTTATGAAGTTAAATGGTGATGAGTGCATGAAGGGGTAAATGATGAAAATTTCTGGGATTAATATAGAAACTTAACATTTTCAACTAATCAGTCATTGAGCCTTGGGTCTGGTCCCAACAGAAGTCAAGGAAATGCCTTGAGCCTCTTTGATTGACAGTCTAGAATATCAAATTTGATATGGGGAGGGGAAATTAGTTATTTGTAGCCTGGTGAAATATATTTACAATGATGTTTCTCACCTTCATCGACCTACCCAGTCATTATCTTCTAACATTTTTCCTTCTATTTTAATCAGGTGCATTTGAGCTAGCAACCTTACAACATATTATTCTTTTGAAAGCAGTAAACTATCTAATTCTACACTTATTGCATCCAAGAATCCAGATTAAACTGTTGGATTCTTTTATTTTCTACCTAACTAATGAATTGTCATGATTAACTTGTATGACAATTTTTTATTCTCTATCTACAACATTAGAAATTGAAAAAATGATGAGTCAAGATTAAATTGTTCAACTCATCACAGATTATGGCATTTATTGACACTCTACCATAATCAAATACAAAAGGTAAAAGTAGTGGCATTTAGACTTGCACACTTTCATGTTTTATTCTTCTTCTTTTTTTGGGTATATTATTTTTTCTAAGTCCTTTGATTTTTCTTTTAGGACTTTTTATCCTCTTTTTGATTTTTTTATTTTTTACAAAATATGGGAAAATACCTTGCAGAAAGCAAAGTTTGTACATATTTACAAGACTAACGTCAGTCAAGTCAAAATTATGAATCCTATATTTATAGGTCACTAACAGTATCTATTCCATCATTGTTCATTTTGGGTTCTAAATATAAGTGATTTAACTGGTAAAATTAACAATTTAAATGAAATACTAATTCACCCCCCTCTCAGTATTTCCAACAATTGGTATCAGAGCAAGTTCCTTCACTCAAAGCCTAATAGCTTGAAGGTTGATCATTAGAACAAAAATGGTAAAGCCAAGGAAGAAAGTCTCCAATCCTCCTAAATATGTGTCTTCCTCAGCCATCGAAATTTAAGTCAATCAATTTGCAAAAGCTCCATTGTTCAATGGAAATTTTGATATATGGGAGGCAAGAATGAGGAATTTCTTGAAGACTCAAGGAATTGAAGTTTGGAAATCAGTGATTACTAACGACACGATGGACGAAGAATCCAAGGAGTACAATACAAGAGAAATGAAGGCAATTTTGAATGGGTTACCAAATTCTGTGAAGGCCAATTTTGAAAAATGTTCGTCAGCAAAAGTAATATGGGACAAACTTCATGATCTTCACTCAAAAGGAGCATTGAAAATGATCTCTAGTCAAGAAGATAATGGAAAACAAGAAAGAAGTCTAGAATCTATCAAGCAAGTTGAAGATAATAGAGATGACAACAAGGCTAAAGAAGACCTAGAAGATGGACAAAGAAGACTTTGAAGAAGATCTCCTGAATAAACTTATGGCTTCCATGGAAGAGATTGACAGTTTGAAAAAGGAAAATGAGGAACTTAAGAAGAAAGTGCAAGATGGTAACCAAGACAAGGCAAGGAAGGAAGTTGAATTTGTCAAGCTTCAAGTACAAGAAAGAGATGAGGAGCTCGCCAAACTTAAAGAGAAATTTCATCAAAACAAAAGAAAGCATCATGAAGAAGTCATATCTATGACAAATCAATTGGATAAGGAAAATAAAAGGGAAGAAAATTTGTCAAGCCACCTTGAACAAAGACTTGAGATCTTGAAAATTCTTGACGCAGAGATTGGTCAATACAAGGAAGAGGTCTCCTCTCTTAAATCTCAACTAGAAGAAAAGGATGAAGAAATCTTCAAACTAAAATCAGACATCAATCTTATCAAGGCCGAAACATGTGAAGCTACAAGAATAAAAGAAGAAATGGAGAGCAGTCTAGAAAAGGAGAATGAAGAAATCTTCATAATGAAATCAAATAGCATCTCCCTTAAAATTGAAGCACACGAAACAAGGATGATGGAAGAAATGAAGAATAAATTAGTCATGAAAAATGAAGATTGTGAAAAATTGAAAGGATAAATTGTCACTCTTAATAAGGAAGTTGTCTCGCTGAATAAGATCTTGAAAATCTCTCAAAACCTAGATGACATCCTAAGTCATCAAAGATCTCCTCTTGATAAATCAGGTCTTGGCTATGCAGGTGAACCCTCAAGCAAGAATGATAATGCTTCAAACAACAAGGATGTGAGGAAGCCAAGAAGAAATGATACTCCCAGTTCCAGCAAAGGCAAGAGTCAAGATGAAATTAGAAGAAACCCTACTCCAAGGAGAGTTACAGATGATGTCAAGAATACAAAAGGCAATGAATGTCATCAAATAATTCTAAGGAAAGAAGACTTCAAAAGTACTTCAAGAAACTCTTCATCTCCTAGGTACCAAAGTATATTTCTTGGATATTGCTATTATTGTACAAACTTTGGGCACATGGCAAGAGATTGTAGGGCATATCACAAAGACAAATATAATGGTCCTTGTCAATCTCCTAAAAGCAATTTTGCAAGAAGAAGTTATGATTACTCATTCATGAACAATATGGAGTGCTTCAATTTCCATAACATTTGACATATGGCACGTGATTGTAACTTGACTTGGGTCCCTAAAACCATGAAAATGAAGCTAGAGAAGAAAATTACACAAGTATGAAGGAAGCCCATTGGATCCGAAATTCTCTTGAACACTCCAGCCAACAACACATGTTGTTGACTTGATGAAGTCATCCTTGATATTCTAAGTATTCGATGGTGAGACTCTACCAAAATGGAGACCATGCATATTGTTAGGGGGAGCTCGTGATTCTTGGACATTCTTGCAGAAGCTATCCGTGAAGGGCCCTATGAAATACTTGATGAGTGACATATGGATAATCATTTTTTGATAGATCATCTCTCAGGAGCAACTCCATTGAAGAATGTAATCCCTTACTCATCCGATGGACCATTGTTGAAGATCTCTTCCACTTGATCATAAGGCAAGCAATCTTTCTTGAGCTAGAGGAGTTTATGCATGCAGGGGGAGTTGGTTCATCACATGAAGAAATGCAAACACATCTATCATAGACCACATTGCCAGAAGTAAGAGCACCATGATAGGGGACGCAATATACATATCATGAAGAACTATCATTGATGAATAAAATTTGATGGGAGAACAAGCATATCAAGAAGCAAATTGATAAGGGGATTTATTGGGCACCCCATTTTCCATTGATGTTAAAGGGGGATAAATTGTTGAAAAGGAAAGAATATTGCCATCAATGACAAAGGGGGAGATTTTTAGTCACAGGTTGTCATTGATGTCAATATGGCATTGTCTGTGATGGAAAATTCTTGTGATGCGTGATAATGTCCTTACTCTTGATGATGAATGATTGTTGAAGACCATATGATGACACACTTGATAATAACATGAATGAAGACACTCTTGATGATATGGAATTGATGATATGAGACCACTCTTGAAGTCCTAATAAAATCACCCTAACCCTCATTCTAGTCCCATTGACCTTATACATAAAAAATCCAAATAAACCCAAGGTATGCACTAAAAAATTCCAACCAGTCATAAGGAAAATTATTTTTTGACATCTTGAAGACATCCATTTTCAATGGCTCCTTGACTATCTTGTAGAGGACTCTTTTATCTTTCTAATGAGCCCTCACTTACCTCCTAATTCCCAATAGTCTAAGAGAAATCGAATTTTTAAGTTGACATATCATATAGTTTTCTCCCCAGCCGTCCCATACTCAATCTCTCATGTCGGCCTCCCACCAAGAGACGTGTCGCTTTATTAAAGGTCAAAATCTAGTATAAATTGACGTTAAAACACTTCATTTTAGCATAAAAATTTTGGTGGTTTCTCAGAGATAAGATACAGAACAGGTAGGAGGTTAAGGATCATGTTTTAAGCACTGTTTAGGCTAGATTTCAACAAGGAACAACTGTATATATCTCAGATTTTTTTGACAACACTTCAAATTTGGGTTTTGTGACCTTCTGCAGTACGTACTTAGTTTTTTGGGTGTATATATACACCTCTGGTGGCTCAAATTAGTGGCTAGCTCCTCACACAAACAACCTTGTGTTGGCGAGGTAAATCCCCTCTGCGAACAGAGGCGATCCCTCTAGCCCAAGGGTGGGTCTAGCAGCAAGAGGACATGCTAATGCGTCGATTCCTAGTTAATAAATGAAACTGAGTTGGGATAGATGTCCTACCTTGGTTCCAATGCAGTTGTCGTAGCTGTGGCAGCAGTCTCCTGATCTTCGTCCCGGCACATCGCTGTCATTCAACATTGGTACTCAGGTGCCTGCACAGGGATTAGATTACAATAGAAGCATACAAAATAATATATACATTCATCACTATATAATTGGTCAAGGAGAATTAAATGTATTGTGCAAGATCAATCACATCAACATAAGACAAGAACCAAAACATCAGTCATGTATATATTAAGAGAAAGAAAGAGATTACAACCAAATGAGCCTTTATGTCGCAACCTCCTTCAGCGAGTCCAGTCAAAACGCATCACGAGAATTCCTCGGGGAATGGGATGTGGTGAGGCAATCAACCTAGAATCTCTCTCGACAAGGGGTCTCTCTCTGCTCTATCTCACACCAACTATATTGGATTGATCAGCGATTCTCTAAAATGTTCAACTAGCAACATCTATGTGAGAGAGAAGTATTTATAGGAGAGGAGGAGGAGGTTGGGATCCCTCAAAGGGTGAAAGGGAGGCCTTATCCTTTGGGAGGTTGCCCAAAAGTAGGGAAGAAGAAGACAAAGGAAGACGTTCGACATTATTCAGTCGAACAACCCATGTTGACTCTGCTCACGAAGTGGTTGCAATGGAAACGTCGCTGCCATATTTAAAAAACTTTCCAAAAACAGCTTGGCGCGGGCAGTCCATTGATACAGAGTGCCAATGGGCACGGGGCCCAGTGCTAACTTCTCTTATCAGCGCAAGGCCATAACTGCTTGCCAGCACTGACCCAAAATCATGTGTTTTTTATGGTCTGTTACAAGAAAAGTCAACAGAGGAAATGTTCTCCTCATGGCAAGGGATGCAATGACAATTTTTGCAAGGCATGACACTACATATAAGTCACAGACATGGTCCTCCAATGTGTGGGATGGGGATTGCAGGGACGGTGACAAAATGCCTGGATAATGAGCTGAAGTCGACAAGAAGTGACCTGGTCGAAGAAGGGCCATAATGTTTCCCGAATCATCGACATGAGACAGAGGAATATGACGATAGTGAATCAGGGCCAAAAAAGAGGATCAGAGGAAGGTTGAAAACTGCAAAAGGAAACTTCTCTTGAACATATCAACGACATGAATCTGGATTTGGCAGTATTTGACATCAAGGGATCTGAGGTCATGATGACGTGTCAAAGAGCAGATGAGAGGTCAAAACACATTACCCAACCCGACACGAATGCAGATGAGTGTGATGTTTAAGAGCAACATACTGCCGACACAACTGAGAACTAGTTCCATTTTCCCCCACCATTGCTGGCGAGTACCCCAATTATTTTTGAAAACAAGCTTGAAGGGGATAGCATATGCTTGTCATGTAAGTTTGTCCTTTGGAAAAATCCATCCTAGTACATTTTACGAGCCCTAGGAAGGAGGAACTCGGTTACGTCATGGTGACGATTTCCGATATCATTTAGGTTTTAACGAGTCTGACAAAGGAAGAACTCGTCATCTTTTCATATTCAGAGAGTTTTAAAAGAAGTGGAAAATAAAACTCCAAAAGTCCCCTTTCGTAGGTAGTCTCATAGATCCGAAAAGGTAGAAAACTGTGTCTGAGAGAACCTCTTAGTCGCGATAAGCTAAGGTATTCCTTTTTCATAAATAATCTATCCCAACCCGAAAAAGGGGTAAATGTATACAGGGTAGATATCATTTCGCAACCTTTAACGAGTTCAAAACGAAAATATTCTCGAAAATATTTCGGAAATATTTTCAATTTTTAAGAGTCATAAAAGAGCTAAAAGTTGACTCCTCCAGGAGGAACATGGTATTAAGTGATAGCAACCGGTTCTGGTGATGGTGGAACTGCTCAGAACAAGTAAAGGTCAAGAGGCTAGCTAACAAGACCACTCATTACAGCAGTTCCTCAGGAATGGGTAAAACATTCAAGTGAAGACGTATGATCGGCCAAGCAGATGGTGACGATGGAATGAGAAAACCAAGGCTCATCTAGAAAAAAAAGCTGATAAAGTGGCAATAACAAGAGGTAAAATGTGGATGGTTTCATGTTTACACAAGTTTGAAATCAGGAAACTTTGCTTGAAGTCAGTTTCATTTTGACACAAGCTTGATGTGGAGCGATAAAAAGGTGTCTTTGTAACTCCTAATTACCTCACATTAATTGTCAACCCAGAGACGACTTTTTGTTTCAAGAGTGTACTCAGTCTGAGGCGGCTATTTACTCAAGAGTAATGTTTGTGAAGATGTAGTATAGAAATACAAATGCAGAAATAATAAATGCTTGAAAAGAAATCTGCTTGAAAAGAAATCTGATTACAAATGACAGAAATGTAAAGACTACACTACAGCAACCTTGCTAGACATCGATTAGGGACGCAGTAGTAATAACTCTTTCCCCTAGAAATCGATGTGAAATGACCAAATCTGGGGACCTGGAATGATTAGCTCTGCCCTCTACAGTTTAGAGATCTCAAAGCAAGTGAAAACAACTCAAAGGAAATGAAATCTAAAACGCAAACTGGAAAGGAACAATAATCTAAAAGCAATGAACAGGAATTGAATAGCAGCGTAAAATAAACAGTGAATTCAATTCATAACCAAGCAAACTAGATTTCTACTCTTTAATCCTGTCGACAGCCACACAACAATCAACTATCGTAATTCATAAACAAAAGGAATAACAACTGGAATTAGATACAGAAAAACAACATTTTATAGCAATTAAATCATGAATCATGCTTCTTGTAAAGAATGGAATAACAATGACTCTGTATTTGATCCAATTAGCAATAACTCAATTCTTTAATTGTAATAAACGAACTTCACACAACAGAAATAAACTAACAGAAATACAAACAAATGGATAAATACGAAGACCGAGGCCCTCGACCCGTTAGAAGCGTAACGTACTTTACTCAGTAGCAATGGAACAACAGGTGAACTATTTTATTAATGAGGCATTAATAATGCTGACAGCTCACTCAGCAAAACGATGCAATTACGCAATTACAATGAAAATTATCTATTCTCGTCATCCTCAATCCTCTAATACACAGCCATGCTTTCTTCCTTTTATAATCGAGAAGGGGGAGGAGAAATTCATCATAAATAGGATCTCTAATAATAATATTGAATTTCTTCCAACCAATTGATCAACAATAAAATATATTTACATCCCTCTTTCAACAACAGCAAGTCGAATTTGGCTTTGTAGCTGAGATTTGGAGGACGGCCGCAACCACAGATCTGAGAAAATCGTGCTCAAAGAACCCTGCGTTTCTCTCATTACAAGCCGAATTTGGGCAAACCGTTCTTTAATAAAGTTAATTGGGTCCGTTCTGAACAAAACCCATGTTCCAGATTTTCCAGATTCGTCTTCATTTGCTCAGAATCTCAACCGCAAAACTGTCACTCCTTATTCCAGCGCATTTCTGAGTTGGCACTTTTAATGATCAAATCTTCAATTTGGAAATTACCTTGGAGGCTAAAAATGGTGAATAATGTTATAACCAACTTATTAAAACTATCATTGATAAAATAATTCATAATCATCAATTTATTAGAAATAAAGGAGAATAAATAATATTCATTCATAAGAGCATAAATCATTATAAAATGCATTTAAATAATAAATTATAATAAATGACGTGATGAAGAATGGTAGAAATGGGTGGAATAAGCATTCACAAGTGATAATAATAATGGCATATTAACGACCCAACATACCCCCACACTCAATATGTTGCATGTCCTCATGCAACGAAAACCTGAATATATTGCATGTCTTCATGCAACCCAAAGACAAAAACCCATGTGTTAACCAAGCAATAAAAAATATGTTCATCTCAGCTCATGAAATGGATAGAACAAATGAATTCTTCCTTAATTAATGAATATTCACTTTTAGTAATCTTGATGAAGGCATAAAAATTTTTATATTGACATTCAACTATATGTATGAAGTTGCAGCAAAATATGATATAAGTAACAGCAAACTTCATTAACCATTTTCTCAAAAACTACAAACCAGTTTTTGTTGAAATTTGGCAAGTAAATTTATAATATATGAATGCCTTTATGATCCAAAAATCAGATCGTTTTGATACACGGATCATGAGATATAAACAAAATGGCTGTAGGTGAGAGTGCATGATTTCCGAAATTTTATGAACCAATTTATCTTGAAATTATCTGGGTTTGTATTAATGATACGTCTGTGTTTTCTAGAAATCACAAGAATTGAGTTCATGGTTTTTTAAAAATATTATGGAAATCAATTTCTGCATTGTGTAAAAATGAAATTGTATGCCTTAAATGAGAAAGAAAATTAAAAACATCCATCATGCGTAGCAATTCCTCCCCATCTCTGAAAAATTAGCATGCCCTCATGCGATGCTAGAAAAAAAATTGAGGTGGTTGCTACCAGCTGTTGAATTCTATGCTTGGTGTAAAACAACATGGAATAATGGAGGTGTTGAGAATGAATAAGAATAACAATGGATGATAAAGAATATGGATGACATAGTCATAAGAAAGAAATGAATGAAAGGAACACTCCCCCATACTCGAAAATGATATGCTGCTGAAAAAGGGAAAGTGGTAAAGATGTGGAATGAAGGATGATAAATAATGCTCAAAATGGATTTTCATGAAATTCTCCTAAATTCGTAATAAATCAGAAAATTATGCTATTTTACCTCAAGTTTTACATCCAAAAATGTGGAATGACATATATGGACTAGCAGTTGTTGAAGCTGATGTAGGCAGAGTTGGTGCTGAAAGTGATACAAAAGGTGGAATCTAGGTAAGCACATCATGTCTGAAGAATTGTTCACGTACGCGAGCCTCTTCTGTTAAGTGCAATAGTGTGGTCATGCTATGAATGGAATTCTGCCCATACTTGTTGTTCTCCTGTAAACAAAGCACTATTTGGCATACAATGTTCTTGAATCCATAGTGTAAGCAATAGATAAGATGCATGCAAAAATTTCAATCAGAAAAACTTATCAAATCAACAAGTTATGGCAGAGTGCAGTAATCATATCGCATGCAATCCCATAATGCATACATTCCCCCCTCCAATTGGAAAAGGAATGCCATGACCATAAAGCGTATGAGAGGGGTTATGTTGACAGCAAGGCACGGGAATGAACAATATATCAGTAAATGAAGCAGACTACACATATCAATGATAGGAAAATGAGAGTTATGATTATAATGAGAGCAGAGTGTGTAAAGATAGTTATGAATAAGAGATAGGACGCTTTGGATTGATGATAGTTTATGCAAAACGAAAAAGGACAACAATATGCTAAAAAGATGCTTAACTGACAGCATTCTAGTTGAAAATGATGTGATTGATCTGAAAACAATTGCTCATGCATAAAGGTTCAAAACAGAGAAAAAAAATTAAGGAAATAACTTCTCTGATAAAAAGAAAAAAATAAGAAAAGGGTATTATAGTAATAATTGACGATAAGATATAACTTCAATACCATAAGCAGAGCCGCTGCTGCCAGCAGGCGTCCATAGCCTCGGCAGGGTTGCTTTTTAACCCATATGAGCCAGAATCCTCAATTTATAACTAGAGAGATACATTGTTGTTCTACAGAAGAGATCAGTGTCTTGGCATTGGTAACAGATCTTTTTCCCTGCCCCTTATATGGGATGTGTAAAAAGTATGATGGTGACTAATGATGAGACCTCCACAATTCCAAGGATAATTAGGCCTCCAATGGATATTACTGATGTAGTAGGCATAATGGGAGCTCCTTAATTCTGACCTTATGAACATGTTGAACATGGTAATTTGGCTCGTAATGAAACTATCCTCCATCTGGAACAATTTTGTTATTGTACACATTTTATGATAAAGAGGCTAAATTATCCTTAAGAAGCGGGGATAATTGGAAAAGTTGAACATGTCAATAGAAAAAAATATACCCATAATCTCATTTATTACAGACAGAGAAGATTATAACCAGAAGGGTGGAACCAGCATGGTATTAAGATGATCAATCAATATCATGTTCAACAGAAAACAATGCAGTAAAGTAGTATATAAATAATTGTGTCTCTTTTGAAAATAATCTATCATCAAGGAGTTGTCTTGTTAAAGATCATAACATGAATGATATTAACTTGCCTCAATAGAATCCATAATTCTTGTCCTCATAAAAGTAGTGTACTTCATGCCATGAAAGGGAATCAGTAAAATGTGGTTGAGATGAACTAGGAATAATCCCACAAGAGGAAGGAAGGGTTGCTCCCAAAGTGTTGCTTCTTTGAAGGAACAACAAAAACACTCAAAAAAAGTGTTGTTCCTTGTAGGGAACAACAAAGGAAATGCACACAAAAAAGAAAAAATACACACAAAAAAGTGTGAAAATGCAAATGTCGTTCCTTTGGAAAAAGGAACAGCAAAAACTAAAAGTGTCGTTCCTTTAGAAAAGGAACAGCAAAAACGCAAGTGTCGTTCCTTTGGAAAAGGAACAGCAAAATGGACAGTCATACAATGCAAACATGCAAAAAAAACAAATTAGCTGTTCACGGTATTGATGCTGAGGATGAGTTACACTTTGAATGAAGCAATACCTGAAACACAAAATATAAGAGAAATTAGAAAAAAAACAACAAAAACAGTATGTAAATAAATAAATTAAGTTACAACAGCTATGATGTTATGTCAAAAAAAATGATTTATTCGAAAAATGTTTTGGCAACAAAGACATGACATGAATCTTCAAATGGAAATCAATTCTTCGAATCTGTTGGGTAATGAGTTAGATGAAATTCCTTTGTTTCATAAAATTTCTTTCAAAAATCACTCGTCCATAAATTGACCTTCTTTATTTTCCCAAGACCTGCAAAAAACGAGTGTCTACCTACAAGAAAACATTAAATCATGGAGAAAGAGAGGTGCGCGGGCTCCCCTAATCCAAGAATTATGCAAAAAAACTAACAAGTAGTTACTCTGTAGAACAAATTCACGGAGAAAATAACAAAGTAAAATTCGTTTGTTACCTGCGGGAGAGCAGTGGCCAATCATGCTAACCTGCAGTGTTTTAATCACAACTTCTTTGTTTTTCGTCGAAATTGAGTGATTCCAAAGCAAAATGAGAGCTAATTCAAAGGGTTATCTCCAGTAGCAACAGGTTTTAAAAATTCAATGCTATGATATGTAAAATTTGTTTAGAACAACCTGCATAATAGAGTCATTTTCGATTACCCAATCTAGACCAACGATTGATATTTCAAGCATAGATTCTTCGTTTGATGTCGGATTCAAATGATTCAAATTGGAAATGAAAGTAGATTCATTTATTTATTTCCAATAGAAACAGGTTTTGAAGACAAGAAGAATTGATAGGTCAAATACTGTAAGGAACATCCGGAAAAACAGAGTTTTAAGGGTGCTGATTTACGATAGACAGTCAATATTTTGATCATAACTTCCCCATACGATATCGAAAATGAGTGATTCCAATTGCATTGGAAACTAGATTCATAGGGGAATCTACCATAGAAACAGGTTTTAAAAATATGGTCATTTACGCCTCCAAAAACGGACTGTCCCAACTCTGTTCCTGAGCTGTCCGTTAGACATCCGGTCAATGTTTTGGTTCTAACTTTTTCGTTTCAAATCCAAATTGACTGATTCAAATTGGGTTAGAAAGTAGACATCAAGGGCTATCTAGGGTAGAAACAGGTTTTAAAAATATGGTCATTTAGGCCTCCAAAAATTGACTGTCCCAACTCTGTTCCTGAGCTGCCCGCTAGACATCCGGTCAATGTTTTGGTTCTAACTTTTTCGTTTCAAATCCAAATTGACTTATTCAAATTGGGTTAGAAAGTAGACATCAAGGGCTATCTAGGGTAGAAACAGGTTTTAAAAATATTCATTTTTGGTCCCTCAAAACATGACTGTCCCGACTGTTTTTCCAGAAAGTTCATCAAGCCCGCAAGCCAAAAAAATGATATTCAATCATTTTTTCAAATTGGTGATAAAAAATGAATATGAGTGTTTGTAGAGCTATTATTTCCATTATAAGTCATCTACATACACAAATGAATTAAAAAATTATCACCAATATTGATTTGCATAGCATGTTGCAACAAAAAACAACTAGTTTTACATAAAAAACAAAATGCATTTATTTATTCCCTTATTTATTTTATGTTCTATACTAACCTATATTGATTTGAAAAATGAATATGACTACGTATATGAGTACTTCCAATGGAACCATTTTCGAAATATGGCTTCATGTATACACATACCCAAATTTGAAAAATGCATATTAGTGAAAATTAGGGTACGAGAAGCCAACTTCCCTTGAAAAGATGGAGTCAAAAATTGTTGAAGTGTGGAGCAATGTTGCAAACAAGTGATGGAGTGAAACCAATCTTCAATATATCCGTTATTTTCTTGATTTCCCATATCCATCATATCATTAAGTTCTTGAGTTGTTAAAATGGTTTGTTGATGCAAACTAGAAGTAAGCTCATTTTCTTCCATAACTTCTACAATTTTTGAATTTAAAACATTCTGAATCTCATTGTAAGTTTTCTCTAATGGCGCATGTGAGATAGAATGGGTGGGAAGGGTGGGTAAATTTGGCAGTTCAACACTGTAAGTATGTTGTACTGGTTTATTGCGGTGAGAGTGTGGAATTAGTTGAGCAGGAAATTCAAAAAGATGTTGGGCAGTTTCTTACCATAACAGAAGATGTCCTTCATGTGTTCCTTCAAAGCTCCTTCTTCCAATGTTCCTGTCAATTAGTTAGTGAAATGGGTGGTGCTTACATCACCACTTGAATGAAATCATGTGATCCATTTTTTAAAAATTTCTATCTTTTTCCTAATCATTCACACAAAAATTCAAACATCTATTTCTACCCAACAAAGCAACAACAAATCTGTTAGGAAAGCGGACAGTGGAGCAGGGCTCTTACATGCTCCGCACGTAGGTTCTTACCTTCCGTTTTTAAGATCCAACTCTTCCCTAGCAGGCACTCATCAGATTCACACTACTCTTTAAAATGGCTACACTCTCCCCGGCAACGGCGCCAAAATGTGGAGCGATAAAAAGGTGTCTTTGTAACTCCTAATTACCTCACATTAATTGTCAACCCAGGGACGACTTTTTGTTTCAAGAGTGTACTCAGTCTGAGGCGGCTATTTACTCAAGAGTAATGTTTGTGAAGATGTAGTATAGAAATACAAATGCATAAATAATAAATGCTTGAAAAGAAATCTGCTTGAAAAGAAATCTAATTACAAATGACAGAAATGTAAAGACTACACTACAGCAACCTTGTTAGACATCGATTAGGGATGCAATAGTAATAACTCTTTCCCTAGAAATCGATGTGAGATGACCAAATCTGGGGACCTGGAATGATTAGCTCTGCCCTCTACAGTTTAGAGATCTCAAAGCAAGTGAAAACAACTCAAAGGAAATGAAATCTAAAACGCAAACTGGAAAGGAACAACAATCTAAAAACAATGAACAGGAATTGAATAGCAGTGTAAAATAAACAGTGAATTCAATTCATAACCAAGCAAACTAGATTTCTAATCTTTAATCTTGTCGACAGCCACGCAACAATCAACTATCGTAATTCATAAACAAAAGGAATAACAACTGGAATTAGATACAGAAAAACAACATTTTATAGCAATTGAATCATGAATCATGCTTCTTGTAAATAATGGAATAACAATGACTCTGTATTTGATCCAATTAGCAATAACTCAATTCTTTAATTGTAATAAACGAACTTCACACAACAGAAATAAACTAATAGAAATACAAACAGCAGATCGCTCCACCAGGGCCGGGCCCTCAACCACTGGTGAAGCGTTGCTGTGCTTTACTCCAGCGCTTGAGAAATGGAACAACAGTGAACTCTTTTATTAATCAGGCATTAATAATGTTTACAAACAGCTCACACTCTCTTAACAAGAGCCGATGCACAATTCTGCAAATTACAATAAGAAAAGTCTCTCCATCCTCAATCATCCTCCTCCTCTAATACACAATACATGTTTCTCCTTTTATAATCAGAAGGTGGAGAAATTAAATAGCAAATATGATCTCTAATAATAATATTGAATTTCTTCCAACCAATTGATCAACAATGAAATATATTTACATCCCTCTTTCAACAACAGCAAGTCGAATTTGGCTTTGTAGCTGAGATTTGGAGGACGGCCGCAACCACAGATCTGAGAAAATCGTGCTCAAAGAACCCTGCGTTTCTCTCAGTACAAGCCGAATTTGGGCAAACCGTTCTTTAATAAAGTTAATTGGGTCCGTTCTGAACAAAACCCATGTTCCGGATTTTCCAGATTCGTCTTCATTTGCTCAGAATCTCAACCGCAAAATTGTCACTCCTTATTCCAGCGCATTTCTGAGTTGACACTTTTAATGATCAAATCTTCAATCTGGAAATTACCTTGGAGGCTAAAAATGGTGAATAATGTTATAACCAATTTATTAAAACTATCATTGATAAAATAATTCATAATCATCAATTTATTAGAAATAAAGGAGAATAAATAATATTCATTCATAAGAGCATAAATCATTTATAAAATGGATTTAAATAATAAATTATAATAAATGACGTGATGAAGAATGGTAGAAATGGGTGGAATAAGCATTCACAAGTGATAATAATAATGGCATATTAACGACCCAACACTTGAAACAAAGATAAACTATTCTTGAAACATGTTTCATTTTTACACAAGCTTGAAATGGAAACAAACTATGCTTGAAATGTTTGCATGACTCCAACATGATGACTCAATTTGAGGTACATTCCCCCCAGCTTCATGGCATTCACTTGAGTAGAATACTAGTTACCAATAGGTGGATGGAATGAAGGTTCAAGTACAAGATCAAGAGAAAGACTTGACTTGGATTTTACGAGATCTAATCAAAGACTCGAACTAAAAAGGGAACCTGTTTCATTTTTTAATGAGGTTGACACAGTAAAAGAACTATCCTCACAAAAGCTTGTTTCATTTTTTAAGGATCTTGACACAAGAAAACAAATTCTACTCCAAAAGAAGCTTGTTTCATTTTTTAAGGAGCTTGACACAAGAAAATAAACTCTGCTCCATAAGAAGCTTGTTTCATTTTTTAAGGAGTTTGACACAAGAAAACAAACTCTGCTCTGTAAGAGGTTTGTTTCATTTTTTAAGGAGCTTGACACAAGAAAATGAACTCTGCTCCGTCAGAAGCTTGTCTCAATTTTTAAGGAGCTTTGTTAGGATATTTCGACACATAGGAAATAGTTAAGAATAACTTAGTCTAGTGTAGATTTAGGTAAAGTGTGTTTCTTTACCATGTACATTTGTAACTTATAATCCGACGGTCACGATTTGTAGTGATTCGACGGTTATCTCTCACCTCGGTATTAACGGCACTTGATCCGTGGCTCAATACCCAATTGGTCCATGATCTCTATTTAAAGAGCATGGAGGGTCATTTGTGTAGTAACCGTTTATGAGAGAAACATATGTAACTTTTCTTTTATATTAATAAATTCCCTGAAGTGGCCATGTTGGCTCAGGGCGTGGACTGTTTCCCTCTTTGAGGGTTTTAACCACGTGATTATACTGGTGTACTGATTTGTGATCTGTTTGTGAGCTGTGACCTTTGGTTCTTGATCTACGGAACTTACCCTATAAATTCCTACATGGTATCAGAGCTATTTTGAGGGTCGCATCCGTTGTTGATCAAAATCTAAAGCCGGTTTGACTGCATGCGAATGCCGCTTTGTAGATATACTATTTCTGAACATTTTTGGGCTTGGAGAACTGCTCGATTGTGTCCGAAGCATTTGTTATAGGGAGGAACTCCTTTCGTTTCATGCGAAAAGGTTTCCAGCTGCCCAAGTTATGTCAGTTTAGATCTGGAGGTATAAAGCATCTATTTTGCAGTTATATTTGTTAATAGTTCTCCTTATTTCATTTTTTTTTTTTTTCCTGTATTAAGGTTTTATTATTTGTCAGATCTATACCCTCTTCTCTGTGTATGCTCTTTGCTGTGCACTCCATGCGATCTCGACAAATCAGAAATAGGGAAAAGGGTTTTTTTTGCTACGTATGCTCTTTCCCCGTGTCTTTGTGCGATCTCGAGAAATCAGAAATAGTAAAAAATGTGATAGTTTCCAGTAAGGCTTTGCATTTCATTTTTTTGGTCATTTTTTGTGCAGGAAAAGGCACGCACACCACCCATAATAATAATAATAATAATAATAATAATCCCCCCTTCCTCCTTTCTAAAATAACATAATCCTTTTACTCTCTCACTTGGTGAGGGGTTAGTTTATGAGAATAGAGGTCTTGGGTTCAAGTCTCCTTCTCAAGCTTCTTTTGTAAAAAAAATTTGTTGAAAGGGATGGAAATTTTTTTTTTAAAGAGTCGCACATCATCCCATTCCCGTAACTATTCGACATCTACAACTTAGTTTTTTCAAAAAGCATAACTTCTTCATTCGGAAGCCATTTTTCAAGCCTTGTTTTTTAAACGGCCTAATTTTTTGAGATCTTTCCATTGGAGCAGTTAGTTTCAGCTTTTCTCAGCTTCAGTTTAAAAAAAAAAAAATGGAAAGTGCATGCCCGGTTATTCCTAACAGCACCAATTATTTCCAATGGCTACCTCACATGGTAGATATACTTATAAGTAAAGAGATTTATAGAATAGCCATAGGGATAGAAACTAAACCTTCTAATGATGATAAAGTTGCTAATGGGAAAATAAACAAGATCAAGCACGAGGGTTGATAGGAATGTCCATTGCTCAAGATCTTAGATTTCATATCCTTGACATTGACACCCCTCAGGAAGCCCTGGACAAGCTAAATACTGTCTTTGGCATTCAAAATCAAATCAGGGCCCATCAGCTTGAAAATGAGTTGCTTACTTTGGACCCCAATAATTTCTCCTCTATTGAAGACTTTTTGTCCAAATTCAAGACCCTCAGAGTTATTTTAGAAGGTTGTAAGGTCAAAAAGGAAGATGGTAGCCTCATCTATTGCATTATTACTAAGCTTGGCCTTGCATACTCTGTTTTTGTTTCCGCCTTCCATTCCACTAGAGAAGCCATCATTTCTTCAGGAACCACCTACAAGAATCCCTCTTTTGATGCCTTTTGTGATTCTTTGATAAGAGAACAAGAAAAACTTTTACACCTTGGTCTTATCACTGCTGGAAATGCTTCTAAGAAATCCTTAGCAGCCCAACATTAATCATATCAAAAGAATCCCAATAAGCAGTATCCTAAAAAGTATGGTCCGCAACCCAACAAGGGTCCTAAGCAATTTCAGTCAAAAACTGAAAAAGCAACTCACCAAAATGACAAGGCATATCAAAACAAAGGAAAGAAGACAGATAGACATTGAAACTTTTGCAATCGTGATGGCCATTTAGAGTCCAAATGTTTTAAGAAGATGGAATCCTTAGAAGCAACAATGAAGAAGCACAACATCAATTTGGAGCACTCTTCGCCTTCATCTTCAAGCATGGCACTTTCTACTTGTGGTTGTCAAGCATCAAGATCTAGTTATGCATTAAATGTATCTTCTTCTTCTCCTTCTCATGATTGGCTCATTGATTCTCGAGCTTCTTACCACATGGCTAAAAATAAATCCATGTTTTCTTCTTTAAATGCTTGTAACACCAAACATATTTATGTTGGTGATGATAGATCTCTTAGTGTTGTAGGATCCAGAATCATTCATCTAGATAATGGTCAGTTTAATGATGTACTATGTGTTCCTACCTTGTCATGCAACCTTCTATCTGTTTATCAGATAACTCATTCAGGTGAAGGGAAAATAGTAGAATTCTCACCTCATGATGTTGTAATCAAGGACCTCAAAGATCCTAAACATATTTTAGCTACTGGCATTACTGATGATTCTACAAGGTTGTATAAGTTTGACAACTTTGGGTCATCATCTCTTCCCTCTGTTTTTTTCTTCTCATGATGATGATGTGAGAAAACTTTGGCATGAGCGATTTGGTCACTTAAACTATCGCTCTCTTCAAACTCTATGTAAGGAAAATATGGTGATGGGCCTTCCTATGGTATCTTGCCGAGATGGTGTTTGCTCCAGATGTGTACTCGGAAAACATCATCAGGATAGTTTTGACAAACGTGCCTCTTGGCACGCTTCAGCCCTTTGCAGCTTGTGCACAATGATTTATGTGGTCCACTTCCTGTTGTTTCTTTCTCTGGTTGCAAGTACTTATTAACCATCATTTATGAATTTTCCAAATGCACTTGGGTATATTTCTTAAAACTCAAGAGTGAAGTTTTTAACATGTTCTTAGCCTTTAAGGCCTTTGTTGAGAAACAATCTGGACATCAAATTCTTAAGTTAAGATCAAACAATGGCGGAGAATATGTTAACAAAAAACTTATCAACTTATGCACTGAGCATGGCATTCAATTGCAACATACTGTTCCATATACTCCACAACAAAATGGTGTAGCTGAAAGGAAGAATCACACCTTAAAAGAAATGGCTAATTGTATGCTTCAATCTAAAGGAATTAGTCTCAATTTTTGGGCATAAGCCATTAACTATGAAAATTACATAGTAAATCGCACTCCTACTAAAGTTTTAAAGAATATAACTCCAGAAGAAGCTTGGAGCTCAATCAAACCAGATGTAAGTCACTTTCGTGTTTTTGGAAGTGATGCTTGGGCCTATATTCCATATGTGAAACATAAAGCCTTAGAACCTAAGAGTGAAAAATGTATTTTTGTTGGATATTCTAAAGATGTCAAAGGATATAGACTTCTTCAACCCAAATCCAAAAATATAATCATTAGAAGAGATGTAAAGTTTGATGAAAATATATCGGCCTGTGAGCCTAGTTCGGCAGGTTTGCCACCTTTGGCCTGCGAGCCTGATTCGGCATATGTGCCACCTCTCTCTCTCTCTTCTATTTTTAATAGCATTCCTTCTAGTTCAGATGATGATAGCGAGGATGACAATCCTCTTCCAGCTCGTGAAATTGTTCCTTATACTCCACCGCTTCCAAGATGGGTCTGCTCTACTCGGGATGTAACAGGTTCTCTTGCAGGTGACCTTGCCGATCGACGACGTACTCATTCTCAGTTTGAAAGAACCTCTTCCTTATTGGCTCAAGTTGCAGAAAAAATTGATTCAGAAACCTTTGAAGAAGCCTCCGGTCATCCAGATTGGGATGAAGCTATGAATGAAGAGTATTGTTCCTTATTGGCAAACAATACTTGGGATCTTGTTCCTCTTCCAAAAGGAAGAAAAATTGTCAGATGTAGATGGGTTTAAAAAACAAAGTTTGGACTAGATGGAAACGTGGATAGACATAAAGCTCGTCTTGTCGCTAAAGGTTTTTCACAAGTTGAAGGCATTGACTATGCTAAAACCTTCTCCCCTGTTGCCAAAATGAATTCTATCCGCCTTGTTCTTTCCCTTGCTGCCTCCTTTAAATGGGAAGTCCATTAGATGGATGTTAAATCCGCCTTCTTACATGGAGATTTGCATGAAGAAATCTACATGGAACAACCCCCTGGCTTTATCCAAAAAGACTCTAGCCTTGTTTGTCACCTTAGGAAGTCTCTCTATGGTTTCAAACAAGCTCCTCGGGCTTGGTATGCCAAAATTGATAGATTTCTCTTAGATAATGGCTTTTCTAGGTGTCATTCTTACAACACTGTCTACACCAAGGAGGTGGGTAATTCCTTCACCATCCTTGTTCTTTATGTTGATGATATTATCCTTACTGGTAGTGATCCAAACCATATAAACCATGTGAAGTCTAGCCTCAAAAAGAAGTTTGAAATGACAGACTTAGGACACTTGCATTATTTCCTTGGTCTTCAAGTCTTGCAATCCAAGGAAGGCATTACCCTCTCTCAGTCCAAGTATGCCCGTGATCTTCTACACCACTTTCACATGGAAGACTGTAAGCCAACCCCTTCTCCCTTTCAGTCTGGAGTCAAGCTTTCAGTCACTTGTACTACCCCTGAAGTTGATGCTACCTTATACCATCAACTTGTTGGTAAACTTCTGTATCTAACCCATACCCGTCCTGACCTTTCCTTTGTCGTTGGTCTTGTCGCTCGGTTTATGCACCAACCTCATGAAAGTCACTGGAAAGTAGCTAAAAGAATACTTCGATATATTCGAGGTACAGTTCAGTTCGGGATTCATTACAGTGCAGGAGCATCTCCCTTGTTGATTGGTTTCACTGATTCTGATTGGGCTGGTAACCCTGATGATCGGAAGTCCACTACAGGATATGTATTCACTCTTGGTTCAGGACCTATTACTTGGTCTTGTAAGAAACAAAGTGCCATCTCCCTTTCTTCAGCAGAAGTAGAGTATCGTGGTGTAGTTGAAGCCAGCAAGGAAGCCATGTGGCTTCGTCAGATCCTGTCTGAATTTGGTCTTCATTAGCAGCATCCAACTACACTTTGGTGTGATAATCAAAGTGCCATTCAGCTATGTAAAGATCCAGTTCAACATCAGCGTATGAAACACATTGAACTCCACATACACTTCATCAGAAAGCTCATTCATGATCGTGTTCTTGAAGTGCAGTATTGTCCGACCAATGATCAAGTAGTCGATATCTTTACGAAGGCTCTCATAGAAGCGAAGTTTACCAAACTTCGATCCATGCTTGGAGTTCAGGAAAGTTGTCATTAAGGGGGGATAGGCTCTAATGCCTCCTTCCTTCTCCTATTGTGTCACTTTTGTAAATCCTTCAATCCTATCCCAATTTGTTCTTAAGGGGGGATGTTAGGATATTTTGACACATAGGAAATAGACTCCTTTTGTGTCACCTTTTGTAAATCCTTCAATCCTATCCCAAGTTGTTCTTAAGGGGGGATGTTAGGATATTCCGACACATAGGAAATAGTTAAAAATAACTTAGTCTAGTGTAGAGTTAGGTAAAGTGTGTTTCTTTACCATGTACATTTGTAACTTATAATTCGACGGTCATGATTTGTAGTGATCCGACGGTTATCTCTCACCTTGGTATTAACGGCACTTGATCCGTGGCTTAACACCCGATTGGTCCATGATCTCTATTTAAAGAGCATGGAGGGTCATTTGTCTGGTAACATTTTATGAGAGAAACATATGTAACTTTTATTTTATATTAATAAATTCTCTGAAGTGGCCACGTTGGCTCAGGGCGTGGACTGTTTCCCTCTTTGAGGGTTTTAACCACGTGATTATACTGGTGTAATGATTTGTGATCTGTTTGTGAGCAGTGACCTTTGGTTCTTGATCTACAGAACTTACCTTGTAAATTCCTACAAGCTTGACACAAGAAAACAAACTTTTCTCCATAATAAGCTTGTTTCATTTTTTAAGGAGATTGACACAAGAAAACGAACTCTGCTCTGATACCTTGTTTCATTTTTTAAGGAGCTTGACACAAGAAAACGAATTGTGCTCCACAAACACCTTGTTTCATTTTTTAAGGAGCTTGGCACAAGAAAACGAACTATGCTCCGATGACCTTGTTTCATTTTTTGAGGAGCTTGACACACGAAAACGAACTATGCTTTAACGACATTGTTTCATTTTTTAAGGAGTGTGACAAAAGAAAATGAACTGTGCTCCACAAACACCTTGTTTCATCTTTTAAGGAGCTTGGCACAAGAAAACGAACTATGCTTCGACGACCTTGTTTCATTTTTTAAGGAGCTTGACACAAGAAAATGATCGTGCTCCGAAAACCTTGATCATGACGAATAAGAAGTCATGGCTTCCAAGATTTTCTCATCCGATGAGAGGAAAACACTCTGGAAGTCAGGACCCAATGCCCCCAGCACACAATTCACAATGGCACTATCACTGAATGCGAGCATGGGAAAAGTAGCCACATAATTGACATGTGGCGGGGAGGACACCACCGATAGGTAAGGAACAGGAAGGGATGACGGTAGATCATATGTCACATCAAGACCAAATAATGAAAGTTGATCAATGGTCACGATTCGACCTTCATGTGGAAAACAGATCACACAAAAGAGGGAAGAGACAAGCGCACCCATGGCATAAGCATTGTCATGCCCCAAGAGTAAATTAAAATCCAAGGGGCCTTGGACCACCATCACGTCTATATAGATAGTTTTACCTCCCAAATTAATAGACAACTTTGGAAGGATCCCTAGCAGTTGACTAGTTCCTCTCTCAAAAGGCAACCGATTTTGCGTAACAGGCACAAGCGATGGATAACCAAAATCTCGCCAAGTAGTTGAAGACAGAATACTAATAGACATGCCTTCGTCAATAAGGGTGCTAGGTATGACCATATTGAAGGCTTGTACCGTGATCTCAAAAGGAACATAAGAAGGAAGACGATATCCTGCGAATATACTCCAATCGAAAGAAGCAACCAAACTACTTGGAAGGGGTACCATAGGAATGGAATGGTCAGCCCTTGGTGTTAATGGAGCAAGAGGAGCATCCTCCTAGACCACGGATGTGGTGGCAGGAGTAGCAGCTTCTTGAGTCACAAGGATGGGCGGATCTTTCTCCAAGTTTGAGGAATCTGAAGAAACAAGAAGAACGTGAGGGATATGAGATCCACTCTCGACAGAAAAGACTTGATGAACCATAGCCGGGATTAGATCGACCGATTCCAAAACCAATGGTTGGTCAAGAATGGATTTTTGATTATGAATTTCCGAGGGAGCGGGATTGACCATAGATGAATCTTGACCGATCGTTGAATCAACTAACAAAGGATTCAAATAAAGTTTCTAGTAACCAACCGGAAGGCAGGACGCAGAAACAACAAGGTTGTCCAAAAATCTCGTGGCCTCATCCATGTACGGACAAATGTGAATGGGACAATGCCCTTCACACAACCTACAGGGATTCATGATCTTACCCTGTTTCTTATGAGTCTTATCAGTACTAGTTGAAGATGTGCCACCAACATGACCTCCAGAAGCCAAGACAACGGTAGACGACCGTTGGACCATACCTCGAGCACCTTGGGGATGCCAGGGCAATGTCAAAGAAGGTGGTCAGCATTGCACAACTTGCAAGGGAATTTGACTTTCCGTGGAAGGTTGGAAGGTTTATCGACGGGAGGTGTCTTAGGATCAATAGCTGCAGCATTACACTCTCGCTTATCTGCCTTCTTCTTTTTCTTCTTCTTCTTCTTAGCCACTGGGTTACTAGAATCCAGACTTTCACTAGGCGAATTAGAATGGAGGACGAAGAAATAGGCGAAGAAGGGGAGAGGTCCACCTTAGAATCAACATGATGTTGTTCAGGCGAAGGAGATAGTTGAACAGAAGTCAGAGCACTCGGGACCACCGAGGTCGAAAATAACCACACGGGCAAACCAACAGTTAACCCTGGAAGGGACAATTTTGCCATATAAGGAGCACCAACATTACCAAAAGCAGGAAAAGGACCAGGATTCCCTTCGAAGGGGATTCCTTGGTTGGTAAACTCCAGAAAATTTTCCATTGGAAACAACCCTCAAAAAACACCAAGGAAAATAACCTTAACTAGGAATATTTCATGGACAATTGATTTTAAGAAATTGAAACAAAACTTTTCCTTTTCATTTTTTAAGAGTCGAGAAAAGGAAAAAATGTGACTCTAGTCACTTTCATTTTGAACGAGCTCGAAGGGACAAGTGCTCGATGATCTTTTCAAATTTAAAGAGTCAGTAAAGATAAAAAAATGACTACTCAAGATATTCTAGGCAAGAGGGTGTACCAAGTTTCCGTGAACTACAATATACACCTTGGTGATCAAATGAAAGAAAAATGACCAAGGACTTGACGTACGTGCAGGCAATCTCCCTGAATGTTGTGTTTGGTGTATTACGGTTACAAGGCAGCAAAATTGGCTTCCTGTGATAAAGGATTGCAACCTATGAGGGTCTCCCTTTATATATGTGACGGTACATGGAGCGTAATTTCGTACTAGCGTTGTCTAATTCCATATGGCGAACGATAGCTGCTAGGTTTAATGATGCCGGAACATGTCACTAGCCTAGACCTCTAAATGTGAGTGTTAAGTTTCAATGCTTCCTTAGGTTGATTGAATTCATTTTAAGGTTGACCTTGAATTAATGTTGCGATTTCAAGGCCTTACCAAATGTGATCTAGAATTCCTAAATGCACACTACATGCAAAAGGGCATCATTTCCATTCAATGAATGCTAGCTAAGAGAAGGATAGGAATCTATGACAAAGTAGAAATCAATTGAAACATCAAAATAATTTCACTAATGCATCTAATACAACCAAATGAGAAAACGAAAACTATTTCCTAGTTCGCTAAGAGCTAGTAATACAAAAGAACATTTTCATTTTCTATTTAAGCAAAAGAATGCAATTTTTTGTTTTTTAGTTGAATGAAGCACACAATGCACTACTACACTAAAAAGCAAAACAAACACTAGTTTTGAGCACAACGAATGTAATGATCTAAAACAAAGAGACCAATGCAATACAAACATAAAACACACTCAAAACAAGGATGCACTCTTCCAAGAAAACAAAATGCTTTCGAAACGATCCAACGAGCAATGTAATCTATACTCAAAGTGACGAATGGAGAGTCAAATGAAAACAAAAGTGATCATCCAACAAACCAAAGTAATGGAGAACCGAGAGAAAGACTAACACAATCAGTCAGTAAATTGAAATGACAAAGATCAAAATGACTTGAACTTAACTCAGAAGGCTCAGTGAGGAGAAGGTCGAATAAACAACACAAGGCACCTAGAAACCTTAGGGCTACAAACTCCACTAATAAGATGATGGAAAAACAACTAAGAAGACCGAGACTACAGAGTCAGAACAATCTCAGTAGACCAATTGCAAGGTAAAAAACTAACCCAAAGCCAAGAAATACTGACAAAAACTCAAAAAAGGGGTCAAATCAAATGCTACATGATTTGGCATGACTGTTTAGCTATAATCTCTGCTAAACAGGTGTTGGCACACTTGTGACAAAAGAAACATGCGCCAATCGGCGCGACTATTCAAAGAAAAGAAACGTTGAGCTAGAAAACCATGGGAAAAAATAAAACCACTGAGCAGAGGTCAGACTTTGCACTCTGGAACTGAACATGATGGTTGACAACAATCAGACAAGGCAAGTAAAATAGAAAAATGATGAAACTACCAAATTTGACTCAACAAGCCAAATGCTCGACAAACAACGAGACGACAAACACACACTGATCCCCAATGGAGTCGCCAACTTGTTGGCGAGGAAAATCCCCTCTATAGGCAGAGGCGATCCCTCTAGCCCTAGGGTGGGTCTAGTTGCAAGAGGACATGCTAATGCGTCGATTCCTAGTTAATAAATGAAACTGAGTTGGGATATATGTCCTACCTTGATTCCAATGCATTTGTCATAGCTATGGCAGCAGTCTCCTGATCTTCGTCCCAGCACGTCGCAGTCCTTCAACAATGGTACTCAGGTGCCTACGCATGGATTAGAGAACAATAGAAGCATACGAAACAATATTTACATTCATCACAATCTAATTGGTCAAGGAGAATTAAACTTATTGTGCAAGATCAATCACATCAACACAAGACAAGAACCAAAACATCAATCATGTATATATTAATAGAAAGAAAGAGATTAAAACCAGATGAGCCTTGACGTCAGCGTCCTTTAGTGGGTCTAGTCAAAATGCGTCTCGAGCATTCGTCGGGGAATGGGACGTGGTGAGGCAATCAACCTTGACTCTCTCTCGACAAGGGGTCTCTCTCCGCTCTATCTCACACCAGCTATATCAGACTATTCAGCGATTCTCCAAAATGTTTAGCTAGCAGCATCTATGTGAGAGAGATGTATTTATAGGAGAGGAGGAGGAGGTTGGGATCCCTCAAAGGGTGGAAGGGAGGCCTTATCCTTTGGGAGGTTTCCCAAAAGTAGGGAACAAGAAGCCAAAGGAAGATGTTAGATGTTATTCAGTCGAACAACCCATGCCGACTCTGCTCACGAAGTGGTTGCAATGGAAATGTCATTGCTATATTTAAAAAACTTTCCAAAAATAGCTCGGCGCGAGCAGTCCACTGAGACATAGCGCCAATGGGTGCGGGGCCCAGTGCTAACTTCTCTTATCGGCGCGAGGCCATAACTGCCTACCAGCGCCGACCCAAAATCATGTGTTTTTTATGGTCTGTTCCAGGAAAATTCAACAGATGAAATGTTCTCCTCATGGCAAGGGATGCAATGACAGTTTTTGCAAGGCATGAAACTACATATAAGTCACAAAAATGGTCCTCCAATGTGCAAGATGGGGATTTTAAGGATGGTGACAAAATGTTGTGTAACACCTTGTCATATTTGGACAACTCCCGTGAACAAGTGATAGGTGTGAATAGACTTATTAAAGTAACACAAACCTTACCACATACCAATTTCAGGACAATCAGCAATTTCAGAACTCAGTTCGGACTTATTGTTTGCTTTTATAAAAAATATTTAGACTTCTTTAAGCTTAGTTGTATTAATATACTACAGTTCGGAATGCAGTAATATCTCAGTGCCTTGGATAGCAAACTCGGTTGAAGACTTAAGGATTGTGGTTAACCTTTTGTGGCTTGACTGTTGGAGGAAGTGTGGAAACCTTGGATCATGGTGGAAGGTCCATTGAAGTCTTTTAAAATTGACGTATGACACCTATAAAAGAGCTCAGTAAGTAAGGCTTAAAGTGGTGGAGGCTTGAACACTACTTTGAAAAGTGTTGAAGGATATCATAGAGCAAATTGGAAGGCAGTAACACTGTTACCGATGAAATAGGTAACTTGACCTCAAAACGGGAACTCTAGCCCAAAAAGACTAAAAAAACATGAAAAAAACACCCCAAAAACAAAAAAAGTGTATTCCAGAACGCACTTGGTTTTTTTTGAAGCTCAAATTTCAACATTTTATAAAATTATGCTAAAAACAAAATTGTTTCTTGAAAAAATGATTGAAAAAACACCCTCAAAACAAAACCAGTTGATGCTGGAATAACAAAAACAAAATTTGTGTCATATTTTTGATATTTTTAAAAATACAAATAACATTTTTTAATTTTTAAAATTCAAACATTAAAAAAACCCTAAAATTTAAGAAAAAAAATAAATTTAAAAAATAAAAACATTTTAAAGCTTAAAATTTAAAAATATATAGGAATAAAAAAATAAAAATAAAAACAAAATAAAAATTTTAATTCAAACATTAAAAAAAAACCTAAAGTTTAGGAAAAAAATAAAAAAATTTAAAGATTAAAATTTCAAAATATATAGAAATAAAAAAATAAAAATAAAAACAAAATAAAAATATTAAATTAAAAAGAAAAACAAGTTAAAAAAAGAAAGAAATTATAAAAAAATAAAAGATAGAAATTAAATTTAAAAAAGAAAAAGAAAATGTTTATTAAATTAAAAAATAAAAATAAAAATAAAAACATTATTGAAATTGAAAGTAAAAAAAGAAAAATTAATTAAAAATAAAAAATGAAAAATAAAATACAATAAAAATATTAAATTTAAAAAAATATATATTAAAAAAACAAACATATTTAAAAAAATAAATTAAATTTAAATTATAAAAAATAATATATATATATATATATATATATATATATATATATATATATGAACTTAAATTAAAAATATATATATATTAGATTTTATTAAATTTGAAAAAAAAATGATAATATTAAAATAATAAATTAAATTTAAAAAAAATATTAAATTTTAACAAATAAATGAATAAACAAATAAATTTTGAAAAAAAAAAAAAAAAATCAATTAAAATTGAAAAATTGAAAAAAATATATTAAATAAAAAATAAAATAAAAAACAAATTAATTTGAAAATATTAAGTTTAATTATTAATTAAAAATTTAAAAAAAAAATCTAATTTTAAATACACAATTTTAATTGAAATAAAAAAAAATATAAAAATTTTATATAATTAAAAAAATAAAAAAATAAAAAAAATATTAAATTCAAATTTTAAAAAAAAAATACAAAATTTACTAAATTTTAAAAAATTAAATGAAAAAACTAAACATAAAATTTAATAATTAAAAATATATATATATGAAAAAAAAAATCAATTAAATAAAAAAAATACAAAATTTAATAAAAATTATTAACACAATTTAGAAAAAAAAAATTTAAAAACAAAAAAAATGAATAAAAAAAAAAAAAAATGAATTTTAAAAAAGAAGAAGAAAAAAGAAGAAGAAGAAGAATAGCCAATCAGTGTCTGCCCAGGTGGCGGCAGAGGCTGACTACTGGGCGGGAGGCCAATCCCTGGAATCGGCCTCAGGGCAATTCTCGGAATCGGCCTCGGCGATTCTCGGAATCGGCATCCCGCCGCGGGAGGGCAATTCCCGGAATCGGCCTCTCGCCCATGTGGCGGCGGAGGCCGGCCGCTGGGCAGTAGCCTCCGCCGCCACCTGGGATGGAAGCCAATTGGCGGCACCACCACGATTTTTTTTTTTTTTTTTTAATTCAAAAAATTTAAAATATTTTTGTTTTTTTTTAAATTCAAATTTTTTATTTTAAATTTAATTTATTTTAATTTTTTTTGTTTTTTTAATTTTGTTTTTAAACTTAATATTTTAGATTAATTATTTTTTAAAATTTAAAATTTATTTATTAAATATATATATATATATATATATATATATATATATATATATATCTTTTAGTTTATTTAGTTTTTCATTTTTAAAATTTATAAATTGTTTCATTAAAAAAAAAAAAAACAGTAAATTTATGGATATTTGTTTTTTAATTATTTGCACGTTGTTTTTTTCATTTTTTTTTGCTTTTTAATGATAGTTTTTTTTTTTTTTATTTTAATTTTCTTTTTGAATTTTAAATTTTGTTTTTTTTTAATTTGTTTTTTTTTTTTTGGTTAATTTTAAAATTTGTATTTTTGTTTTCTTATTATTATTATTTTTTTAAATTTAATTTTTTCTTTTTTTGTATTTTATTTTTTTTATCTAAATTTTAATTTTGTAATTTAAATTATTTTTAAATTTTCTATTTTTTTTTTCTTTTTAATTATATGGTTTTTTTTTAAATAACTTAGAAAAAAATGTTTATGATGTTTTTTTTTTTTTAAATTTTTTTGGCTAATTTTTGTTTTTTACTTTAAATTATGTGTTTTTTTTTTAATTTTGTCATTTCTTTTGATATAATTTTTTTTTTTTTTTTTGGTTTATTTATTTATTTTTGTTTAAATTTTTTATTTTTACGAGTTAATTTTTTATTTTTTTTACATTTTTATTGGTTTTTTTTAATTGTTTATATATATATATATTTTTATCTAAGTTTTGTGTTTTATTACCAACATGAAAATCACCTCTAAAAAAAAAAGTTGACGCTGCATCAATACGTTTCAAAATTAGCATGAAAATCACTAACATTTAAAAAAAAATATTCATACTTCATAAATAAAATTATTAGAGTGTCAAAACTGTGCTAAAAAGAAAAAGGTGATTCTGCATCACCACTTTTCAAAATCGGGTGCTTTTTATGCTACCAAAAAAAAGTAGGTAACAGTGCGGTTACCTATTTCATCGGTAACAGTGTTCAGTTTGAAGCATTCCCTTCGGCATTGATTGAAGGACAATACTTTAGCATCAAGGAAGACCATTGAACTACTTCGTGACACCATTGAAGCAAAATACAGGAGTATAAAAAAAAAGGGACTTGTGGCCTTGTAAATCTAGAGCATGTATTGAATTGAAAGTTAAGAGGGTAGTTTGGGCTTACTTTTAGACATGACTAGGTATTAAGCAGCCTAGTGACCCCTTGTTGGAGCAGACTTGTTGAGAAGATTCAAAGCCTTGTAGAAGCAGTATTGAAGATCTATTGAAGTCCTCTTGAGCATCTTTATAGATCATCTAGTATATTTGAAGAAGATTGTGCTGATTTCAAGTAGCAAACCTTGGAACACCACTAAGGCCATTGGATAATATTTTTGAGACAGTTATTCAAGACATCTTGAAGCATTGTTGAAGACTCCCTTGGAGATTTTTTGAAGAAGGCCTTGAAGAGGCTTAGAGCAGGTGCAGAACTTGGGCTTCCTAGTGAAAACACCATGAAGGATACTTGAAGATATTTGGAAGACTTGTAGAAGCTTGAGGCTAGTCTTGGAGATATCATTGGAGAACATGATGCATTAGCCATCATGATGTAACCTTGGAGAAAGTGTTTAGGTGACATGAAGAACAGTGGAGACACCTTCATGTGAAGGACAAGGTTATCATTGACGAAGTGACACGGAGACTAAGTGAGCGGATAGCTGAATATTATCAGGGCTCATTGAAGAAGATATTGGGAGCCATGAAGTATAACCAAATATATCTTGACGAATTGAAGCAGGAGGTTGGAGCCTTATAGAGACAACGTTGGTGCCTTGGAAGATAGGGTTGGAGCCCGAGAGGATAGGAGTCCTCAAGAGACTAGGTTGGAGCCTCTACCAGAGATAGGGTTGGAGCCCTATAGGTTGGTGCCTCAAATTGACAAGGTTGGAGCCTTGGAAAGATCAATCCAGTGCTTGGCACAATACAGGTTGGAGCCTGGAAGATTGGAGTCTTCATTTAGGGTTGGAGTCCTATATCATTATTGTACTTTACTTATTGTAAAGAAGAAATTAATAAAAGTATCTATTCCATCATTGTTCATTTTTTGTTCTAAATATAAGTGATTTAATTGGTAAAATTAACAATTGAAAAGAAATATTGTTTAACCCCTCCTCTTAGTATTTCCAACACTCTTACTCTAAAAAAGAACCCCCATCAGTATGACAATAACTCACACATAATGACTATCAATATCCCTCCAGCATGGCAACAAAGGGATCGCAATCAAAGATATAGACAATGAGTATTCGACCAACATGGTAATAAAGAGATCTCAAACAACATAAAACAATCCATGATAAGAATTACATCTCCCATCGGGAAAAAAACAAGATCCCACATCAAACATCAACAGGGATCTATCCAGCACAATGCATCTCATAGCAAAGAAGTACAAGAACTGCATGATCACACTGCATATACCTCACATCCTATAACTATATGAAGAACAAGGATGATAAACTATTGGATCTAGCTTGTACCATCAATCTCATGGCGTCAAATATCCTGAAAATGACTGCTCACACATTGAATGCTAACACCTGCAACTCCACTTTGAAAAGTGGTCGAAAAATATAAGGCTCAGATGGAAAATCTGATTGCACCATTGAACTTGTATCGCCGAGAGGTGTAGGATCTACTATCAATTTGTTGAATTCTGACAAAGTGAAAATCTGGGCCTTAAGGAATCTTTTAGATTCCCCCTAGATTCCTCAAAGATGTTGCTCCATAGGGAATTTAGAAATCTACAACTCAAAACAAGAATTTGATCTCACCATGAGATCCTTGCAAAAATTCGAGAAGAATGACTATAAAGTTGACCTCATTCTGACACCGGAAAATTTCGACCTCCAAGGAATATGAAAGATTCCTTGAAGATTCCTAAAGATTCTCCTCCACAAGGAATCTGAAAAACCGCTGCTCAAATGGAAAATCTGGGTGCACCATCACGCTCCCTCAAAAATTCTAGTTAAAATGCATATAAATTTTAATACATTCTCACACAGGAAAATTTTACCTCCTTGGAATCTTCATGGGCATCAAGGAAAATTCTGCCTTGAATTGCATGCCATCATTATGCCTCGAAATGCGTGCTTAGGTCTACTGGGTGCATTGGAAAAATGCGGTTTTAAATAAAAAAAATTCGGCGAAGTTCCCCGAACAGCTCCACTGACGCAATGATAAAAATTGCAATTTGTTAAGGGGATGTTGGGGGTTCAAATCCTGCCTCCCCTAAAATCCGCATATAAAAGTTTTGGTTTGGGCGCGTTTTTAAAATTACGGGCAACCTTTTCGGGCAGCGGGTCCGCCAGCATGGTGGCCCACCCCCATACTTCGTTTGTTGCATACGTATATAGTGTGGAGGTTATGGTGTAACATAACCATATGGTTATGGTTTGTTTATATAGCATATACATATATGGTATGGTTTTTTTAAAACATTTCATTGTTTTTTAATAACCACAATGTTATAATGTTACACAATATAACCATAATGTTCATTAGGTTATATGAATTTATAAATAGTTATAAAAATAACCATTTTAACATTTAAATTATTTTTGTTATTTACTTATTAAAATAACTATTTTCAAATTTAAATGATTTTTTAATAATTATAGTTTTTTAATTATTTTTTTGTTGTCCTTTTGTGCAGGTTGAGGACCAATAGAGGAATGCCATGTGTCAAGGCCTGGTAGGCTGCTATGTGGGTCCCACATGCTCATTGGGATGCCATGTGGCATGTTGTGGGCACCACTTCCCTTGCTTTAACAAAAAATTCAAATGCTCTAAATTCCTCATACGAGCTCGGATTGACGCATCATTCGCACCATTGCGATCAGGGCAACGAACTCTTCAATCTGAAGCTGATTTTTCCACCTTCTTCTCACTTTGAATTTGAGCACTTTGTACTTGCCACTGGTGTCTGAAGATCCACCTAGATCAATTTGATTTGGGTAAATTCCTGATAACCTTTTAAACCAAGACCTCTTACTTCGGTTGATGTGTTAGAATTGCATCAAAGCATTAATGAACATAATAGAACATATCTGCATGCTATAAAGAAGAGGAACATAATAAGCATTAGCAACATAAGAGATTGAAAATGGAGTTCGTCCAGGAGGGACTACATCTCTGGGCCTTAGTGTCAAGATGGTGTAGGCCGTTGCATTAAGTGTTGTGAGGAGTGATGATGTACATGGATGGTATTTTCTCTGTCATACAAGGAAAATGCCCTCACGCAGGAGTGGTCAGACCTCTCTATGATATGTTCCGCTACAGGAAATCTCACTCTAAAAAAGGACCCCTATCAGTATGAAAATAACTCACACATAATGACCATCAGTATCCCTCCAGCATGGCAGCAAAGGGATCGCAATCAAACATACATGTGACAATGAGTATCCCGCCAACATGGCAATAAAGAGATCTCAAACAACATAAAATAATCCATGATAGTAATTACATCTCACATCAGGAACAAAACAAGATCTCACATCAAACATCAATAGGGATCTATACAGCACAATGCATCTCATAGCAAAGAAGTACAAGAAGTGCATGATCACACTGCATATACCTCACATCCTTTAGCTATTTGAAGAACAAGGATGATAAACTATTGGATCTGGCTTGTACCATCAATCTCGTGGCATGGAATATCTTGAAAACGACTGCTCACACATTTAACATTGACACCTGCAACTCCACCTTGAAAAGTGGTCGAAAAATATAAGGCTTAGATGGAAAATCTAACTGCATCGTTGAACTCATGTCGCCGAGAGGTGTAGGATCTACTGTCAATTCGCTGAATTCCAACAAAGTGAAAATCTGGGCCTTAGGGAATCTTTTAGATTCCCCCTAGATTCCTCAAAGATGCTGCTCCATAGGGAATCTATAAATCTACAACTCAAAACAAGAATTTGATCTCGCCATTGATATCCTTGTGAAAATTCGAGAAGAATGACTATAAAGTTGACCTCATTTTGACACCAGCAAATTTCGACCTCCAAGGAATATGAAAGATTCCCACAAGATTCTTGAAGATTCTCCTCCACAATGAATCTGAAAAATCGTTGCTGAAATGGAAAATCTAGGTGTACCATCGCGCTACCTGTGAAATTCTAGTTAAAATGCATATAAAGTTTAATACATTCAGACACAAGAAAATTTTACCTCCTTGGAATCTTCATGGGCATCAAGGAATATTATGCCTCGAACTGTGTGCCATCATTCTGCCTCAAAATGTGTGCTTAGGTCTTCTGGGCGTACTGGAACAATGCAGGTTTAAATAAAAAAAATTAGGCAAAGTTTTCCAAACGGCTCTGCTGGCGCAATGGCAAAAATTGCAATTTGTTAAGGGGAGGTTGGGGATCAAATCTCGCCTCCCCCAAAATCCGCATATAAAAGTTTTGGTTTGGGTGCGTTTTTGAAATGACGGGCGGTCTTTTTGGGCGGAGAGTCCGCTAGCATGGTGGCCCGCCCCCATACTTCTCTTGTTGCATACGTATATAGTGTGGAGGTTATGGTTTAACATAAACATATGGTTATATATATATATATATATATATATATATATATATATATATATATATAGTATAGTTTTTTTAAAACATTTCGTTGTTTTTTAATAACCATAATGTTATAATATTATACAATATAGCCATAATATTTGTTAGGTTATATGAATTTATAAATATTTATAAAAATAACCATTTTAACATTTAAATTATTTTTGTTATTTAGTTATTAAAATAACTATTTTAGAATTTAAATGATTTTTTAATAATCATAGTTTTTTAATGATTTTTTTTTGTCCTTTTGTGCAGGTTGAGGACCAATGGAGGAGTGCCATGTGTCGGGGCCTGTTAGGCTGCTATGTGGGTCCCACATGCTCACTGTGATGCCATGTTGCATGTTGTAGGTGCCACTTCCCTTGGTTTAACAAAAACTTCAAACTGCTCTAACTTCCTCATACGAGCTCGAATTGACGCGTCATTCACACCGTTGCAATCAGGGCGACAAACTCTTATCTGATGCTGATTTTTCCACCTTCCTGTCACTTTGAATTTTGAGCCCTTTGTACTTGCCACTAGTGTCTGAGGATCCACCGAGATCAATTTGATCTGGGTAAATTCCTGATACCCTTTTAAACCAAGACCTCTTACATTGGTTGATGTGTTAGAATTGCATCAAAGCATTAATGAACATAAAAGAACATATATGCATGTTGTAAAGAAGAGGAACATAATAAGCAGTAGCAACATAAGAGATTGATAATGGAGTTCCTCTAGGAGGGATTATGTCTCTGAGCCTCGGTGTCAAGATGGTGTAGGCCACTGCATTAAGTGTTGGAATAGTGATGATGTACATGGATGGTTTTTTTTCTATGTCATTCAAGGAAAATTCCCTCATGCAGGAGTGGCTGGACCTCTCCACGAGATGTTGCACTATAGGAACTCTCATTCACAAAAAGGACTCCTATCAGTATGACAATAACTCACACATAATGACTATGAGTATCCCGCCAGCATGGCAACAAAGGTATCTCAATCAAACATACATGTGACAATGAGTATCCCGCCAACATGGCAACAAAGGGATCTCAAACAACATAAAACAATCCATGATAGAAATTACATCTCACATCAATAACAAAACAATATCCCACATCAAACATCAACATGGATCTATACAACACAATGCATCTCATAGAAAAGAAGTACAGGAAGTACATGATCACATTGCATATACCTCACATCCTGGATCTATCTGAAGACAAGGATGATATACTGCTAGATCTGGCTTGTACCATTAATCTCGTGGCATCGTATATCCTGAAAACAACAACTCACACGTTGAATGCTGACACCTGCAACTCCACTTTGAAAAGTGGCTGAAAAATATAAGGCTTAGATGGAAAATACGAATGCACCGTCGAACTCGCGTTGCCGAGAGGTGTAGGATCGGTTGTTAATTTGTTGAATTCTGACAAAGTGAAAATCTGGGCCTTAGGGAATCTTTTAGATTCCCCCTAGATTCCTCAAAGATGTTACTCCACAAGGAATATAGAAATCTGCAACTCAAAACAAGAATTTGATCTCACCATTGAGATCCTTGCGAAAATTCGAGAAGAATGGGTATAAAGTTGACCTCATTCTGACACCGGCAAATTTTGGCCTCCAATGAATTTGAAAGATTACCTCAATATTCTTGAAGATTCTCCTGCACAGGGAATATGCAAAATTACTGCTCAAATGGAAAATCTAGGCGCACCATCGTGCTCCCTATGAAATTTTGGTTAAAATGCATATAAAGTTTAATACATTCTAATACATAAATTTTTTACCTCCTTGGAAACTTGATGGGCATCAAGGAATATTCTAAATTTTATACCTCCTTGGAAATTTGATGGGCATCAAGGAATATTCTGACTTGAACTGTGTGCTCAGGTCTGCTGGTCGCACTAGAAAAATGCAAGATTAAAAAAAAGTTTTGGGCGGAGTTTCCCAAACGGCTCCATTGACGTAATGACAAAAATTGCAATTTGTTAAGGGGAGGTTGGGGGATCAAATCCTGCCTCCCCCAAAATCCGCGCATAATAGTTTTGGTTGGGTGCGTTTTTGAAATGATGGGTGGCCTTCTCGGGCGGTGGGTTCGCCAGCATGGTGGCCTTCCCCCATACTTTGTTTTTTGCATACGTATATAGTGTGGAATTTATGGTTTAACATAACCATATGGTTATGGTTTGTTTATATACCATATATATATATATATATATATATATATATATATAGTATGTTTTTTTTAAACATTTCATTGCTTTTTAATAACCTTAATGTCATAATGTTATACAATATAACCATAATGTTCGTTAGGCTATATGAATTTATAAATAGTTATAAAAAATAACCATTTTAATATTTAAGTGTTTTTTGTTATTTAGTTATTAAAATAACTATTTTAGAATTTATATGATTTTTTAATAATCATAGTTTTTTAATGATTCTTTTGTCTTTTTGTGCAAGTTGAGTACCAATGGAGGAGTACCATGTACCAGGGCCTGGTAGGCTGCTATGTGGGTCCCACATGCTCACTAGATGCCATGTGGCATGTTGTAGGCCCCACTTCCCTTACTTTTATAAAAACTTCAAACTACTAACTTCCTCATGCAAACTCGGATTGGCGCGTCATTCACACCGTTGCGATCAGGGCGACGAGCTATTAAATCTGAAGCTGAGTTTTCCACCTTCCTGTCACTTTGAATTTTGAGCCCTTTGTACTTGCCACTAATGTCTGAAGATCCAACTGGATCAATCCTCCCCATTGAGGAGATTTTGGTGCTCCAAAAGCATCAACTTCTATCCATCATCAATTGCATGCAAATTTCTTTGAAAGGCACATTCCCATACGACTCCTTCACCTGAACTGCTGCAACACAAATGTCTGAAAAACCACATCCCTTGAAGACTCCTTCACCTATGCCCTTCGGAATCGGAATGCAAATGCCAACACCTGCCTAAAGCTGCAACAAAAAATACATGCTCAATGTGACCAACTACGACCCAAACATTCCCATACTTGCCACTAGTTTACATACTCGGTGGTCAAATTTACATCAAATGGAAATCACACCCCAGTTATCATTGCAAAACCAAAAACATCATCGTCACATTTCAAAGTGATGGTAAACACATCATCACTTTTACATAAAAGAAATGCATCACATGATTTATAAGACAAGGCCAACATATCATGGTTGCTTAACAAGCGATGGAAAACACATCATCACTTTTATAGTTAAAAATGCAACATATGATTTACAAACACGACCATGACACACTACCAAATCTAGAAAAACCATCTCTCACTTATCAAAGTGAATGGATCATCTCCCTGTGGCACGTTTGTTTGTTGAACAGCTGCTTCGATCGGTTCATGCACCGACGCTTCGTCCTTAAGGTGCTTCTCTGGATGGAGCCTCGAACATGTGGATCTTTGATGACCACTTTGGTTGCATTGGTTGCAAAAGGTCTTATTCCTCTAGACATGCTTAACCAATTTCTTTCCCTGCTGTGGAGAAGTCTTTTCACGCCTCATCCTCCTTTGTGCTGCCATTCTTTTCCAACACTCAGAAATGGCATGGTTAAGTAAACCACAAAAATGACAAGTCTTTCGATGCCATGATTTACGACCATGATTAGCAACATTCTTATAATCAAAATGAACTCTAGAATAGTGAGACTTTTTATACCTTACTTGGTGGTCTCTGGTACGATCATGGTGATGATAACTTGCCTCGGCTCTTTCACTACAACGTGCACTTCCATGGGATGATGGTGAAGTGTTCCGATCAATCTTCTTCCCTGGTGAGTTCAAAAATGTTTGTTTGCCTTTGATGTCCTTTGAACATCCTCCTTCAGTGTATCAAAAACCTACATAGTGAGGTATCTACCAAGTCCTCCTCCTTGGTAGGTAAGGAGTCTCATGTTGGTTCCTGTAATGGGGATCTCCACACTTCCAACAGAAATGATATTATGTGAAGAAATTGAATGGAAATCAACACTTTTTACCTCAGCTGTCGATTAGGAAACAGGTGAAGAGGGCTTCTCTAAGCCTTCGTTGTGCTTCACTTCCTCCAAGGATTCTGTCGCAACTTGTAGCTGAAGATGCAATCAATGCTTCTCCTCATTCTCTTCCTGTAGGAGTATCTTCAATGCATCATGATCTGCTAGACGACTTTCGTTTTTGCACTTCAATTCTTCCAACGCCTCTATCGTGGCTTACAATTGAAGCTGCAATCAATTTTTTTCCTCCTTCTCCTCCTGTAGGAGTGTATTCAACTCATCCTTATCTGTTGCTTGTTTCTCATAGGCTTCATACAACATGTATGCTTTCTCGAACACCTTGAGCATGGTCTCCTACATGTCTTTGACATCCTCCATTTTTCAACTCAGCGAATGCTCAATGGTTCATGCCTACAATCCAAATAAGCAAGAAGACCGCTCTGATACCACTTGATCCAGGTAAATTTCAATACCATTTTAACCAAGACCTTTTACTTTGGCTGATGTGTTAGAATTGCATTAATGAACATAAATGAACATCTGCATGTTGTAAAGAAGAGGAACATAACAAGCATTAGCAACATAACAGGTTGATAACGGAGTTCATCCAGGAGGGAATACCTCTCTGGGCCTCAGTGTCAAGATGGTGTAGGCCATTGCATTAAGTGTTGTGAGGAGTGATGATGTACATGGATGGTATTTTCTCTGTCATACAAGGAAAATTCCCTCACACAGGAGTGTTCGAACCTCTCTACGATATGTTTTGCTAAAGGAACTCTCACTCTAAAAAAGGACCCCTATTTGTATGAAAATAACTCACACATAATGACTATGAGTATCCCACCAGCATGGCAACAAAGGGATCTCAATCAAACATAAATGTGACAATGATTATCTCGCCAACATGGCAATAATGAGATCTCAAACAACATAAAATAATCCATGATAAGAATTACATCTCACATCAGGAACAAAAAAAGATCCCACATCAAACATCAACAGAGATCTATAAAACACAATGCATCTCATAGCAAAGAAGTACAAGAATTGCATGATCACACTACATATACCTCACATCCTATAGCTATCTGAAGAACAAGGATGATAAACTGCTGCATCTGGCTTGTACCATCAATCTTGTGGCATCGAATATCCTGAAAATGATTGCTCACAAATTGAATGTTGACACCTGCAACTCCATTTTGAAAAGTGGTCAAAAAATATAAGGCTTAGATGGAAAACCTGACTTCACCATTGAACTCGTATCGCCGAGAGGTGTAGGATCTACTGTCAATTTGCTGAATTCTGAAAAAGTGAAAATCTGGGCCTTAGGGAATCTTTTAGATTCCCCCTAGATTCCTCAAAGATGTTGCTCCACAGGGAATCTAGAAATCTGCAACTCAAAACGGGAATTTGATCTCACCATTGAGATCCTTGCGAAAATTTGAGAAGAATGACTATAAAGTTGACCTCATTCTGGCACCGACGAATTTTGGCCTCCAAGGAATCTAAAAGATTCCCTCAAAATTCCTGAAGGTTCTTCTCCATAGGGAATCTGCAAAACCGTTGCACAAATGGAAAATTTGGGCGCACCATCGCGCTCCCTACGAAATTATGGTTAAAATGCATATAAATTTTAATACATTCTGACACATGTATATTTTACCTCCTTGGAATCTTCAGGGCATCAAGAAATCTTCTACCTCGAACTATGTGCCATCATTTTGCCTCAAACTATGTGCTCAGGTTTGTTGGGCACATTGGAAAAATGCAGGTTTAAATAAAAAATTTTGGGCGGAGTTTCCCAAACGGCTCTGCTAGTGTAATGGCAAAAATTGCAATTTGTTAAGGGGAGGTTGGGGGATCAAATCCCGCCTCCCCCAAAATTTGCGTATAAAATTTTAAGTTTGGGTGCGTTTTTGAAATGACGGGAACCTTTTCGAGTGGTTGGTCTGCCAGCATGGTGGCCCGCCCCCATACTCCATTTGTTGCATACGTATATAGTGTGGAGGTTATGGTTTAACATAACCATATGGTTATGGTTTGTTTCCTTTTCGAGTGGTTGGTCTGCCAGCATGGTGGCCCGCCCCCATACTCCATTTGTTGCATACGTATATAGTGTGGAGGTTATGGTTTAACATAACCATATGGTTATGGTTTGTTTATATAGCATATATATATGGTATGGTTTTTTTAAAACATTTCGTTGCTTTTTAATAACCTTAATGTTATAATGTTATACAATATAACCATAATGTTCTTTAGGTTATATGAATTTATAAATGGTTATAAAAATAACCATTTTAATATTTAAACTATTTTTGTTATTTAGTTATTAAAATAACTATTTTAGAATTTAAATGATTTTTTAATAATCATAGTTTTTTAATGATTTCTTTTTGTCCTTTTGTGCAGGTTGAGGACCAATGGAGGAGCGCCATGTGTCAGGGCTTGGTAGGCTGCTATGTGGGTCCCATGTGCTCATCGAGATGCCATGTGGCATGTTGTGGGCCCCACTTCCCTTGCTTTAACAAAAAATTCAAACTCAATCTGAAGTTGATTTTTCCACCTTCCTATCACTTTGAATTTTGAGCCCTTTGTACTTGCCACTAGTGTCTGAGGATCCACCTAGATCAATTTGATCTGGGTAAATTCCTGATACCCTTTTAAACCAAGACCTCTTACTTCCGCTGATGTTTTATAATTGCATTAAAGCATTAATGAACATAAAAGAACATATCTTCATGCTGTAAAGAAGAGGAACATAACAAGCATTAGCAACATAAGAGATTGATAATGGAGTTCATCCAGGAGGGATTACATCTCCGAGCCTTGGTGTCAAGATGGTGTAGGCCATTTCATTAAGTGTTGGAATAGTGATTATGTACATGGATGGTTTTTTTATTTGTCATACAAGGAAAATGCCCTCACGTGGGAGTGGTTGGACCTCTCCACAAGATGTTCCATTATAGGAACTCTTATTCACAAAAAGGACTCCTATTAGTATGAAAATAACTTAAACATAATGACTATAAGTATCCCGTCAACATGGCAACAAAGGGATCTCAATCAAACGTACATGTGACAATGAGTATCCCACCAACATGTGACAAGGGATCTCTTACATAAATAAAACAAATCCATGATAGAAATTACATCTCACATCAAGAGCAAAACAAGATCCCACATTAAACATCAAACAAGCATCTGTACAACACAATTCATCTCATAGCCAAGAGACAAAGAAGTACATGATCACACTGCATATACCTCACATCCTGGAGCTATCTGAAGACAAGGATGATAGACTACTGGATCTGGCTTGTACCATCAATCTTGTGGCGTCGAATCTCCTGAAATAGACTGCTCATTGACTGAATGCTAACATGTGCAACTCCACTTTAAAAAGTGGCCAAAAAACATAAGGCTCAAATGGAAAATCAGACTACACCGTTGAATGCGTATCGTCGAGAGGTGTAGGATCGACTATCAATTTGTTGATTTATGACAAAGTGAAAATTTGGGCCTTAGGGAATCTTTTAGATTCCCCCTAGAATCCTCAAAAATGTTGCTCCAGAGGGAATCTAGAAATTTTCAACTCAAAACAAGAATCTGATCTCACCATTGATATCCTCACGAATTTTCGAGAAGAATGGGTATAAAGTTGACCTCATTCTAACACCAGCGAATTTCAGCCTCCAAGGAACCTGAAAGATTCCCTCAAGATTCCTTAAGATTCTCCTTCACAGGGAATCTACAAAAATGCTACTCAAAAGGAGAATCTGACCTCACCATTTCTTTCCCTGCGAAATTCTGGTTAAATTGCATATAAAGTTTTGAACATTTTGAAAATTTTACCTCCTTGGGATTAAAATATTCCCTTGGCATCAAACAAGAATATGTCTCGAACTGCGTGCTCCAACCTGCCTCCTTTGCCTCGAAATTTGTGCTCAGTTATGCTTGGGCACATCTGAGAAAGATGGTTTTAAATCAAATCGTGGGTGAAGTTCCCAACATGAGACGTTGGGCGCGTTGGCAATTTAGGAACTTAGTTAAGGGAGGTCGGGGGATCAAATCCCGCCTCCCTAAGGTTCTGCATGCAAGAATTTTATGGGCACATTTTTTTATTTGAAAGTGGGAGGGTCAAGTCTGCCTTGGGCAGCCCACCCAAAAAACCCACAGCATTTATGGTTATGGGTTGGCATTTACGGTGGGTTATATGTTTTAAAATAAACATATGTCATGGTGATATGGTTGTAGTGGTGGGTCGTTCTGTAATGTGTTTTAAATGGCTTATAACCAACATAATGTATATTCGTTGGTTTATATGAATGATCCACCATGACCTCTGAAACTTAGGTTTATTGTTATATTATAACCATCATGCCCACCTTAGGATTATGGTTATTATAACAATTTTTATATTGATTGTTTTGTTTTATATGATATTTTTAATATATATATTTTTTTTTGTCTTTTATGCAGGTTGAGGATCAAGGGAGGGGCACCATGTGTCAACAGATGAGGGGCTACCATGTGGATCCCACATGCTTACAGGGACGCTATGTGGCATGATGTGGCCCCACTTATGTTGCCCTAACAAAACTTCAAATAGCTCTAACTTTTCCATACGGAGTCAGTTTAACAAAGTGTTCGCACCATTGCGATCAGGATGACCAGATCTTCAACTTTAACCTGGTTCAAGAGCAATAAAAAAAAAAAAGATTTTTGAGCTTCCGTAAGCCCTCTTTATCCAGTGTGTCTCGAGAGCCACCTGGATCAATCCTCCCCATTGAGGAGCTTTTGGTCCTCCAAAAGCATCAACAATAACCTGCAACTGTTGTGTACTATGTCTGTGCCACAAGTGTCCTGAAAAGGTCACCCTTCCATCTCCTTCACCTTTGTTCTTAGGAGCCTTAAGCGATGAGCCGACACCTACATCCTCTCCAAACCTATAGTACAATATCCTGCAAATTACATGTTCAAATATGACCAACTATGACCCAAGCATTTCCATACTTTCCACGAGTTTATAACACATACTCGGTGGTCAAGCTTACATCAAAATGGAAATCACACCCCAGTGATCATTACAAGACCAAAACATCATTGTCGCATTTCGAAGTGATGGAAAACACATCATCACTTTTACATAAAATAAATGCACATATGATTGATAAAACAAGGCCAAAATATCATTAGTTCTTAACAAGAGATGGAAAAACACATCATCACTTTTACTATTAAAAATGCAACACATGATTTACAAACAAGGCCATGACAAGCTAACATATCTAGAGAAACAATGTAGAAAAACCATCTCTCACTTATCAAATTTAATGGATCATCTCCCTATGGCATGTTTGCTTGTCGAACAATCGTTCCAACTGATTCACGCACCAATGCTTCGTCCTTAAGGTGCTGCTCTGGATGGAGCCTCGAACACGTGGCTCTTTGATGCCCACTTTGGTTGCACTGGCTGCCAAAGGTCTTCTTCCTCCAAACCTGCTTAACCAGTTTCTTTTTCTACTGTGGGGAAGGCTTTCCACGCCTCATCCTCCTTTGTGCTACCATTCTTTTCCAACACTTTGAAATAACATGGTTATGTAAACCACAGAAATGACAAGTTTTTTTATGCCATGATTTACAACCATGATTAGAAACATTCTTATAATCAAAATGAACTCTGGAATAGTGAGACTTGTTATACCTTCCCTGATGGTCTCTGGTGCGATCATGGTGATGAGAGCTTGCCTCAGCTCTTTCACTACAACATGCACTCACGTGGGATGATGGTGAAGTGTTCCCATCAATCCTCTTTCCTGGTGAGTTAAACAATGTTTGTTTTCCTTTGATGTCCTTCTAACATCCTCCTTCAGTGTATCCCAAACCTATGTAGCGAGGTCTTTGCACAACCACCAATGGTTGCATTATGCCTCAGCCACGAATGACAAGTCCTCCTCCTTGGTACCCCATCTTGGTAAGGAGTCTCATGCCAGTTCCGGTAATGGGTATCTCCACAGTTCCAACATAAATGATATCATGTGAAGATGAAACTGAAGATAAATCAACACTATCTACCTTAGTTGTCGATCTTGAAACAGGTGAAGAAGGCTTCTCTAAGCCTTCATTGCACTTCACTTCCTCCAAGGCATCTGTCATGGCTTGTAGCTGAAGCTGCAATTGCTATTTCTCCTCCTTCTCTTCTTATAGGAGTGTCTTTAATGCATCATGATCTGCTTGAATACTTTCGTCATTGCGCTTCAATTCTTCCAATGCCTCTGTCATGGCTTGCAACTAAAGCTGCAATCGATGTTTGTCCTCCTTCTCCTCCTGTAGGAGTGCCTTCAACTCAACGTTGTCTACTGCTTGTTTCTCATAATCTTCGAAAAACATGTTCGCTTTCTCGGACACCCTGAGCATGGTATCATACATGCCTTTGACATTCTCCATTTCTCAACTTAGCGAACGTTCAATGGTTCACACATGTAATCCAAATCAACAAGAAGACTGCTCTGATACCACTTGATCTGGGTAAATTCCTGATACCATTTTAAACCAAGACCTTTTACTTTGGCTGATGTGTTAGAATTGCATCAAAGCATTAATGAACTTAAAAAAACATATCTACATGTTGTAAAGAAGAGGAACATAACAAGCATTAGCAACATAAGAGATTGATAACGGTCTATGGACCTTGTTGTCAAGGGTGTAGGCCGTTGCATTAAGTGCTGAAATAGTGATGATATACATGGATGGTTTTTTTCTCTTTCATACAAGGAAAGTGCCCTCAGGCAAGAGTGGCTGGACCTCTCCACGAGATGTTCCACTATAGGAACACTCATTCAAAAAAAGGACTCTTATGAGTATGACAATAACTCACACATAATGACTATGAGTATCCTGCTAGCATGGCAACAAAGGCATCTTAATAAAACATACATGTGACAATGAGTATCTCGCCAACATGGCAGAAAGGGATCTCAAACTGATTTGAATGGAAAATGGCATCCACTCATGGTATTCATCTACCCATGTTATCCATCCACCCATGGAATTTACCCATGGTATTGTAAATGTCATCGATCCATGGTATTCATCCACCCATTGTATTTATTCACCCATGGTATTGTAAGTGACATCTATCAATGATATTCATCCACCCATGGTATTCATCTACACATGGAATTTATCCATGGTATTGTAAGTGGTATCTACCCATGGTATTGACCCATGGTATTGTAAGTGGTATCTACCCATGGTATCCACCTATGGTATCTACGCATAGTATTGTAACTCAAAAAAGACTATAAATAAAAAGTATCAGTTTGTAAAAGGACAGATTGTCCACCACAATGTAGCTTCTACAGTTATTATATGTTTTAATAAAACAAGTTTCTTTGCGGTTTTATTTGCAATGTGCTCTCTTTTTTTCTTGCATTCTAATTTTGCAGATCTTGTCAGATCCATTTCAAATTTTTTAGATCTTGGGGGCCTCCCCCCAAGATCTGGATCAGTGGTATCAGATTCAGGTTACGAATCCATGGGAATCAGGGTTTGAAGCATATTTCAGTTTCAATTTTTGGCAGCAATCTTCAGCAAACTCCATGAATTGCGATGAGTTTGAAGATCAGATATGAAAATTTTGGTGAAAAATTTACAAAATAGAAAACCAGATATGGATTCCTTGTGAACAAACACCCAAATTCAAAAAAAAAATCGGCCGAATTGGAGTTCGGATGAGGGAGATATCGCTGATTCTAAATCAGCAATGTTGCAGAAAATGTTCTAACGTCAATTCGTGGACGACGGCTCTCCTGTCATTTTTTGCAGTTTTTAGTGCAAAATTTCAGCGAAATGGCTATAGATCTGAGTTCTCCTTGAAAAATCACCCAATTAAAAAAAAAAAAATCGATCGAATCGGAGTCCGGATGTGGGAGTTATCGTTGATTTAAAATCAGCTATTTTTTCAGAAATTTTGTGACAGTGAGACAGTTCCAACATGAATTTGAGAGTCTAGGGTCTCCTGATATCTATTTCAAACACATGAGAAGATGCAGAATGATCATTCCATTTCCAAAAATAGGTTATAATAAATATTTTGAGCTATATTGACCGAGTTATGCTCATTTTAAATTTGGAGCAGCATTCAGAGCGGGTTCCCTTTGGAGACGTGCCCTCCCACCCCGCTTTAGTAGGCACCTGCTTCACATTCATTAGTTTCAGCATAGCAGCATTCGTCTTGAGTTATTTGGAGACGTGCCCTCCCACCCCAAGCTATGTAGGCACCTGCTACTTCATCAACAATCAGCATCACAGTTATGGGTCAACCACACAAAATCCTTCTCATCGAAGTCCATTTGATAGGCTGCACACTATTAGTAACACAGTTGGTCACAAGCATTACAGGGTATCTCTATCCTCGGATATTCATTTGTCATGGTTTTGGTTCATCCACAAACCCATACTTCATCGAAGTCCATTTGCTAGGCTGCACACTGTCAATATCACAGTTGGTCACAAGCATTACAGGGTATCTCTATCATCGAATCTTCGTTCATCACGGTTATGTGTTAAATACACAAAACCCTTCTCTTCAATGGCTCTTCACATTCAACAAAGACTTCTTAGGAGAGAATTTCACGCAATGGGGACCATTGCTTCTTAAGGAGGGAGGAATGATCTGAATGGAAAATGGCATCCACTCATGGTATTCATCTACCCATGTTATCCATCCACCCATGGAATTTACCCATGATATTGTAAATGTCATCAACCCATGGTATTCATCCACCCATTATATTTATTCACCCATTGTATTGTAAGTGACATCTATCCATGATATTCATCCACCCATGGTATTCATCCACACATGGAATTTATCCATGGTATTGTAAGTGGTATATACCCATGGTATTGACCCATGGTATTGTAAGTGGTATCTACCCATGGTTTTGACCCATGGTATCCACCTATGGTATCTACGCATGGTATTGTAACTCAAAAAATACTATAAATAACAAGTCTCAGTTTGTAAAAGTACAGATTGTCCACCACAATATAGCTTCTACATTTATTCTCTATTTTAATAAAACAAGTTTCTTTGTAGTTTTAATTGCAATGTGTTCTCTCTTTTTTTCTTACATTCTAATTTTGCAGATCTTGTCAGATCCATTTCAATTTTTTTAGATCTTGGGGGCCTCCCCCCAAAATCTGGATCACAAACATAAATAAAACAAATCCATGATAGAAATTACATCTCACATCAAAAACAAAACAAGATCCCACATCAAACATCAAACAGGGATCTGTACAACACAATGCATCTCATAGCAAAGAGACAAAGAAGTACATAATCACACTGCATATACCTCACATCCTGGATCTATCTGAAGACAAGGATGATATACTGCTAGATCTGGCTTGTATCATCAATCTCGTGGCATCTAATCTCCTGAAATTGACTGCTCACTCACTGAATGCTGACACCTGCAACTCCACTTTGAAAAGTGGCCGAAAAAAAAAGGCTTAGATGGAAAATCTGACTACAACGTTGAACTCGTGTCGCCGAGAAGTGTAGGATCGACTGTCAATTTACTGAATTCTGACAAAGTGAAAATATGGGCCTTAGGGAATCTTTTAGATTCCCTCTAGATTCCTCAAGGATGTTGCTCCACAGGGAATCTAGAAATATGCAACTCAAAACAGGAATCTGATCTCACCATTGAGATCCTTGCGAAATTTTGAGAAGAATGGGTATAAAGTTGACCTCATTCTGAGACTAGAGAATTTCGGCCTCTAAGGAATCTAAAAGATTCCCTCAAGATTCCTGAAGATTCTCCTTTGTAGGGAATTTGCAAAACCGATGCTCCAAAAGGCGAATCTGACCTCTCCATTGCGTTCCTTGCAAAATTCTAGTTAAAATGCATATAAAGTTTAATACATTCTAATAATTTTATCTCATTGGGATCAAAAGATTCCCTTGGCATCAAACAAGAATCTGTCTCGAACTACGTGCTCCAACCTGCCTCCTCTGCCTAGAAATCTATGCTCAGGTCTGCTTTGGCGCATCTGAGAAATATGGGTTTAAATAAAATCATGGGCAGAGTTCCCAACATGAGACGTGGGGCTTGTTGGCAATTTAGGAAATTAGTTAAGGGAGGTCAGGGGATCAAATCCCACCTCCCTAAGGTTCCGCATGCATGATTTTTATGGGTGCATTTTTTATTTGAAAGTGGGAGGGTCGGGTTCGTCTTGGGTGGCCCGCCCAACAAACCCACGACATTTATGGTTATGGGTTGGCATATATGGTGGGTTATATGTTTTAAAATAAACATATGTCATGGTGATATGGTTGTAGTGGTGGGTCGTTATGTAATGTGTTTTAAATGGCTTATAACCAAAGTAATGTATATTCATTGGTTTATATGAATCATCCACCATGACCTCCGAAACTCAGGTTTATTGTTATATTATAACCATCATGCCCACCTTAGGATTTATGGTTATTATAACCATTTTTATATTGATTGTTTTGTTTTATATGATATTTTTAATATTATATTTTTTTTGTGTTTTATGCAGGTTGAGGACCAAGGGAGGGGCGCCATGTGTCAAAAGCTAAGGGGCTTCCATGTGGGTCCCACGTGCTTACTGGGATGCCATGTGACATGTTGTGGGCCCCACTTATGTTGCCCTAAAAAAACTTCAAACAACTCTAACTTCTCCATACAAACTCGGTCCAGGTAAATTCTTGATACCCTATTAACCAAGACCTTTTACTTCGGTTGATGTGTTAGAATTGCATTTAATCAAAGCGTTAATGAACATAAACGAACATATGCATGCTGTAAAGAAGAGGAACATAACAAGCATTAGCAGCATACGATATTGATAACAGAGTTCGTCCAAGAGGGACTACGTCTCCGCACCTCAGTGTCAAGATGGTGTAGGTTGCTTGACATTAAGTGTTGGAAAGAGTGATGATGTACATGGATGGTATTTTTTGTGTCATACAAGGAAAATAACCTCACGCAGGAGTGGTTGGACCTCTTCTCGAGTTGTTCCACTACATGAACTATCATTCACCAAAAGGACTCCTATCAGTATGACAATAACTCATGGATGATGACTATGAGTATCCCACCAACATGGCAACAAGGGGATCTCAATCAAGCATACATGTGACGATAAGTATCCCGCCAATAGGGCAACAAAGGGATCTCAAACAACATAAAACAATCCATAATATAAATTACATCTCACATCAAGAACAAAAGAAGATCCCACATCAAACATCAACAAGGATCTATGCAACACAATGCAACTCATAGCAAAGAAGTACAAGAAGTACAAGATCAAACTGCATATACCTCACATCTTGGAGCTATCTGAAGAACAAGGATGATAATCTGCTAGATCTGGCTTGCACCATCAATCTCATGGCGTCGAATATCCTGAAAAAGATTTCTCACACATTGAATGTTGACACCAGCAACTTCACTTTGAAAAGTGGCCAAAAATATAAGGCTCAGATGGAAAATATGAATGCACCACTGAACTTGTGTCACCGAGAGCTGTAGGATCAATTGTCAATTTGCAAAATTCTTACAAAGTGAAAATCTGGGCCTTAGGGAATCTTTTAGATTCCCCCTAGATTCCTCAAAGATGTTGCTCCATGGAGAATCTAGAAATCTGCAACTCAAAACAGGAATCTGATCTCATCGTTGAGATCCTTGCAAAAATTCGAGAAGAATGAGTATAAAGTTGACCTCATTCTAACACCGGCGAATTTCGGCCTCCAAGGAATCTACAAAGATTCCTAAAGATTCTCCTCCACAGGGAATCTGCAAAACCATTGCTCAAATGGAAAATTTGGGCGCACCATTGCACTCCCTGTGAAATTCTGGTTAAAATGCATATAAAGTTTAATGCATTCTGACACAATAAAATTTTACCTCCTTGAAATCTTCATGGGCATCAAGGAATATTCTGCCTCAAACTGCGTACCATCATTCTGCCTCGAACTGCGTGCTCAGGTCTGTTGGGTACACTGGAAAAAATGTGGGTTTAAATAAAAAAATTTGGGCGAAGTTTCCCAAACTGCTCCACTAGCACAATGGCAAAAATTGCAATTTGTTAAGGGGAGGTCGGGGAATCAAATCCTGCCTCCCCCAAAATCCCCATATAATAATTTTGGTTTGGGCTCGTTTTTGAAATGATGGGCAACCTTTTTGGGCAGTGGGTCCACCAGCGTGGTGGCTCGCCCCCATACTCCGTTTGTTGCATATGTATATAGTGTGGAGGTTACGGTTTAACATAACCATATGGTTATGGTTTGTTTATATATATATATATATATATATATAGATATGGTTTTTTTAAAACATTTTGTTGCTTTTTAATAACAATAATGTTATAATGTTATACAATATAACCATAATGTTTGTTAGGTTATATGAATTTATAAATAGTTATAAAAATAACTATTTTAGAATTTAAATGATTTTTTAATAATCATAGTTTTTTAATGATTTTTTTTTTTGTTCTTTTGTGCAGGTTGAGGACCAATGGAGGAGCGCCATCTATCAGGGCTTGGTAGGCTGCTCTGTGGGTCCCACGTGCTCACTAGGATGCCATGTGGCATGTTGTGGGCCCCACTTCCCTTGCTTTAACAAAAAGTTCGAACTGCTCTAACTTCCTCATACGAGCTCAGATCGATGCCTCGTTCGCAACGTTGCGATCAAGGCGAAGAGCTCTTCAATCTGAAGCTGATTTTTCCACCTTCTTGTCACTTTAACTTTTGAGCCCTTTGTACTTGCCACTGGTGTCTGAAGATCCACCTGGATCATTAATGAACCAGCCAATTCTCAAGGCTACAACCAATGTGGGATTATTACACACACACACATGATGGAGAGGGAAGTATTCATGTGGAACGAAATTCACACAAACGGGAATATGCCATTGTTATTCAGGACTGCAGTAATGGACTGAAGCATCAGAAAGGGAACCGAGGCACAGGGGACAAACACCACAATCACGACACTGACACCAGATGTTAGTAGGATATCGGGAGGAAACCTCCACCATGTGACCCCAAGGGCTGCCTCCGTTGGCAAATGTTTGGGTGGGTGAAGGGCTTAGTGAACCACCCAATTCTCAAGGCTGCAACCAATGTGGGATTATTACACACACACACACACACGATGGAGAGGGATGTATTAATGTGGAACAAAATTCACACAAACGAGAATATGCCACTGTTTTATTCAGGACTGTAGTATTTAGATATGATATTGTCGACATAATTTGGATGAGACAAACTGCCTTCTTACTTTAAATATTTGATTCTGAAATTCTTTATGATTGCATAAATATGCTACAGAGAATACTACTCCAACACAACTTATCTTTATGTAAGGGTTAGTTAATTCCTGACAATCTCATTGAAATCCATTATATTAAAAACCCAAAGTGAGAGAGATTATACACATCAACATGATTTCGATTTTGCAACAAACCTTCAGACTTTATTGAAAAATGTCTTTATAATATACCTTTAGCAAAAGATTTGAATACCATATCGTTGTTGGAAATACTGAGAGGGGGGTGAATCAATATTTCTCTTCAATTATTTAATTTTAAATTCACATATAATTCATTATTATTAGCGTCAAATAAACATAAACAATCATTAACACCATTCAACAATCCACAACAATAAAGACAATACACTTGAGATTTTTAGGTGGAAACCCTTCCAGGAGAAAAACCATTGAACTCTTCTTAATATTTTTCTTCAATAATTTACATCAATATTTTCTGCTCCAACCTAAAGGATGCTCCCATGCCCTGGTTTACTAGCTCCAACACCCTGATTAATAGGCTCCTACCTAAAGGATGCTTCAATACCCTATTTACCAGTTACCACTGGAAGGATGCTCCAACGCCTTATGCATGCTCCAACCTAGCCTACCACCTCCATGCCAACCTAATAAGCAAGCAGACCATGTTTCATATATTTTCAAATTGGATCCCCCTGTACTCAATATCAATATAAAATAACTTGCAATACAATCTATATTTTTTCTACTCAATATGTATATCAATATCAAACCCTATCAACTTTATTGGTCATCTCTCTAGCAAATCATGCATAAATAATTCTACCACAAACCTTGTAATATATATGTCTCCGTAAAAATAACAGCATCATACATTACTGACAAACCCTTGGAATCTAAATACAAATTTCAAATCCCCACTCATAGATAATTTAACCTCTATATCAATTATAGTCAATAACCAATCCAATCATAGTAACATCTACCCTTCTCAAGGTCAAACCCTAGGCAGTATCAACTCCCATTGTCAACACGTTCTTACTGTACAAAAAATCAAACCCCAGCAATATTACATCGACAACAACAACAAACTCGGTAACTTACAATTCATGTGAATCAAATCCTTACAAAATATATGAAACCCTAGGTACTTAGACCAAAATTTCTTTTACTTTTGTAAGCAAATCCTAGCTTCATGAAACTCAATTTAACTCCTGTTCAATTCATGTTATCAATTCCTGTCATTAAACGTTCAGCCACATATATCCCTAAATTAACAAGAAAGCACAGTAAACTCTACTTATTAGCTAGGCTAATAAGCCAGCTCAACACTACCTGTTAAACCCTAGATCCTTAAGAAGCCTCTACTTATTAACAGCATCAAGTGCTGCAAAATAATTCTCTTTCTGCTACATATACATCAAAAACTCTAGCAAAAATGCTCAACAAGTTAACAACATCACACTCAATTATTGCACTGTTATCCATTCAAGAATTCTCATATTAGTTGTATGTATATAATGAAGCCTCTTTCTATTGACAGAGGGATCAAACCTTAGCAGTATGGCACCAATTATAATAAGCATGTGCTAAACCGATATTCACAATTATGACATCAATGAGCTCTAGCAACTATATCAATAGCATCAATGCACTGTAGCGGCGTACACACTCCATACAAATTTCAAGATATCCTTGTTGCTCAATAGGACTTTCACACTTCTTAAAATCATGGCACAAGGAAGATGCTTCTCGTTCGCAATAGAGGCTTCATTTTAGTCCAGACATATTGTATTTTGGACTAGACCAATTCAAACTCTAGTTCACTAAAGACCAAGTCAACTCCTGTGTAATGCGTGCATCTTTCCATATCAACTTTGCTATTTAAATCTTAGAATATCAACGTGTTGGACCGTTTAATGTGCATGCCCTATATATATACTGGTATCTCGATCCCATTTTCTCTCCTATCTCCAACAATCTGATCACACAGATTCTCCAAACCATAAGATCTTTGCTCACAGTAATTTCAGCTAAGATAGGCATTTCTGGTTTGCAAATATACAATCACTTGCTCCATATTTAAATACGCAAAGGATACGCCATTAATTGTGCACTGAATATAAACGTATTTAGATACTCTTATCACCTTTATGATGGTGTCTTATTGAAATGTTTCTACATTTGATATAATTCACTGATTTTTTTTTATTATCCACCGATGAGGCCAAGCTTTATAAAATATAATTTTTTATTCCTTCATTTTCATTTTCGATCAAGCTATAACACATAGCCAATTGCAACGGCTACTTGCTCTACTTCACAACATTTCTGAATCTTGCTCTACTTCACAACATTTCTGAATCAAGTTGTCTTTAGTGCGATTTTTGGAAGCTTTTCTGTTGGTTTTTTTCAGTCTAATTTCTCTAAAATCAGGCAATAAACCATTGAAATCACAAGCTTGATGGATAACCTTTATCTACCTACAGATCTGAAAACTAATGCAGAGAATCACATAACATGATAGAGGAACGAAAAGGGAATAACAAAGTAGCTCCGGAAACAATACCACCCTCTTTATTATGAGGGAGAGATGAGTGTTTTATAAACAATGCAATCATTCTCCTTATTTTTAATTTGTAATTACAAAAGATATTTTCATAAAATCAAATGCATTATTAGATAAAGCAAATACATTGAGATGTTTCCTCCTTTCATAGATTTTTAGATGTTTCCCTCTTTTCTATTCTTAGATGTTTCCAAGGAAAGAGTGCGCTTTTTCTTGGTTGCCCACATCAGTGGGAGGTTGTTGATTTGTGTGTTTTTCTTGATTGCCCAATTCCTCGCAGGTAGCCACCAAATGAGCGAAGTGCATTGCAATGTTAGAATGTAGTCATTCAGAGAGCTACAACACGAAGCATTTTTAGTAGCCAAACCACTACAAGCGTCAACCACTACTGACATATCTTCAAATGACAGAGGACAGACTTTGTTAACCTTGAAACTGGTGAAAATTTGAAATGGATTATTGGCATTTTTAGTAGCCAAACCACTACAAGCGTCAACCACTACTGACATATCTTCAAATGACAGAGGACAGACTTTGTTAACCTTGAAACTGGTGAAAATTTGAAATGGATTATTGGCCTCATCAAAGTTAGTTTATTTGCAAGCCACGCAAAGACTACCCGTTTGCAATCATCCACAATGACTTGTTTTGTAGGTGATTCGAAGGCTACATTATTTGACAGTGAGCTCGAATCTCTTTATGCCAAACGAACAACAGCTTCAGCAATAACAGGCTGACAAACTGGCATGCAACATTCCCTCAGAGGATCAATAGTCATGCATGCATCCAGCAATTTGCTTGTATTCATTGTTTGCTCAAAGTCCACCAGAGTCTGTATGGGACAAGAACCCCCTGTAAGATTAGATGATTTTATCGAGCAAAGGAATGAGATTGAACCATTTGCACCAATGTTGATCAAGACACTGGTGAGATCTTTAAAGAAATATTTTTCCACTGTTTTGTTCAACACTAAAGAACCAGTTGTTGAACTGTATTCTCCCTGAAAAATTCGAAGTATACTATCAAACTGTTGGTAGCAGATGACATTCCCCAATAATGTAACAAGAGGTGCAGAGCAATCTACTGTTGTCCTCTCCACAGTAATTAATTGCCAAGTATCGTTAATTGCCAAGACTCTCACCGGACATCTCCCTGTGAGCACTGGATCGGGCGCACTGGGAAAATATGGATACATAGGCAGTGTAGGCACCATTGGTGACAAGGCATGTGAGACCACATTAGGAGAAATTTGTATAGGACTGAAAATTTCGCTCGGTGAATTCGAAGGCCCGACTGAATACATGCTAAAACAACCAGAATTCTGAGTTGTCGGTGTTGTGCTTCCTTCCCCAAAGCTCATAAAACACCTAGAGAATAAGACAAACCACAAACGGAAGGCACCTAAATAACCTGAGGTCGCAGAAGTGGGCAATGAATAGAGTGAATCTGTCGAAGCTCAAGTAGACAAGGATGACAGAGAAGATGGCAGAGGCCAGGGAGCATCAATATTATCACTCAAGTCACAGGTAGAGCTAACACCTGTATGACAATCAAATATAACATATGTCGGTAGACTTTGTAGTAAACAACCTTGTTGTCCACTATCTTGTAGGCTGAAGTCTTTTAAATCAATTTCGCATAATTTATAAAGAGTTGTAACAACGCCATTGTTATATTTAATCCCCAGACGAAATTGTTGAATGTAAGCAGCCCACTTTAAATGGCGTTGCTCTTGAATCTTGCGTTGTGAGTTGATGAATATTAGTGGATAATGATCTGTATGGTGGATGGTCTCTTTGCCAATAATGTAATGGTGTCACTTCTTCAAAGCTTGCACTAAACTGTAGAATTCCTTGTCATAGGTGTTGTACATAGGTTAACATCCGCAAGTGCCTCAGAATGGTATGCCACAGGGTGGCCTCCCTGTTTAAGAATAACTCCAATGACGAATTGAGAGGCATCATTTTCCATCTCAAATGGTTGATTCATATTTGTAAAACGAAGAACAGGGGCAGAGCATAATGCATTTTTGAGTTGAGAAAATTGTTGCTCAGATTTAGCGTGGCAAAAAAATTTTGCTTGATGAGACAACTGGTGCAAAGGACGAGCCATCTGTGAGAAAAGAGAGAAATTTTCTATAGAAATTAATAGCTCCCATCAAGCTCTTAAGGTCATGTGCATTGGAAGGGGCTGGCCATTGTGCCAAACCCTAGACACTAGAGGGATCTGGGCAAACCCCTGTGATTTCAATAATAAATCCCAAATATTGAACTGATGTTTGTCCAAAATAGGATTTCTTTTCTTTGACCTGAAGGTGATGTACTCGCAATAACTCAAGTATGGTGTGAACCTGCTGAAGATGGTATTCCCAAAATTTACTGAATACAAAAGTGTCATCAAGGTAAATGACCACAAACTTACCCAAATGTGCCCTGAAAACATCATTAATAGGTAAGGAAGCACCAGGAATAAGATCAATTTGGTGTTCAATAGAGCGTATTTGAGGCAGCCCTGTGGGTTGGGTGAAGACATCTGAAAAATCTTGGAGTAGAGGAGCCATTGTAGGAGAGACTAGACTGGTGAGGTTGCCTGGCTTGATAGGGTGAACCAAGCATAAAGAAACACCTTGGTTTAACTTGACTCTCATAATGGGAGCTTTGCCAATAGAAGGTTGGGTTGATGTGCTACCTGAGGATGTGAGCACATAGGTGCGCCCATCGTGCTGCAAGTGGTATTGGTGATCTATAACATGATAAACAGCGTGTCGAGCCTCTTGGTATGGAATGCCTAGCAATAAATTGACATAATCAAGAGGAGAAACATCACATACCACAATATCATGAAAAGTTCCAATAGCAATGGTGACACCACAACATTGGGAGATGGTAAGACGAGGACCATCCTTTTGGACCCAACCGAGTTGATATGGGTGTGGGTGAGGAGTGGTGGGAAGGCAAAGGCATTCAACCAAGTCCTGTACCATAAGATTCTTTTGACTCCCATTGTCAAGAATAACCGTGGCCAACTCATGTTTGATTTGACAATTATGGGTAAACAAAGGCGTAACAGAGGTGTTTGTTGCTTTAGCAATCATGAGGATGAGAGAGGGGTCCACTTCGGTAGGATTTTCGAGAGAAACAACTTGAAGTGGGGTAGTGGCATTTGGTTGCTCGACCTCTGTAAAATATTAGAGGAAATTTTAGCATAAAAGTGCCCATGAAATATTCACGTAATTTTGATGTCATAATATGTAAACCAATCAAAATCCTTTTAAATTAAAAAAGAGGTACATGTAAATATTTTGGAGGGAAAAGAAGAAATACTACTTTTTTCAAGTGTATTTTTGGCATATCTCCTTATAGGTTTACTCAAATTTCAATTGTAGACACTCGTTGGATGCAAAATTAATTTTTTCATCCAATGAGTACCCATTATGCATAATTTTGAGAAGACCCACATTGATAAAAATTGTAGATACATTAAAAAAACGTGTTGAACACACTTTTTTAATGTATCTACAATTTTTATCAATGTGGGTCTTCTCAAAATTATGCATAATGGGTACTCATTGGATGAAAAAATTAATTTTGCATCCAACGAGTGTATACACTTTAAATTTGAGTAACCCTATAAGGAGATAAGCCAAAAATACAATTAAAAAAATAGTTTTATTCTTTTCTCTCCAAAATTCATATTCCTTATTTTATTATTTTAATTATTATTTTATGATTTTTCCTTAGAAGGCCACTTTTAAGATGAAATTTCCTCTAATGAGAGTCTTGTTAGGGCATATATTTTTCAATACTCGACAATATGTAGAAGCATGTGAGTTGGTCTTATGAAAAGTACACCAGAGGGTATTGTGAGGTGTGGGGGATGAGGCAGAGCTGACATTAGAAAAACGAGAGGGAGATGGACCATTTTTGGCTTGAGGAGATTGGATTGGAGTACCTACTTTGCGTTCCATAGCCAAGGCCTAAATAAAGGCCTTGTCTAATGAAGTATTATCAAACAACTCAGCTTCACGTTGAAAAAGTCGTAGGAATTTACAGGGTAAGTTTCGTAGATCAAGAGCCAAAGGTCACCGCTCACAAACAGATCACAAATCAGTACACCAGTATAATCACGTGATTCAAACCCTCAAAGAGGGAAACAGTCCATGCCTTGAGCCAATGCGGCCACTTCAGGGAATTTATTAATATAAAAGAAAAGTTACATATGTTTCTCTCATAAACGGTTACTAGACAAATGACCCTCCATGCTCTTTAAATAGAGATCATGGACCAATCAGGTGTTAAGCCACGGATCAAGTGTCGTTAATACCGAGGTGAGAGATAACCGTCGAATCACTACAAATTGTGACCGCCAGATTATAAGTTACAAATGTACATGGTAAAGAAACACACTTTACCTAACTCTACACTAGACTAAGTTATTCTTAACTATTTCCTATGTGTCGGAATATCCTAACATCCCCCCTTAAGAACAAATTGGCATAGGATTGAAGGATTTACAAAGGTGACACAAAAGGAGCTTATTTCCTATGTGTCGAAATATCCTAACATCCCCCCTTAAGAACAAATTGGGATAGGATTGAAGGATTTACAAAAGTGACACAATAGGAGAAGGAAGGAGGCATTAGAGCCTATCCCCCCTTAATGAAAACTTTCCTGAACCCCAAGCATGGATCAAAGTTTGGTAAACTTCGCTTCTGTGAGAGCCTTCATAAAGATATCGGCTACTTGATCATTGGTCGGACAATACTGCACTTCAAGAACACGATCATGAATGAACTTTTTGATGAAGTGTATGTGGATTTCAATGTGTTTCATATGCTGATGCTGAAATGGATACTTACATAACTGAAGGGCACTCTGATGATCACACCAAAGTGTAGTTGGATGCTGCTGATGAAGACCAAATTCAGACAGGATCTGATGAAGCCACATGGCTTCTTTGTTGGCTTCAACTGCACCACGATACTCTGTTTCTGCTGAAGAAAGGGAGATGGCACTTTGTTTCTTACAAGACCAAGTAATAGGTCCTAAACCAATAGTGAATACATATCCTGCAGTGGACTTCCGATCATCAGGGTCACCAGCCCAATCAAAATCAGTGAAACCAATCAACAAGGGAGATGCTCCTGCACAGTAATGAATCCCGAACTGAACTGTACCTCGAATATATTGAAGTATTCTTTTAACCACTTTCCAGTGACTTTCATGAGGTTGGTGCATAAACCGAGCAACAAGACCAACGACAAAGGAAAGGTCAGGACGGGTATGGGTTAGATACAAAAGTTTACCAACAAGTTGACAGTATAAGGTAGCATCAACTTCAGGGGTAGTACAGTTGACAGAAAGCTTGAATCCAGACTGAAAGGGAGAAGGGGCAAGCTTACAGTCTTCCATGTGAAAGTGGTGTAGAATATCACATGCATACTTGGACTAAGAGAGGGTAATGTCTTTCTTGGATTGCAAGACTTGAAGACCAAGGAAATAATGCAAGTGTCCTAAGTTTGTCATTTCAAACTTCTTTTTGAGGCTAGACTTCACATGGTTTATATGGTTTGGATCACTACTAGTAAGGATAAGATCATCAACATAAAGAACAAGGATGGTGAAGGAATTACCCACTTTCTTGGTGTAGACAATGTTGTCAGAATGACACCTAGAAAAGCCATTATCTAAGAGAAATCTATCCATTTTGGCATACCAGGCCCGAGGATCTTGTTTGAGACCATAGAGAGACTTCCTAAGGCGACAAACAAGGCTGGAGTCTTTTTGGATAAAGCCAGGGGGTTGTTCCATGTAGATTTCTTCATGCAAATCTCCATGTAAGAAGGCATATTTAACATCCATTTGATGGACTTCCCATTTAAAGGAGGCAACAAGGGAAAGAACAAGGTAGATAGAATTCATTTTGGCAACAGGGGAGAAGGTTTCAATATAGTCAATGCCTTCAACTTGTGAAAAACCTTTAGCAACAAGACGAGCTTTATGTCTATCCACTTTTCCATCTGGTACAAACTTTGTTTTGTATACCCATCTGCATCTAACAATTTTTCTTCCTTTTGGAAGAGGAACAAGATCCCAAGTATCGTTCACCAATAATGAACGATACTCTTCATTCATAGCTTCATCCCAATCTGGGTGACCAGAGGCTTCTTCAAAGGTTTCTGGATCATGTTTTTCTGGAACTTGAGCCAATAAGGAAGAAGCTCTTTCGAATTGAGAGCGTGTACGTCGTTGATCAACAGGGTCACCTGCAAGAGAACCTACTGCATCCCGAGTAGAGCGGACCCATCTTGGAAGCGGTGGAGTATAAGGAACAATTTCACGAGCTGCAGGAGGATTGTCATCCTCACTGTCATCATCTGAACTAGAAGGAATGCTATTAAAAATAGAAGAGAGAGTGAGAGGTGGCACATATGCCAAATCAGGCTCGCAGGCCAAAGGTGGCACACCTGCCGAACTAGGCTCACAGGCCGATATATTTTCATCAAACTTTACATCTCTTCTAATAATTATATTTTTGGATTTTGGTTGAAGAAGTCTATAACCTTTGACATCTTCAGAATATCCAACAAAAATACACTTTCCACTCTTAGGTTCTAAGGCTTTATGTTTCGCATCTGGAATATGGGCCCAAGCATCACTTCCAAAAACAAGAAAGTGACTTACATCTGGTTTGATTGAGCTCCAAGATTATTCCAGAGTTATATTCTTTAAAACCTTAGTAGGAATGCGATTTACTATGTAATTTGCAAAGTTAATGGCTTCTGCCCAAAAATTGAGACCAAGTTCTTTAGATTGAAGCATACAATTAGCCATTCCTTTTAAGGTGTGATTCTTCCTTTCAGCTACACCATTTTGTTGTGGATTATATGGAATAGTATGTTGCAATTGAATACCATGCTCAGTGCAGAAGTTGACAAATTTATTGTTAACATATTCTCCGCCATTGTATGATCTTAACTTAAGAATTTAATGTCCAAATTGTTTCTCAACAAAGGCCTTAAAGGCCAAGAACATGTTAAAAACTTCACTCTTGAGTTTTAAGAAATATACCCAAGTGCGTCTGGAAAAATCATCAATGAAAGTTAAGAAGTACTTGCAACCAGAGAAAGAAACAACAGGAAGTGGACCACATAAATCACTGTGCGTAAGCTGCAAAGGGGTTGAAGCATGCCAAGAGGCACGTTTGTCAAAACTATCCCGATGATGTTTTCCGAGTACACATCTAGAGCAAACACCTCTCGGCAAGATACCATAGGAAGACCGTCACCATATTTTCCTTACATAGAGTTTGAAGGGAGCGATAGTTTAAGTGACCAAATCGCTCATGCCAAAGTTTGCTCACTTCATCATTATGAGCAACAAAATCCAAGGAAAGACATGATGATCCAAAGTTGTCAAACTTATACAACCTTGTGGAATCATCAGTAACGCCAGTAGTTAAAATATGTTTAGGATCTTTGAGGTCCTTGATTACAACATCATGAGGTGAGAATTCTACTATTTTCCCTTCACCTCAATGAGTTATCTGATAAACAAATAGAAGGTTGCATGACAAGGTAGGAACATATACTACATCATTAAACTGACCATTATCTAGATGAATGGTTCCAGATCCTACAACACTAAGAGATCTATCATCACCAACATAAATATGTTTGGTGTTACAATCATTTAAAGAAGAAAACATGGATTTATTTTTAGCCATGTGGTAAGAAGCACCAGAATCAATGATTCAGTCATGAGAAGGAGAAGAAGAAGATACATTTAATGCATAACCAAATCTTGATGCTTGAAAACCACAAGCAGAAAGTGCCATGCCTGAAGATGAAGGTGAAGAGTGCTCCAAATTGATGTTGTGCTTCTTCATTGCTGCTTCTAAGGCTTTCATCTTCTTAAAACATTTGGACTCAATATGGCCATCCCGATTGCAAAAGTTGCAATGTCTATCTGTCTTCTTCCCTTTGTTTTGATTTTCCTTATTATTTTTGTGATTTGATTTTTCAGTTTGCGGTTAAAATTGCTTGGGACCCTTGTTTGGTTTAGAACCATAATTTTTAGGATACTGCTTCTTGGGATTCTTTTCATATGGTTGTTGTTGGGCTGCTAAGGCTTTCTTAGAAGCGTTTCCAGTAGTGATAAGACCAAGGTGTAAAAGTTTTTCCTGTTCTCTTATCAAACAATCACAAAAGGAATCAAAAAAGGGATTCTTGTAGGTGGTTTTAGAAGAGATGATGGCTTCTCTAGTGGAATGGAAGGAAAAAACAAATACAAAGTATGTAGGGCCAAGCTGATCAAGAATGCAATAGATGAGGCTACCATCTTCCTTTTTGACCTTACAACCTTCTAAAAGAAGTCTAAGGGTCTTGAATTTGGAAAAAAAGTCTTCAATAGAAGAGAAATTATTAGGGTCCAAAGTAAGCAACTCATTTTCAAGTTGGTGGGCCCTGATTTGATTTTGAATGCCAAAAACAATATTTAGCTTTTCTAGGGCTTTATCAAGGGTGTCAATGTCAAGGATGTGAAATCGAAGATCTTGAGCAAAGGACATTCCTATCAACCCTTGTGCTTGATCTTGTTTATTTTCCCATTTAGGAACTTTATCATTATCAGAAGGTTTAGTTTCTTGACTGGTGGCTATTCTTTAAATCCCTTTGCTTCTAAGTATATCTACCATGTGAGGTAGCCATTGGAAATAATTGGTGTTGCTAAGAATAACTGGGCATGCACTTTCCATTTTTTATTTTTATTTTTAAATGAATCTGATAAAAGCTGAAAATAACTACTCCAATGGAAAGATCTCGAAAAATTAGGTCATTTAAAAAAAACGGCTCGAAAAAGGACTTCCGGATGAAGAAGTTATGCCTTTTGAAAAATCTGAGTTGTAGATGCCGAATAGTTACGGGAACGGGATGAAGTGCGGTTTAAAAAATAAAAAAAAATTCCACCCCTTTGAACAATTTTTTTTTACAAAAGAAACTTGAGAAGGAGACTTGAACCCAAGACCTCTATTCTCATAAACTAACCCCTCACCAAGTGAGATAGTAAAAGGATCATGTTATTTTAGAAAGGAGGAAGGGAGATAATAATACTAATAATTATTATTATTATTATTATGATTCGATGTGCGTGCCTTTTCCCGAGCAAAAAAAAACGAAATGCAAAGCCTTACGGCAGAATGTTAGATTCTCGGTTAGTCTTACTGTCAACTATCACTTTTTTCACTATTTCTAATTTCCCGAGATCACACAAAGACGTGGGGAAAGAACATACGTAGCAAAAAAATCTCTTTTTCCTGTTTCTGATTTGCCGAGATCGCACGGAGCGCACAAAAAAGAGCATACAAAGAGAAGAGGGTATAGATCCGGCAAATAAATAAAACCTTAACACAAAAAAAAACCGAAATAAGCAGAACTATTAACAAATATAACTGCAAAATAGATGCTTTATACCTCCAGATCTAAACTAACATAATTTGGGCAGCCGGAAACCTTTTCGCATGAAACGAAAGACGTTCCTCACTATAACAGACACTCCGGACACAAATGAGTAGTTATCCAAGCCCAAAAATGTTCAAAAATAGTATATCTACAAAACGGCATTCGCATGCAGTTAAACCGACTTCGAATTTTGATCAACAACAGAGGCGACCCTCAAAATAGCTCTGATACCATGTAGGAATTTACAAGGTAAGTTTTGTAGATCAAGAACCAAAGGTCATTGCTCACAAACAGATCACAAATCAGTACACCAGTATAATCACATGGTTAAAACCCTCAAAGAGGGAAACAGTCCACGCCCTGAGCCAACGCGGCCACTTTAGGGAATTTATTAATATTAAAAGAAAAGTTACATATGTTTCTCTCATAAAATGTTACCTCCATGCTCTTTAAATAGAGATCATGGACCAATCGGGTGTTAAGCCATAGATCAAGTGCCGCTAATATCGAGGTGAGAGATAACCGTCGGATCACTACAAATCGTGACCATCGGATTATAAGTTACAAATGTACATGGTAAAGAAACACACTTTACCTAACTCTACACTAGACTAAGTTATTCTTAACCATTTCCTATGTGTCGGAATATCCTAACTGTTACACCATTTTTTGGTCATCTAACCTATTATCATTAGATGGACCCAAGTACACCATGTAAGACCAATTTTACCCTAAGTAAAATTGCTTTCACTATGTAAAATAACTTAATAAAACACATTTATTAGGTTGTTTATGGTCTAAATAGGAAACCCCAAAGGGAAAGATTAAAAAAATCTATATTTGTTTGATTTTCCTCATAGAATAATTAATTAAACAATAATTTAATTATTATTCCTGGTCATATTTAACCCAAAACAAAGAAATCAATTAGATAAATCCTTATTTATCTTATTATTTTCTAGGAATAATTATTTAAATCTTATTTAAATAATATTCCTTGTTAAATATGACTAAATCATTTATGAATAATTAAATAAGTCATTATTTATTTAATTATCATTCAACCACTTCCTTAAAATAATAAATAAATCATTTATTTATTTATTATTTACAAAAAAAAAAGGATTTGACCCAAGTTAAATACCTTTTCCTTCCAAAAAATATAATAAAATATTCCATAAAAGGTGGATCTAGATTTGGTTAATATTATTTTAATTATGCACCAAGATCTAGAATGACCCAATATTTTGTTATAAATAGAAGGGTTTTCCCATTCATTTGTCACATTTTGTTGCTCATTAGATCACTTTGTATCTATGCCCTTGGTCTGACTTTGAGCCATTGTCATTGTCACATTCTCCATTATTTGTTTTGTGAGCTCCCTTTGAGTTCTATGTTTGTCTGGGTTTTCTACACCAACAAGAGAGAGAAATGCTAGATCTGAAGCATTGAGGACTTTCAAGAACCCATCCCATTGAAGAGAATTGGAAACACCTTTTTTGTCTTCCTCTTAGGTGCCCTTAATATAAAAATTCTTTCAAAAATATTGTTCTTGTCTTGTCTATTGGATGCATGGAGCAAAACCTTATTTTTACTGCTTAATGTCTTTTTATGCATAGATCTGAATTTGTGCAGCGTTTATCTTGATCAACTAACTGCAGCTTTGAAGATATTGGTAGCTATATTTGATGTTAGGGCTATTTTTTATGCGTAGCTAAAGTGGTCTTTTTTCGTACACTTTGACAAAAGATTCATACTAACACTAACAAAAGCATTAGCAAACCATTTTTAAATTTGATAATTAGTACCTCTTCTAGATCGGAGATATGGAGTTGAATGTGCAACTTTCATAATACATCAATGTAAGCTTGCACTGATTTATTTGGTAGTTTTCAAAGTTGTAACCATTTGGAAAATATATTTTGAATATATCCTGGAAGATAGAAGCGTTCTCTTAAGGCATGGAAAAAGAGATCCCAAGATGTGATAGGTGTTGATCTGGTCTCGGCTGGTTCTCCAAGTTAGACAACCAAGGAAATATTCTCAAGATCAGTATCCCACTATGTTTGTGCTAGGCCTTCCAATTATATATTGGCGATCTGAATTTTGATCTCCTCTTCCATCGTTGGACAGGTTCTGAAATAGTTGGAGAGACTGTAGAGCCAAGAATCAACAGCCTCACCATTCATTTTGCCTGAGAATTTGGGCAGTTGAAAGCATGTATCGAGCTGCATTTTCCCTGGAGGACGTCATTGTTGCTACAACGTAATTAACTCTCGAAGAGCCTGTTGAGTCCCAAATTTGCATCTTTCCTATACACCTTTCTAGACTTTTTCCATTTATCTCGACCTCCTAAGTCATCAACATCATTGCATATTAATCATAAAAGAGCATTTAAAGTGGTTTTTAACTATGTTTTGTGTCTGCTGTTTGAATTAGATTTTTTCTCATTTAGCTGCGGAATCTTGTCACTTTCCGCAGCTGCGTCAAATTTCCGCAGCCATTTTGTTAAAGTCTATATTGCAGGTGTCTTCAGGCAAATCAAGCCACATGGGCAAGTTGGAAACGGCATGGACATGGACCGAGTCCTACTGGCTCAGTCGAATTCACCAAAGAAGGCCGTGGTCAAAGGAAGTGAAGTGGTCAACTTAAGAGTCCTATGGTGACAGAACTCCGTTTTTCACCACGTGAAGACTTGTGTGGCCGTTCCTAAATCTCAGGGGACATATCAACACCTGTGGACTGCCCCATAAGCCGAATCCAACAGCCACCCTCCATAGATTTAATCTTCACGGCAACCATAATGCTAAATGTCTGGACGTGGTTGTTCACGTGTCTTTTATCAGCGTAAATTTTAGGAAATTAGTTATGTCATCCTCTGTTATAAATAATGTGTTCTCATACGCATAGTAGTTAGCGGCTGTAATGTAATTTTTGTTGGAAAGAAAGCCACTGTGCCATGACATTATTTCCTTGTTATGACTGCATTTTAAATATACGAGAAGACTCTGTTCATAAGTGTAATTCGTGGTTGATAGCTGTTGCTCGAGGATTGTGCAGAGGGCCCCTGAACACGCCGAGGTTTTGTATATTGCTGTATAGTTTCATGCTTTATTTCCTTACGTTCATTATGCCATAATCATTCACGTGTATATATTACATCTCTTATGGTATTAACGTTTTATTTCTGTTCATAATTTTTCATGCTTTATACTGCTGTTAACTGATCAGTGTCTTTGTTTCAGATTATAGTAGGCAGCCCGGGCATTTGCACATAGTTTTACAATAACTAATGACATGGAATCAATCTTGTCCTTCTGCTGATTTCTTTTTCTTAATTTTTAATTCCAGCATTGTTTTATTCATTTCAGTTTTTTACATTTGCTTTACTAGTTAGTTAGATATTAAACTGCTCATGTCATTATCAGTTACCTCCGAAAGCCATAGAGAGACTAATGGTGAGGGATTGCAGTATGAATGTGTAGTTTGATGTTAGTTTATTTTTCTACAAATTAGATATTAAATTGCTCATGTCATTATGAGTTACCTCCGAAAGCCATAGCGAGATTAATGGTGAGAAATTGCAGTATGAATGTGTAGTTTGATGTTAGTTTATTTTTCTGCAAATTAGATATTAAATTTTTCATGTCATTATCAGTTACCTCCAAAAGCCATAGTGAGACTAATGATGAGGGATTGAAGTATGAGTGTGTAATTTGGTATTAGTTTATTTTTCTGTAAATTAGATATCAGATTACTCAAGTTGTTTATGATTACCTCCGAAAGCCATAGCGAGACTAATGGTGAGGGGTCAGAATATGAGTTGATGTAATTTGATTTTAGCTTTACTTTGCTTGCAATCTTTGGATTTCTTTGAGTACAGTTTCTTTTGTGTTTAGACAGCAGCAAGGGTAATGGGTTTCATGATCAATAGTTCATTGTTTGTTTAACTAGTATAGTGGCACATTTTCATTTTCTTTTAGGAATTAATTTTGTCATTGTATGTTTCAAAATCCTTTTGAAGTTTGAAGTTTGGGAAATCATTATAAAAGACATCATTGCCTTGAACATTCATAACCATACTTGTCTTTTAGAATTTCCATCTCACATTAAAAAACCAACCAAGATAAATAAAAACCCAAAAACGATAAAAAGTAAGAGATAGGTTATCTTGCACATATAGTGCGCCACACTTCGTCAGCTTACGAATCCCGGATTGACAAATTAATGTAGCAATTTAGGACACACTAAATTGACCAAACATTTTGGCGCCGTTGCCGAGGAAGTGTAACTAGGTAGCCAATTTCTTTAAAAAAAAAACAATAAAAAGAAGGGAAAAATTGATAACTTCTTGAAGTATGCTCTCCTCTTGCACCTAGTGTGATCTGGAGGATCAGAAAAGAGAGTTATTGGTTCAATAATTTCTTAAGTATGCTCTCTTATTGCACCTAGTGTGACCTGGAAGATCAGAAAAAGAATTATTAGCCCAACTTAAAAATAAAAAATGACATGCATAGAGAAAGAGATTCTAGGGGAAGGTTTATAGCTAAAGCCAAGAGTTTGATTTTCACAACTCCATCTTCTTCAAGGCATAGACAGCAACTTAGATGAGGAAAATTTAAAAGCCCTTATATTAAAAGCCATTAGAGATGAATGGATAAATATTTTAAACATGATGGGGAAAGGAGACATTTCTCAACTTCCACTTCGTGACATAACAGAACTATGTGTCCATCTCTCAAGGAGAAAATCTAAAATGGGAAAAGGGCCTAGAGATCCTTCTCTTATCAGGGCAAAAAAATCTGCAACTGGATCAGTAAGTAGGGTAGAGATTTTCAATATGCTTGATGAGTTCAAAACTGATATCTTAGGGAGCCTTAGTGAACAATTAGACACCCTTAAAATTCAAAACAAGCAGAAAGCAGAAACTGATTCTCTAGCCATCTTTTGTTCGAAATGTAGGAAGAAACATGCTTTAGGGGAATGTCCCTTGGATGCAAAAGTTGTAGAAACATGTATGATTTTCTCAGAGAATCATGAGACCAAGGATTGTCCTTCAATTCCTAGACTCAAAACTGTTTTTCAAGAAGACCCAAATTCTGTAGAATCTCTCTCTTTTGTTGCAAGAAGACCTTGGCAGGGACAACAAAATCAAGGGTTTAGCAACCCTATGAATCTTCAAACCCCACCAAATTGGAATCCTTGGCAACAACCTTGGCCCCAACCTCAAAATTTATATCAGCCATGGGTACAAGGTATGCAAAATCCTTATGGGAGATTTGCTCAATTTTATCAATATCCTCCATCTTTTCAAAATCAATAAGCTCCACAACTTCCAAACCCAAATCCACAACTTTCATTGCCATTTCCACAACAAAAACCTTCTCAACAGAATCCAAATCCTCAACTCATGCTTCCATATCAACAAAAGACAAATCAACTTCCAGCTCAGCCATTGCCAAATCCTAACAATAAAAATCCTCAAAATACTTACATGATAGAAGGACAACAATTTCCTACCTATATGATTGTTCCTCTCAATGATGTACAACTCAGATCTGGTAGAGTTTTAGAAAAACCTTCTATAGATATCGAAGAGCAAGATACCTCTGAGGAGGACTCTCTTAAAACCAATAAGGGTTCTGAGGAAACATCTCTTCAAAACTTGAACATTCAAAAAGAGAAAGAAAATTTAACACCCACAACTCCTATAGTTGAGCAACCTGCATCTTCATCCACACCTCCTTTCCCTGAAAGATTACAAATTGATAAAGGGGTGGAAAAACAAATCTTGTTGCCTAACTATGATTTTCTAGATGAATTAAAGAATGTTTGTATCAAGATTTCCTTGCTACAAGCCATTCGAGAGATTCCAATTCTAGAAAAAACAATAAAGGAGTTGAGTTTCAAAAGACCAGGAAGGAAACTAAAAGACACAAGACGAATCCACCTGGTAGGAAAAATTGCAGATATTATGATGGGAAAAATTACCATGCAGAAGTATGTAGATCCAGGTAGTCCAATTGTCAAGACACATATAAATGGGATGGAAATTCCAAATACATTGATTGACTTAGGGGCTGCTATCAACATTATGAGTAGACACACTATGGACCAGCTAAAACTTCCTAACCTTCTTTTTACACCTACTTTACTGCAACTTGCAGATCGATCAATTATTAAACCAGATGGTGTATTAGAAGATATTTCAGTATCCTTAGATTCTTGGGAATATCCAGTAGATTTTATGATTTTTACTCCCAAGAGTAATCTAGGAGGGCACCCACTTATCTTAGGAAGACCTTGGCTAGCCACAGCTGATGCTTTCATTAGTTGTAGATCTGGGGATATGTACATTTCTAATGGTAATTCGACAAAGAAATTCAATTTGTATCCTCCAGCAAAAGCAATCACAAGAAGTAGGAGACAATGAATGGGTTGATGATGAGGATATTATACAACCTGTCTTTACCATTTCTGAAATCAGTGAGGATAGTCAAATTCTGAACACATTAGAAAATTTTGAGACATCTTCAGAATATGACCCCACACAATTTCAGTTGGAATCCGACATAGAATATTTATCATCAAGACAAATGTCTCTTTACTCTATGGAAGAGTTTGGTAGTTCTACTATTGAGATTTTTCCAGGGAAAACATTGAATATCAACAAACATTTGGAAAAGTCACAACAAGAAGAACTAACCAAAATCTTGCAAAAACATTCTACTGCATTTGCATGGGAGTATACTGACATGAAAGGTATTGATCCTAAGACTTGCATCCATCATATTTATATTGAGGAAAACAGTAGACCAATCAGACAACCTCAAAGAAGGATGAATCCAAATCTTAGGGAGATAGTGAAAGAAGAGCTCCAAAAACTACTCAATGTAAACTTCATTTATCCAATTTCAGATAGCCGATGGGTTTCTCCTTTGGTTATAGTACCTAAAAAAAATGGTAAATGGAGGGTATGCATTGATTACAGGGAATTGAACAAAGCAACTTTGAATGATCACTTTCATTTTCCCTTTATCGATCAGGTATTAGATACATTAGCAGGTAAAAAGTACTTTTCATTTTTGGATGGTTTTAGTGGCTATAATCAAATTCAGGTAGCACCTGAAGATCAAGATAAGACCACATTTACCTGTCCATGGGGAACTTTTTCCTATCGAGTGCTTCCTTTTGGGTTATGTAATGCACTCGCAACATTCCAAAGAGCAGTACTAGGAATTTTTTCTGATCTAATCCATGATTGTGTAGAGGTTTATATGGATGATTTTACAGTTTATGGTAATTCATTTAAAGAGGCATTAAAAAAATTCGAAAAAGTCCTTATAAGATGTAAAGAAACAAACCTTTCATTAAGCCATGAAAAATTCTTTATGATGTTTACTGAAGGTATTGTTTTGGGGCATCATATTTCAGGAGATGGAATTAAGGTTGATAGATCAAAAGTTGAAGTCATCTCCAAGTTGCCTATTCCAAATTGTCAAAGAGATGTTAGAAGTTTTCTAGGATTTACTGGTTACTATAGAAGATTTATAGAAAACTTCACTAAAATAGCATCTCCACTCTTCAAGTTGCTTACAAAAGACTGTGAATTTAAATGGGATCCTGATTGTCAATCAGCTTTTGAAACTTTGAAAACAAGAATATCTGAAGCACCTATCTTGAGAGGATCAAATTGGAAACTCCCTTTCCATATTTCTACAGATGCTTCAGATACAGCTCTAGGAGCTGTGTTGGGTCAAAAAGATTTAGTTCCTTATGCCATTTATTATACCAGTAAAAATTTGACTCCCACAGAGTTGAACTATACTGTGACTGAAAAAGAGTTTTTAGCCGTTGTTCATGCAATTAATAAGTTTAGACATTATATAACAGGCTATGAAACTTTTATTCATACTGATCATTCTGCAATTAGATATCTAATGAACAAACCTGTTACTAATGGCAGAGTGACAAGATGGCTCCTACTTTTGTAGGAATTCAATATTACTGTGTTGGATAGACCAGGAAAACAAAATATAGTAGTTGATTTCTTGTCTAGGATTCATAATTTTAAAGAAGATTCTCCTGTAGAGGATAAGTTTCCTGATGAATACTTGTTTGCAGTAACTATTAAGACCCCTTGGTATGCAGATATTGCTAACTATTTGGTTACAGGAAAACTGCCTCTACATTTATTTCCAAGTGAAAAAAGAAAAAATATTCAGGAGAGTTCAAAATATTCATGGATTTCTAACGAATTGTTTAAAACAGGGCCATATCTTGTGATCAGAAGATGTGTCAGGGAAGATGAAATGCCTGATATCCTTAAGGCATGTCATGATGAACCATGCGGCGGATGTTGGTCGCTTTAATTGCTTTCACAATTCAAGCTCCACATAAATTGTCAACCCGAGGAAGTCTTTTTATTTCAAAGATAATCACGCACTGGATATGCTCAATTTCAAAAGCAGAAACAAGGTTGTAGTAAAAAGCCACACAATTACAAGTCTACTGGTTCACACTCTATTTAATCAAAGCTGAAGTCAATTAAGTTATAGCAGAATTAATTTCTATGTTGCAGTTACAATCCAAACAAAGGAAAACCAATATGCAAGGAAAGAAATAAATCAACCACAGCAGGAACAGGACCCTATTCCCTGGTGAGGAACTTCAGCACCTGATGCCTGACACTTGATCACACTGTATGAAAGATAACTTCAAGAGACAAGACCCTATTCCTATGAACAGGAACCTTCAGCACTTGTTCTCTTGTTTCTAATCACACTGCAGGAAAAGGAAAGCAATGAGTGAGGGCAGGACCCTATTCCCTTATGCAGGAACCTTCAGCACCTGCCTCCCAACATCATACATTCATACAATCAATAGAAATGGAATTCTCAACTTCCAAGAGTGGATGCATTCAACATATGCAGCGCTAAAGAAACAGAGTATTACTAAACTGTGTAACTAGTGTCCAACAACAGAATTAAAGTGAAGCGCAAACAACATAAAGAAATAAACAAATTACAAGAGCCAAAGGGTGAATCTTGTGAGGAAGGCGGGCCCTTTCCTTCTCACAAGATTCCCCGGGAGAAATAATTAAATTGGAACGCTCAAAGGAAGAATTTATTCATCTGTCAAAGCAACTGTTATATTACAGATGGAGACTAGCTCCAGTTCTCACACAATACTCTCCTGTCGCTTCCAATCCTCCCTTACTAATGATGATGTCTCCTCTTTATAAAGAGGAGACATCTTTTACAATTTACATGAGAGCGAATCTATATTATCTCAAATCTGTTTTCTTTCCCAAAACAAGACTATTCTGTTCTTCCAAGAAAAGATGCTGTTACAACAGAGACAACAAGAATGCTATCTTCAAGATAATCCAGGTAACCGTGTCTTCATGCTGTTGCTGCTGTTTCCACAAAAATGTTCTTCCAGAATCGCAAATTACGCATGACGGAATTTGCGTGCTTGACAGCTGTTTCAGCAACTGAGTCAGCTGTTTCAGCAACGGCCGCTTGTTCCTAGCAACGCATATAACTATCTGCGATCTTTGGACTTGTGTTAGCAACGATACACTTCAATTAATGATAAAATATAAGAGTATTATGGAATTAAATGTAAAACAGATTAAACATATAATAAAGAAGAGGATTGTATATACCTTGGGATAAAGTAGATAAGAAATGATAATGGAATCCTTTCTAATCATGGTTTAAAAAGTAAAATGGTGTCAAAGTATATAGCAAAAATGATACATAGTGGAGTCCTAACATCCCCCCCAGCTAAAAAATGTTGCATGTCCTCAGGCAACCCCTAGTCTGAATCAGAGTCTGAGTACTGGGACTGAGCATGCAAATTACTCAAGCAATAGCTGGAGAAGGTGGCATCTGTAGGAGCTCTGAATCCACTGTTGTTCTGCAAGTTTTGCCATGTCAAGGCTTCATCTCTGTCAGTCAACTGGTAATGACACTGATATTTGTCTGAAGGCAGCCATAAAATTGGAAAATGGAAATGATACCCAATCCAGTTTATTCCACAACGTTGAATGCAACCAATGTAATTAGAAACCCTGGATAATGCAGCTTGAAGATTGTGAGGGTTAAAAGGGTGATGATCCTGTCTTTCTTTACATGACTACTGCCAAAACATAACATTGGCCTTCAATGCAGCAGTACCCTTTACTCTAATCTGCTGTTGACACTTAGAAAGTGTTGAAGCCTGTAACTGCTGTATATACCTCTGCATTCCTGGCTTCTGTAAGAATTTATGATATTGTGCGATGAACATGGCTGGGCTTAAAGGCTCTGGTCTGATCCATAGGAGTCTATTCTCCTCATTATGACTGCTTGTAGTGAACGCAGTTTGCCAAGTGAGCTGGTTAGACAAAAATGAAACAAATGCCCTTATTTGTATATCTCCTGCAATTGGAATAAGATTAACTCTTCTATTGTCGGGAATGACCTCATTATGAAGGTAGAGTTCGCACAGCAAATGCTGGTCACTCTCGGGGGCCTCATTAAAAGTCTCAACAAATTTCTCTGAAGTCATTAACTCATATGGTCTGCCATCTTTTATTGCTTTTAATTGAAAATAAACTAATCGCTCAGAAAGAAAGAGAGAGTAGTTTACAGAAGGTTTGCGTGTAGCCAACAACTTCTGGACTAATGAAAACATCAAGGCCATCTTTTCCTTAGATTCCTTGACTTCCTTTTTGGAGTCCTTGAGCTGTTGCATCATTTGATCCCAACTATCCCAGTTGGCATCTACATGGTTCTGCCATTGTAACTTATGCTGTCGTAATATTATATCTTGTTCTTCAGCATATTGCCTCTTCCATTTGTTCATCTGTTCCAATTGATTCCATGGCAAGGTCTGTGTCTTGGCATCAGAAGTACTGGGTTGGGACGTTGTTTGAATGGCTACACTGACTAATTTAGAACGAGATATCTGTGGTGATGCTTCTGTCTGAGTAGCTGCATTAACTGATAAAGGATGAGACATCTGTGGTGGTGCTTCTGTCTGAATGGCTGCATTAACTAGCAAAGGACGAGGTATCTGAGGTTTGATTTCTTTTTCTTCCTTTATAGAGAGCCCTACTGGTTCTTGTGGAGCAGTAGGGCATCCCTCTTTTATTCCAGCTGATGTAGATGCCTCTGATAATTGAATTTTAACTAGCTTGTAGCTTGCATCCTGGTAAATGTTGCCACACTCATGGCACATGTAGTCCTTGCATGGCTCTTTATTTTGCATTGAGGCTGTGTGTGCTAACATATAGAGATTCAGTTCTCTATCAAAAGCCTCTCGAGCCATGGTTAGTTCATTCTTGTAGGCTTCCAATTCAGACTTCAAAAATTCATTCTCCTGCAGTAAAGATGTCATAGTATGTAAACCTTGTGCGCTGGTTGACTCTGTTGGGGTAGTATGTTGATGCACAGTCGTAGCTGGTTCTTGTGGGACAGCTACTGCTGATCTCCCACTATCATCATGCTTGGTGTATTTTTGTACCACAGTGGCTGGTTCTTGTGTTTCAGCCACTGGGTAAGTGGCTGGTTCTTGTGTGACAGTCACTTCTTGAGCCATAAACAATGTCGTATTATCCCGGGGCACTGGTTCTTGTGTGGCAGTGCCACCGGACGAGACGGGTTGGGCGGTTTGAATTGGGGAGTGAGATTGGAGTTTTAACAGAATAGTGGCAGGGTCAGGGGAGATGGAGGTGAGTCCTGTATCAACAGTCATCTTCATTTTTCTTTTTGGTAGGAAGGCAGCAAAATCACTGCCTTTCCTTTTCTTTGAGGGGGAGGGTTCTTCTCTGGGGGAAGGGCTTTCAGAAGAAGTGAGGATTTGAAATCTAGCCCTTGTCCGTCGTCTGGAGACTGAGACTGTTGGAGTTCTTTTCTTTTTAAAAGTGGGTGGGGAAGGGGGTGTTAGAGAGTCGTCACTAGGGATAGAAATAGTGGGGACAGATGACTCTGCTAGGTGGGGCGAGCTCGGGGTTGGGTCAACTGGGGAATATGGAATATCGTCCTGCTGTCCTTCATAAGGAATTTCAGGAATATCATGAGAACTTTCGGGTTGTTGGGACGTTTGAGCCTGCTGAGGAATTTCAGGCAGTTGGGGAACAGGGAATGGGACATGCAGAGGGGGATTTTGCTGAGCAAAACCCCTCTGTATCAACAACTGGCATAAACGGTGGTGGGTGAGGGATAACGTTGGAAATTTAGAGCGTCTACAATAATAAGACATGTTTCTAATACAGCCAAGCAAATAATAGGGGATATTAATCAGTCGTCCATTTCTCAAATGATTCATCAAGACAAAATCGTGATTGTACACTACCTGGTAACGTCCTTCACATGTTAAGTAGTGTTTGATGAATTCTGCCACCGATGGCCATGGTTGAGGAAGTGAGTGCAGACTAACCCCGTGGCCTTTGAGTTCCACTGGCTCATCTGGACGAAGGAAATCTTGCTGCGCATTGAGAATGACCTGCTTTCTGCTGAACCAGCGAGTGCCAACAGCTGGCAACCCTGATACCTGAACTATGTCCTCCTCTGTTACTGAAATGCAAACCCCTTGAACCACTGAAAAATCACCTTGAAGGTTTTGTGCAAACTCTAAGACTTGTTCCTGGTCAAATTCACCCAATCTTTCAAAATATACTGTCCATCCCGCTTGTTGGAAAATCTGATAGAAAACAATTGAAGAAGATTTATGGAGCCTGGCTCATGTCTAATGGCCGACCCTCCCATGGCTGTAGCTTTGAGTTATACGCAGAGGCACAGAACACAGTAACACAGACCCTGATCGCGCTAGTTGTTGCAACAGAGGCTGCAAGGTCCAATTGACGGCGGAAATGGATATGACAAGGGACAGAGGCTTGGTAAATGCGAAATGATTGTTCAATTTTTGAAATTCCCCCCCTACGTATGGTGTAATGATGATTGGGCGTGTGAAGATTTGTAGTCATTATGAATGAAATCCTCTCTTTAATATAATTTAACTGAATTACATTAAAACCTCATACCTTACATTTTTTTACCTTTGGTTTAATAATTCAAAGTGTCGATTGCTTCAAAATGGCTTAATGTTCATGGAAGAATCTGTAGATTTCTTTGGAATTTTAGAACAGGAGTGTAACTGGCTCTTGGTCAGTGCTGAATAATTCTTCACCAGAAGGATCTGAAGTATAATCATGGAGAACCAAAAGCTTATATGACAGTGAAAAGAAATGATGTTTTAATGATAACAGGTTGCTGAAACAGGTGTTTCAGCAATGGAAAAAATGAATGGTACGTTGCTGAAACAGGTGTTTCAGCAACGGGAAAAATCAGAGAAATGGGATAAATGACTTGGGTCTGTAACAGTAGGGAAAATATTTGATGGGGAATAATTTCAGCAGTAAGGGATGGGAAATACTGACTGAGGGAAGATATTTCAGGAATGGTAGGGGTGGGAAAAATGGAGAAATGGGAATAATGTAGGAATAGGTATGAAGGGATATTACTAGGAAATGGGATAAAATGATGGGAACAAGCTTCTGTGATTGAAGCTTCAAATCTTCTTATGATGAATCTGTCCTCCTTAATGAGCTTTTCCAGAATCTGCAAAATTCCATTGTAATATGCCAATCCTTGACAGGGATTATTAGTGCTAAATCTAATCTAATACTAAAAATACAGTGCAGAAATTTAAATGCTGTGAGGAGCAGAAGACTCCCCTAGAAAAAGATAATGAATATCAGTCATGCAAGCAGTCTTGAAATCCTCTTTAGAAACGGGGCGCTGATATAGACGGAGCCTATGACCATTGACTAGTAGAGGTGTTTTAGAATCATCAATTGTTAAAAGTCTTACCGTTCCATTTGGGAAAACAACATCTACCTCATATGGTCCAAGCCAACGTGTACGTAGCTTACCCTAAAAATTTTCAAACCGAGAGTCATACAACAAGGCCCAATTACCTTTTTGGAACTGCTTGTGTTTGATCATTTTGTCATGCCACTTCATCCTTTGTTGTTGTATCATGGTTGTTTGATGAATGGCATCTAATCTCTTTTCATCCAACTCAAGAAGCTGCTACAACCTAGCTGTCTGCACATCAGTCAAATCAAGATTAACAGCTAAAGCAGTTCTTAGAGTTTTAATCTCAAATTCCACAGGAAAAACAACATTTTTACCATAAACCAATTCATAGGGAGAAAAACTTGTAGTGTTTCTCCAAGTAGTTCTGTAAGCCCATAATGCCTCAGGGAGCCTTTGGGACCAATCCTTCCGGTTGTCCTTCACTGTTTTAGTTAGAATGGCTTCTAAAACTTTATTTGTGCTTTCCACTTGCCCATTGGCCTGGGGGTGGTATGGTGTAGTCATTCTATGTTGAATATGATATTTGTGAAGGGTAGATTTAAAACCATGAGAATTGAATGGAGGTCCTCCATCAGTGACTAGCTCTCTAGGAATTCCAAATCTAGTAAAGATGTCTTCAAACAAGAAAGCTAGAACAGCCTCTTCATTGGCTCTAATAAGTGCTTTGGCCTCCATCCATTTAGTCATATAGTCTGTACAGACTAATATATAAGTTCTTTGATTGGATGGAGGGTTAATGGGTCCTATGAAATCCAAGGCCCATCTTTCAAATGGTTCAGAAAATACCTGGGGGTTTAATGGCATTTGGTCTCTATGATTGGGTTGACCCATTCTCTGGAAGCTGTCACAAGCCCTTACATACTTCTTTGCATCCTTGAATAATGAGGGCCAATAGTAACCCATCCTCAGAATTTTGTGTGCTGTTCTCTTATCAGCAAAATGCCCTCCACAAGGGCCATCATGACAAGCTTTCAATATGTCATACACTTCATCTTCCCTAATGCATCTTCGGATTTCCTGATCAAGCCCTGTGTAGAAAAGACACCCACTTATCCAGCTATACCTGGCACTTTGTTGAACAATTCTTCTTTTTTCTCTGTATGACAGGTGTGATGGTAATTTTCCTGCAACCAAATAATTAGCAATATCTGCATACCATGGAGAGTGAGCAGAAACTGCAAACAAATACTCATCAGGAAAAGAATCATCTACTGGAATATCATTGTCAGTTTTTAACTGTGAAAGGAAATCAGCCACCACATTTTCTTTACCTGGCCGATCTACAATTGTGATATCAAATTCTTGCAATAATAATAGCCATCTAGTAACTCTAGCATTTGTGACAGATTTGTTCATTAAATACTTAATAGCTGAATGATCAGTATGCACAAAAGTAGAATAACCAGTGATATAGTGTCGGAATTTATTAATGGCATAGATTACTGCAAGAAACTCTTTCTCGGTAACTGTATAATTAAGCTTAGCAGGGGTCATATTCTTACTAATAAAGTAGATAGCATAAGGGAGATGATTTTCCTCTTGTCCCAAGACCGCTCCAATTGCAGTGTCTGAAGAATCAGAAGATATATGAAAAGGGAGGTTCCAATCAGGCCCCCTCAAAATAGGAGCAGTAGATAACTGATGCTTGAGTTCTTCAAAAGCTTTCTGACAAGAATTAGTCCACTTAAATTCAGCATTTTTCATAAGCAACACAAACAATGGAGAAGCTATTTTAGAGAAATCTTTAATAAATCTTCTGTAGTATCCAGCATGTCCTAGAAAACTTCTCACATCAGTTTGAGTTTTAGGAACAGAAAGATTCCGAATGACCAATATTTTAGATGGATCTACCTGAATACCTTGAGATGAAATAAAATGTCCAAGCACTATTCCTTCACTCATCATCATATGGCATTTTTCAGTACTTAGGGAAAGGTGAGCTTGTATACATCTTTTAAGTACTTTCTCAAGGTTTTGTAATGCATCTTCAAAAGACACACCATAAGGAGTAAAATCATCCATAAATATTTTCATAGAATCATTCAGCATATCAGAAAAAATTCCTATAACAGCTCTTTGAAAAGTTGCTGGTGCATTACATAGCCCAAATGGAAGAACTCTATAGGCAAAAGTTCCCCAAGGGCTGGTGAAAGTGGTCTTGTCTTGGTCTTGGGGTGCAATTCTTATCTGATTATACCCACTAAATCCATCTAGAAAAGAAAATAATTTCTTCCCTGCCAGACTATCCAACACCTGATCAATGAAGGGTAAAGGAAAGTGATCCTTTTGAGTAGCTTTGTTTAAGGCTCTGTAGTCAACACATACTCTCCATTTCCCGTTTTTCTTAGGAACAATTACTAATGGGGAAACCCATTCACTGTCATATATAGGGTATATAAATCCTGCATTAAGCAATTTTTGAAGTTCTTCTTTAACAATTTCTCGTAAATTAGGATTCATTCGTCTTTGGGGTTGACAAACAGGTCGGCATCCCTCTTTAATGTAAATTCGATGAGTACATAATTCAGAAGAAATACCTTTCATATCCTTGTAATCCCATGCAAATGCCTCCTTATATTCATGCAATAACTTCATTAATTGTTGTGTTTCAGCATCTGTTAGATCAGGATTTATGTTTAATGTCTTGCCAGGTTCAATTTCAACTGTTATGCTTTTAGATGAGATAGTGGTTAAAGTCTGAGATGAGTCTTCAGATTCAATCTTTTCTTGCGTATCAGTTTCAAAAATTGTAGTTAATTGATTGTGTGTTTCAGCAATGACAGAAGAAGGTTCACAAATAAAATTATTAATTATCTCATCCTCTGTATTGTCTTTAAGAGTTAAAGCTTGTCCAATAGTTAGAATAGGCTGAACAACATTATCATCATAATCCATCCATATAGAATCTTCATTATTAATTATTGGTGTAGCATGAGGATAAAGAGTAAGCTGTTTTGTTTCATAACCATTAGAAATTGTCATTGAACCAGATCTGCAACTGATAAAAGCATCAGCTGTGGCCAACCATGGCCTTCCTAGAATTAAGGGATGTCCCCCCCAGCTTTGTTTTAGTCTGCAATACAACAAAATCAGCTGGGTATTTCCAGGATTCAACTGAAATAAGTAGATCCTCAACAACTCCTTCAGGTTTAATTGTAGAACGATCAGCCAACTCTAGAATGGTGGGTGTATCTCTAATTGTGTTATTCAGCTGTAAAAATTGTGAAGTTTCAAGAGTCATTATGTTAATTGCAGCACCTAAATCTACCAGAACTTGGGGAATCATTGTTTTACCAATCTGAACTATTACTGTAGGATGGCCGGGATCACCATATTTCACAGGAGGGGCTTTTCCGGAAATTAATGCAGACAAGTCCCCCATCACATGCACTGTAAGGGGGTCCTTGGTTTTCCTACCAGGTTTCTTGACAAAAATATCCCTTAATGTTCTGGCATAAATTGGTACATCTCTTAATGCTTGTAAAAGTGGAATTTTAACATACAAATTTTGCAATTCCCCTAGAAGATTAAAAGCAGGTGTTTCAGCTGTTCTGGTTAAAACCAAACGCTCGGGAAATGGTGGTTCTGTTTTTTCCACATTTTTGTTAGGAGGTGGTTGTGCTTTCTTATGTTTCTCAGTTTCCTCTTTATCAGAATCAGAAGAAGTTATGTCATCAATAATAGGCTCTACTATTTTTCCAGATCTCAAATGAATATCGTTACATTGCATAGTAGGAAATATAGACTGATTCTGAATATCAATAACTTGCACAACTTTATTATTGGGGTTAGGATTTGGTTGCACAGGTAGCTGAGGTCTCATTTGGTTATTTGGCGGAGCATTTGATGGCAGAGGGAGTGGTTGTTGGAATTGAGGCAATTGATTTGGATACGGGAGTGGTTGGCTTCTCCAATTTGAATTCCAAGGGTTAAAAGAAGATGGCTGCTGTGAGGGCCAAGGAGTCCACATTGAAGGATCAACAAAGGGTGGGTTTGATTGCTGCATGGGTGGGAAATTCATTTGGTTGAAGGGTGGGTATTGCATTTAATTAAAGGGGGGGTAATTTGTTTGACCAAAAGCAGAATAATTGTTCCAACGATTAAATGGCATACTAGAGTTCATACCTTGTCCTTTTGGTTGCCATTGTCTTCTTTGAGTTAGCAGGTAAACTGCTTCAGCTTCTTCTTCCGTTGGCTGTAATGTTGCCTTTATTCCTGGTAGAGATGGACATTGTTTCGTCTCGTGATCTTTCTCACAAAGGGTACAAATTGGTATTTTATCCATTGGGCATTCCCTTAGTGGATGTTTGTCTCTGCACTTCGGGCAAAAGACAGCCAGAGTTGCTTCTGCTTCAGCCTGCTTCTCCTTAACCTGCAAAGTGTCAATTTGTGAAGCAAAAGAGCTTAACATCTCAGTTTTAAATTCCTCAAGTAA
>CM076572.1:1408468171-1408553465 GCA_034641835.2 Pinus albicaulis | reverse complement strand
ATTCCTGATAATATTAGATACTCGCAATTTTTTGATAATGAAAAACATATCAACAATTTCCCGCAACTAAAAGAGTATTTTTAAAATCTGAACGTTGACATAGGACAAGACAGTGAAGAAAATGAAGAGGGAAAAAATTTTCAATCAAACTGATGAAAACTTTGAGGAATCTGAAATATTGCAATTAAACAATAATAAAATTCAAAGGGGTCTTGTACCACTTGAAGAATTGTTTGATTTTAATGATGTAGCAAAAAAACCTTCAATTCAGCCAACTAGATCCAAATTAGAGGATTGCAATATAGGTATTGAAGAAAATCCTAAACTTGTTAAGCTCTCCAAATCATTACCTCCTGAAGAAAAACAAAAATACATAGATTTGTTTAAACAATATACAGATGTATTTGCATGGGGGTATCAAGATTTTAAGTTTTATGACAAAGCCATAATTCAACATACCATACCCATCAAAGAGGATTAAAAACCTTTTAAGCAAAATTTGAGGGGGTTAATCCTATTCTACTTCCTTTGATAGAGAAAGAGGTTAAAATACTATTTGATGCAAACATTATAGCACCACTTAGATTCTCTAAATGGGTGTCAAACCTGGTACCACTAAGGAAAAATTATGGTGAAATAAGGTTGTGTGTGGATTTTAGAAACCTGAATAAAGTCTCTCTCAAAGATAACTACCCCTTACCAAATATGGATCATATACTTCAAAGGCTAGTTAGATCAAGCAAGATTTCATTGTTGGATGGTTTTTCTAGTTATAACAGGATTTTAGTACACCCTGATGATCAAGATAAGACTGATTTTACAACACCTTGAGGAAATTTTATGTATGTCAAAATTCATTTTGGATTGATGAATGCACGGGCTACTTTCCGAAGAGAAATAGATATAGTTTTTGCAGATGAAAGAGACAGATTCATTGTGATATATTTAGATGACATAATTGTTTTCTCAAAAGTTGATGAGGATTATTTACATCACTTGAAAATTGTAAGAAATATGGCATATCTTTGAATCCAAATAAATATACGTTTGGTTTAGAAGAAGGAAAATTGATAAGCCATATAATTTCAAAATATGGTATTAAAATTGATCCCAGTAGGATTGGGGAAATTATGAGAATTGATCCTCCAAGAAGCAAAAATGAAGTGAAATATTTCATTGGTAGGATAAATGTCCTAAGTATATTTATACCCAATTTAGTTGAGCTTATAAATCCTATAACTAATATGCTAAGAAGAGACATTGAAGTAAAATGGGACCTAGAAGCAAAAAATTCATTTGATGAAGTAAAAAAAGCATTGACACGAGCTGCTATGTTAAGTAGCCCTAACTTTACAAAGGATTTCATGATTTTTTCTTTTGCATTTGAACACACCATTGCATCAGTTTTGTTGCAGAAAAATAGTGAAGGATATGAACAACCTATTTCTTTATTCACCAAAGCTTTGAGGGATGCATCATTAAAATACAATATCATGGAGAAAAAAGTCTTTGCTTTAGTAAAAGAAATCAATGATTTCATAGTTTACATTTGTTATAGCATCATTTTTCACCTTCATATGATTCATGATTGCTTTTATGGCTTTGGGCACCCATTCCCACAGACTTAAAAAAAATTCACTAAAAAACAGTGTTAAAATCCCCATACGCAGTTATGCCCAAACTTTTCCGCTTGTATACGCGAGTCCACATGTACTTTTCCGCGTATACCATTAAAATCATTAAAAAATATATAAAAATTCCCTATTTTTGGGCTGGGTTGATGGTTACTCCAGTAGTTCAACCACCCCAGTACGTGGCCAACTGTTTCCAACTGACTGAAACTACTTTGAGGGAGTATAAAAGCCCCTCATGTGCATGGCCTAAGGGAGGGAGCAATTTAGAGATGTTATACTCTGTTGGAATCCCATTTCAAGTCTGAATTCCCGTGCCTCCTGCACTTTCCCAGATTTATATAGGAAACCCTTGTTTCCTGGAGATGTTCATCCATTTATATGCCATCTCGAGTGCACAAGTCTTCAAAGTATCTTAGTGAGGCAAGGGTGGGACGGATCTGGACGACGGTCTGTTCGAAGATCATGGAAGGATTCAGGTGATCTCTCCACTTTTTATATATGTACATGCTGTACATAATAATGAAGAACCATCTTGTTCCTGAACCTATGTGTTAACATTTGCTTATATGTGTGAAAAGATTATCATTTAAGCATTTATTATGGTTTATATAATGTTTCACATGGATTGCACTAACATTTAGGAGAAGTATATGTTGTACAACTAGGTTTTCGTGCACGTTCTTTCTTGTTTTCCAGGTTAAGGAGGAAGAAGGGTTGTTGGGGGTTTGGACCCCGCAGGATCTACATCGAACGTAGGACTACGGGTGAGTTCTACTATCGTTGTTATATAGTTTTTTGCATTCAAGTATGGTTGTGTGTGAGTCCTTCTGAATAGCATGCCCTGATCTGTGGAGGTTTTGACCCAACGAACCTCTAGGGTGATTTTCCCCGAAACAGAACTGGCGACTCCACTGGGGACCACATTCTTGTGATTCCCCTGTTGGGTGGTTTCAGCTGTTTGATAGGTTTCCAACAGTTTTAACTTTTATTTCCAGTCTAGTTAACTCTTTCTCAGTCAGACTGAAGTCCTGGTTTCTAATTTAGGCTTGATATTTTTTTATTTTCATTATTTACCTTTTCATACGCAGGTTTGTCTGTACACAGATGCGTATACACGCAATTTTTGTTAAAGTTAGTCACGTATACGCAGGTTTCCTTTAGCACAGTCGCGTATGCACGCTTGTTACTAAACTGTCAAGTCGCGTATACCTAGGTCAATTTTGAAATTTTAAGTTTTTAGGCTTTCTAGCCCTATCTGCCTGTAGAGACCTATTCCTGTAGTGTCTTTGTATTCTCTGGATTGTGTAGAAAGTGGTCTTTGGTTTTTTCTCTCGTTTGTTTGGTTGAAAACTAGCTTATTTGGAAAAGTTTGTTTCGTATGCTTGCATTCCTAGTTTGAGTACCAAGATCTCTTCTTGGGGATTCTTGGTTGTTCTGCTTCATCAGAACAGAGAGCTTCTGCTCATTTACTCTTTCCAACCTTTGTGTCTTGCCTTGCATTTCGATTTTTTCCCATTGCTTGGTTGGTTTTCTTGAGTTCAGTTGACTATCTCTTGTTGCAATTTTTGAAGAGTCTTTTTTAGGTTCTTTGAAATTTTTGTTCGCTGCAAGATTGTACTGTTCTTCTAGGCTGAGTGTTTGAGTTTCTTGTCTTCTTTCGCTCATATAAATCTTGCTACTAGTTGGCCCTATAAGATTTGGAGCATTTTTGAAGTTTTTGCTTGAAATTCAAAGTTGTTTGGCTTGGGATTTGATAGTCTTCTTGGTCTTTTCAAGCTCTTTCTTTTTATAAAACTCAAAATCTCAAAAAACATTTTGTTTTGGCATTTGCTTTTGTTTTGCATTTTTGTTTTCATTTTGTTATATCTGTTGAAGCTTTGTTGAGGTTCCTTGCCTCTGGTTCTTGACTTGATTTTGGAAAGGAATTGTCATTAGTTTCTTCCTCTTGTTTCAAGCGTTTTTGGTGTCTTTATATTAAGAGTTTCTGATTTTGGGAACTAGCTTTCTGGAAAGCCAAAAAATTATAAAACTGAAGGATCTATGGGAAATTTCTCTCTGCTTTAGTAGATTTTGCATCTTAGAATTTGCATGCTCTTAGTGATTTGCATCAGGTGCACTTAAGCATTTAGTCATTTTCATAGTTTTTGTGAGTGTGAAGTTTGTTATCTGAAAAGAAAAAATAAATTTTTTTAGTCTCGTAGAACCTGTGTAGAAGTTGCTTTTCATCGAAGGACAATAACTGCATTTGCATGTAGTTTGGTTTTTATTAATTTCTTTTCTGCGTTAAAACACCACAAGTTTCATTTCCGTATCCCTTTGACTTAATACAACAGCCGATTAAAATAAGCGATATAATTTAAAAACAACTAGCAAGTTTTTTAAGTGTCATACACCAACTAGCTAGGTTGTAGGGCCTTGGATTAGGTGAGTGGAGAGTTAACTCTCCAAGGCCGCTCAAAAAAAACATAGAAGTTGATTAATTGAGTGAAATCCAACTCCGTTAGGTGGACCGGGAAAGCTCTCCTCCAAAGAGTCAAGCGCGAGGGGAAGTGAAGGCCGAGAAGAGAGATACCCCTTCTCCGATTTGCTGGATATGACCTCAAGACCATTCCGCCCGGCTTCTGACACGGATTGGTGCCCATAGTTTCCATTCCTAGGTTCCACATAGGTGACTACGGGGGGGAATACCCGTGGTACCTGAGGCAGACGTCGTATCACTTTCAGCAGTACTTCTAGGGGGTGCCCTTGTGAAGCTTGGGTACTTGTGCCAGCAAAGGCTGTCGTTAGGAGGTCGGCGTAACTGTTTCTGATACCTTCGCTAGTAGGCCTGGGCCGTAATTATCCCAGACTACTTTCGAGAGGTCCTATATTTCGCTTTCCTGTATTTTGGTGTCCGGTCCTAATCACCCGGAGCGGAAATACTTGAAGGTTGTTTGCTTGATTGTATCTCAGGGATTATTTTTTGTAATGAGTGCTCTTTGCTCCTAGCTTGCCTAGCTTTCTATTTTTTGAGTCTAATTAAAATTTGTTAAAGTGACTGATCAAGCGCCTCGTCGATCGAGGAGAATCCGGGGGTTATCTCCCGAGAGTTCAGAGCCTTCTTCAAGAAGGCGTAGGAGTGATTTAGCAGGTGGTTATCACCCTGTGGCGTCTGACGCAGTGGAGAGAGATCCTCCACAAGGGTCTGAAGGTTTCATCGCTGATTCTGGTGTTGGTTCCGAGAGGAGCGCTCCACTCAACTCGCGAGTTTTATTTCCGCAGGAAGAAGAAGTTCAAATAGAGGAAGTACCTGAACCCTCAGTATCACTTCCATCTCCTCTTCCTCCTGATTATTCGTTCGTTGTTGAATACATCGAACCTGAGTCAGAGAGACCGGAAGATCCTCCGTGTTATACATACCTTTCGATGGCCACGACTGGGAACGCGGCTTCAGCTGTGAGTGCTGCAGGCATTCAGACAACTGCTTCTGTGGAAGGAGGAGGCACTATTGCTATATCTTCGATTGCTTCTAGTGTTGCTGTGTTTGGCTCTGGTTTCACCCAAGCACATGCTTCCCAATCCGGTCCCTTCTGTTTTGGAATGCCCACTAGTGGGATTCCTTCTTTTTCCTTTTTCGCTGCTGCAGCTGGATCTACACCCATGTCTTCCATAGCTAGTGGATCAGCTTCTTTTCAAGGGTTCCCCTTCGGAACTTGGCATATTCCTAGTTCAAATCCTTCTTTAGGGTCCTTTCCGTTTACTTCCCAGACCCAGAGTTTCAACCCTTGGTCTGGAGGTCAGAATTCGACTACTTTTACAGGTTGGAACCCTGTATTCACTACAGCAGGGGCAGGGAATCAGTTTTACGCTGGTCACCAAGGGAATGCTTCTTTCCCTTCGTCGAATGCTTATCAGACCCTTTCCCCTCTTTCTAATGCCTGGAACCCCTATCAGGGGCTTTCCTCTTCATTTAACACTTCAGGGGGGGAACTGGTCCAGTCTTTGGTAACTCGGCGTGGGGAGGAGGTTCTTCTCCTTTTTCTACGAGTTCTTTTTGGTAACTTGGTGCCTCATCAAATCCAGGGTATTCTTTTCAGAATGTTGGGAATTCATCCTATCAAGGATGGAATCCTCAAGCTCCGCCTCATTTACCTTTTCTGGCAACATTGAACTTGCCAGATCTGTCGAAATTGACGAACGATCCGATTCGGTATAGTCCGGGGTGGCCTCCAGTCCCGACCAAACTGCCTTCAGACATTCCAAAGTTTGAAGGCAAGAATGGAGAGGATCCGACTGACCACATCACCACGTTCCATTTATGGTGTTCTTCTAACTCCCTGATCGATGATTCGATTAGGTTGAGATTGTTTCAACGCACCCTAACTGGAAACGTTGCCAAATGGTATATTGAGCTAACTGGGGGCAGTTTTGCTACATTTGGAGAACTGGCTGTTACATTTCTAAATCATTTCCAGTTTCCTGTCCGATATGACGCTGGGACTAAACTCCTAGCTAACTTTAAGCAGGACGATGCAACCCACATTTCTGACCATATTCAGGAATGGAGGAGAAGGAAGAGGCTTATTAAAGCTAATATTCCAGGAGAATTCCTTTTGGAATGGTTTCTGAAATCTCTGTAGTCAGACATTTCTAAAGATGTATCCCTGTCTGGGGTATTTTCTGAAGAGCAGGCCATTTTTAGGGCCCAGCAGCTGGAACTGATATATTCCCAGTCTGGGGTCCTTCATAAGTATTTTCCCAATGCTCCTCGCTCCAAATTAGATTTATCCAAAACTAAGCATGGTCCTCATGGTGACAGACTCATTGGATCGATCAATAGTGGTGCAGCCAACCTGCTTACTCAATTGCAGCAGTTGTCTTTACAATCTGCTCCTTCTGGTCAGGTTGTGCCTGCTGAGTCATCGCCTTCCCCCTCTTTGTCCATAAATGCTGTCCAAACTTCTGATCCCAAAGGAAATCAACAATCCGAAGGGAAGAAGAAGGGACGAAATAATAAGAAAAAGGGCAAGAATGGGAAGGGTAATGCGAATAAAACCAACAAGCATGTTGGTGAGGGTCAAAAGGAAAAAAGGAAAGTGAAGTTTCCATGCAAGCTGTGCGCTGGAGACCATATTACGCACCTTTGCCCTAAAATTCAAAATGCGCAGCGCCTGTTAGCTCAGCAGGGTTCTTCTAGTTCCCAGGCTGTGTTAACAAACCCTTTTCCCCAAGGGCAACAACTTGTTGTTGGCGCGAATCAAAATCCTGGGGCTTCCTCTAGAGGCACCCAGGAAGGGGAAATTCCATCGAACATATTCATGATGAGTGCTCACGTGGATGTCGCTACGAGATCCCGTGATTATGGCGGAGAAGAGTCTTCGAAAGCTAAGGATGCTCCTGATGCTACTGAGCCGCTTCACATTACGAGGCCTACTGTTGAGCCTATACCTCGAATGCCCAAAGCATCTACCAAGCGGTCGACGATTAATCCAAACGCTAGGGCTGCCCAGAACTACTCTGTTGTGGAAGATCTGGCACAGAGTCCTTGTGCCATGTCGGCTTTAGAGGTGCTCCAGTGTTGTCCGGCTCAACGCAGTTCTTTGCTCGCTGCCATTGGGGCTGTGGATCCTAAATATTCTCTTCTCATTACTTTTGATATGACTAATTTTAAGAAGAGACTCCCCCATCATATGGCTTTTCATATTAAATCATCATACCGGAAGTGCAACATCTTTCGGACAGTTGTTGATGAGGGTGCTTCCACATGCGTGATGTCTCTCACATGTTGGAAGATGATTGGATCTCCCAAAGCTGTTCCATCTACCACTCTTCTGACTGTGTTTGATGGTCATTCTCACAGACCGCATGGTATTATCCCAGCTTTGCCTATCTGTGTTGGGGGCAAAACTGTGAATATAGAGGTTGAGGTAGTGGATGCAAGCTTGGACTACAACCTTCTGTTGGGGAGAAACTGGATTTATGAGATGGATGCCATTGCATCCTCATTATTTCAGATTATTTGTTTCCCTCACGAAGGGAGGATTGTTACAGTGGACCAACTGGACTGTCCTCCTATAGACCCGAATGCGTCTACTGACTCATCTGTTCCAAAGTTGGATAATACTAAGGCGCCTGTTGAGAATTTAGGGGTTGGAATGTATTCTTCCTTGATGGGTACTTTCGATATTCCTCCTCCTACGGTACATATAAATGCAATTTCATCCTCCAAGGCTCCTCTTCGAAGAGAGTTCTTCAGAACTCATTATTTTTCGGACCCTTGGACCTTGCCTTCCCCTACCGCCACATTAGCGGAAGGTCAAGTGGGTGGAATGGAATTTCCGATGTCTGCAGCTGAGATTGCTTATCAGTCTATTGTTGACTCTGCAGAATCCATCCCAGCTCCTCTTTCACCGGAAGAGTTGGATGGAGATGTGGCTCCGGCTTGGACACTTAGTTCTTCTTCTGCCCAAGATTGCCTTGATACCACTCTTCCATCTGAAGAGGCCATCCTGGAAGCTATGACTGGTATAGATAGACCGTGGGATGATTTGCATCATCGGTCTTACTTTTTACCTGATTTGAGCGAAGTTGAAATGAGTTTTCCAAGTCCTCCGTCTCCTGGTCCTGTTCGCCCAGTCCTGAACCCTTTAGCACCAACACAGGTTTATGCTGAAGGGAACATGGCTATGATTTCTCCTACTATCCCGGTGAACATTTCCAGGGATCCCAATATTATTGAGAATGTCTTCATCGGAGCTGAATGTTCCCGTGAAGAGATTCAAGTTTACACCGAGCTCTTTAAAGAGTATAGGGATGTATTCGCTTGGTCTTATGAGGAAATGCCTGGTATAGATCTATCTATTGTCCAACATGAGATCAAGACTTACGAAAACGCTAAGCCTGTGAGGCAAAAACTTCGTCCGGTCAATCCTAGGAAGGCAGCAGCTATCAAAGCTGAGGTGGAGAAGCTGCTTAAGGCGGGATTCATTTTCCCTGTTCCTTTGACTGAATGGGTTTCAAACCCTGTTCTCGTAGATAAAAAACAAGGAACAATTCAAGTTTGCATTGATTTCAGAGACCTAAATAGAGCATGTCCTAAAGATAATTACCCCACACCATTTATCGATCAGATCATTGACGAGTGTGCCGTTAATGAGATTTTCTCCTTCATGGACGGTTTCTCCGGATATAATCAGATTACTATCCGTCCTGAAGATCACCATAAGACTGCCTTTATTTGTCACTGGCATACTTTTTCATACAAGAAGATGCCTCTTGGTCTTAAAAATGCTGGGGCTACTTTTTCAGTGGGCCATGTCATATGCCTTCCACAACATCAAAAAGATTATCGAGGCATATTTGGATGATTTAGCTGCTCATTCTCGAAAGAGGATGGATCATCCTACTCACCTCCGTCAAATATTTGAACGGTGTCGTTTCTATAAGATTAGGTTGAATCCGAACAAGTGCGTTTTCGCGGTTACATCCGGTCGGTTATTGGGATTCATTATGTCTAGGGAAGGGATTAGGGTAGATCCCTTCAAGGTTGAGGCAATACTTCGGTTGCCTCCCCCGTCCTCTATTCGTCAACTTCAAAGTCTACAAGGAAAGGCTAATTTTCTTCGGAGATTTATCGTAAATTATGCTGAAGTTACCAAGGGATTTATGAGATTGTTGAAGAAAGGAGTTCCATTTCTTTGGGATGACTTCGCTCAACGCTCGTTCGATGCTTTGAAAAAAGCATTGACCTCTGCTCCTTTATTGAGTCCACCTGATTATAGCAGGGATTTCCTTTTGTATCTGGCAGCAGCAGAATCTACTATTGGTATGGTTCTGGTTCAGGAGGATGATGCTCTTGCAGAGCATGTTATTTACTATCTTAGTCGAGGATTGGTAGGACCTTAACTTCGGTACACTCCGATAGAAAAATTAGCTTTAGCAACAGTTTAGGCTGTGCAGCGACTCTGGCATTACATTATTCTACGTAAAACTTATGTTTTGGCAACAGCCAATCCATTTCAGTTTGTCCTCAGTAGGTGAGTGATTGGGGGCAAATACAATAGATGGATTGTGATTTTGCAGGAATTTGATCTTGATTTTATGTCTGCCAAGTCCAAGAAATCATTGGTTTTCGCGGAATTGATCTCCGAGTTTCCCTGTGGGGAAGAGATAGTCTATGATGAATCCTTCCCGGATGAACATTTGTTTCTTATCTCTCCACATGATCCTTGGTATGGAGATATAATTGTGTATCTCCAGACTGCGAAGTTTCCCTCTACTTTTTCGAAAGATGAGCGTCGTAAGTTGCGTCACTTGGCTAAGAATTACTTGATTATTGGTGATTATTTATACCATCGAGGGGTTGATTCAATCCTGAGACGTTGCTTAACTCTCGAAGAAGCTGAGGCTATGCTGAATGATTGCCACAGTGGAGCTTGTGGTGGTCATTTATCTGGGCTTGCTACAGCCCAAAAGATCTTGCGTGCTGGGTACTTTTGGCCTTCGATTTTCAAGGATTGTATGGAGTCGGTCAAAAAGTGTCATCCGTGTCAAGTTTATACTCGAAAAATGCACGCTCATCCAGCTCCGCTTTTTCCAGTCATTACTGTCGGTCCCTTTACAAAGTGGGGTATTGATTATACTACTTGTAACCCGCCTTCGGCAAAAGGTCACAAGTACATTATTGTAGCAGTAGACTACTTTACGAAGTGGGTCGAGGCTATGCCTACTTTTGGGAACGATGGTGAGACTGCAGCTCTGTTCTTTTTCAACCAAGTTATCGCTCGTTTTGGTATACCTAGAGAGATTGTCACTGACCATGGCAGTCATTTTCAGAATAGTATGATGGCTGAGTTGGCTCTCAAATTGGGTTTCCGGCAGGAGCATTCATCTCCATATTATCCTCAGGCCAATGGGCAAGTGGAAGCCGTGAATAAATCCTTGAAGACAATTCTTCAAAGGATAATTGATAAACATAGATCCAACTGGCATATTATGCTATATCCTGCACTTTGGGCATACAGGACGTCAGTGAAAACTGCAACTGGCTTTACTCCGTTTCAGCTAGTGCACGGGGTGGAATCCGTATTTCCTATTGAATGTGAGATTCCTTCTCTTAAGTTAGCTGTTGAACTTCTTCCTGACACTTCTAGTCTTGAAGAACGGCTCCTTCATCTGGAACATCTCGATGAGCAGCGTCGGGATGCCGCCACGATGAATGAAGCGCATAAAAACCGAGTTAAAGTTCAGTACGATAAGGTGGTCAAACCCAAGGTTTTTTCGGAAGGTGACCTTGTTTTGGTCTATGCCCAAGAAAAAGATGCCCTGGGGGCAGGAAAGTTTAAATCTATGTGGTATGGCCCCTTCATCGTTAAAAAATTCCTTAAGAAAGGAGCATATACCTTGGTTGATTTCGAAGGAAACGAGTTGCCGGAGCCCCGAAATGGGCTCTATTTGAAGAAGTATTATGCCTAGGCTTCGGCCTGGCATGTTGCTTTTGTATATAGTAGTTTTTTCTTTGTACATATCTGGTTGATTTTCGATCTTTGATGGGATGGTGATGTTTTTGATCTGCTTTGGCAGGTTGTGTTGGATGTCATGAGTCATTTTGGTTTCGCCGATGGTGCTAGTAGACACACCCGAAACTTAGCTTCTGCGGCTTGGGTGCTTCATTATCCTTCCGGTCAGCTGTTAGTATCAAGAGGGGTCTGCATTGGTCCTGCTTCCAATAATATAGCAGAATACACTGCAGTTGTTTATCTACTCTCGGAGGCAATATCTTTGGGTGTTGATTCGTTGGTAGTTTTCTTGGACTCTCAGCTGGTGGTGTCGCAATTGAACAATACTTATCGGGTTCGAGATCCATTTTTACTCCGGTTGTTCTTGAGGGTACGTTTGTTACAAAGATCATTTCAATTTTTAACGTTCATTCATATTCCTCGAGCTGACAATTGGTTGGCAGACTCATTAGCTAATCAAGCAATTGATTGGCACATTAATCATTCCATACAATAAAATTTAATCATAAAAAACATCATACATTTTGATACATTTGTTACATCACATCAAACATCGCTGTATATATATCATCAGAGTGTTCAAAACTATACAAAAATTTGGATCCATAAGTCATACAAAAATTTGGGCTTATGCCCGATCATGTTCAGTCTCAAAAAATATACAGTCATCTGATACATCAAATCTATCTACTCCTGAGGTCCCTGCCCAGAAGTTGTGTTCTTATAGAACACAATCGCGGTGGCAACTCGGTGGAATAACCGTACCAGTCTCGGGGCACTCCTACCACCCGTCTCTGGATGGCTTCCGGCAGATTTTCCACTGCAGCCATAGGTACTTGGCGGGTTAATCCCTCCAAGTTCCTCTGTACAGCCTGGAGGGTCCTATCTGAATCCACTGTATCCGCTTCGCCTCTGCGACGCTTGTGTCGCGGGAAACCCTCAGGTCGAACTGGTCCAATATCTGTAACATGATCATTATAAAATTGTAAGTCATTATGAATCCAATCAAAAACATGTTTCTTTTTCATTTTTTCATACATATTTGAAAAAATCCAAAAAATTATATAAGTCAAAAATTGCAATCTTACCGACTGTACCCCATGCTGTGCCTGGTGGCAGGACAAGACCTGGATCGCCACGAAAGTCCATCCCAGCATAGGGATAGTCGTCCACAGCGATGATTTGTTCTCCCCACCAAAGGAAGAACTCATCATCCCAAGTGGTCCGGGGAACTTCACTTCCCCCCAATCTCTTCATCATGTCTGCCCAACGGGCAATTCTTGGATCTCTAGGGCTGCTGATGGTAGAGATCACTCCGGGTCTCAGCGCTGGAATCTTCTCAAAGAAGAATGTCATCAAAATTGTACCATATCCAAAATGTTTTGTCTTTGTCTTTCGGATAGAAGTCAATTGCTGCTTCATGTTCATCAGTAGAGCCGTGCACCAATCATATACATGAGTTAAGCATTCCACTGCTATACTCATTTGCGTCCTGGATGCCTGGTGTAGAGAAGCTGATCCTGCTACTCTCCCAATGGTAAAAAGGAGGATTTTCATGTGCAAGTCTCGTAGATCTTTGATAGCAATTTGAGTTCCAACTTTCTTGGAACCCTCTACGCAGTACACGTGGACGTAATCTTCCCCGGTTAGCCCTCCCAAAGGCTTACCGTGCAAGTCTACTGGCTCCCCCCTCCGGGAGAGTCCAGTAATAAAATATATATCTTCCACTTCGATGCGTATGGGCATCTGATCTATAATGAAACAGTCTTCTTCCGGTTCCCAATAGTTTACAAGCATTTCGAGCAACCGGACATTACTCTTCATATTTGGCATTTTAAAAAACTTGAGCAATCCACAATTCCGAAGAATATTCAGTGATACTTGGTCCTGCATGACTTCATTGTCTATTGCACTGTGTTCACGCTCTCTCCATGATATGGTCATCCTGTCAAATTTCAATAATTCGTTCATTAGCTACGCATTTTTGATTTTGGGTTGCGCATACGCGACTTCCTTTGTGCATAGTCGCGTGTATACGCGACTTGGTCATTATAAACCCGCGTATGCGCAAACCCGTGATTTTTTGCAAGAGATTCTACGGTGAAAATTCCTAAATTTTAATTTATGAACAGACAAAATGAATAACAAGGATGGTTTATGAGCTTACCTGAGAATTTTGGTGCGATTTGACGGTCGGTTGCTCCTGTTTGGATGAAATAAGTTTTTTCTCCAGAGCACTTTTTTCCAAATCAACAATGTAATAATGAACCAAATATGAGGTAATTTGTCTATTTATGCCCAAAAAGTTGAAAATTTTCGCAAAAAATTGTTATGGTTATTTTTTCAATCTATCTTAAGCTGCATAACCCGGATGCTTGGAAGTGCCCAGATTGGTATATTTTCAGGTACATTTTGACGAATTTGAGATTTTTCCCGGTTTTTGATCCATGACTGCTGACCCGTCATGACAGGTATATGATCTTCACTGGCATATAGGTTAGGGAATTCACTTTCCGTTGCATTTTGCATACTAGCCTCCATATTGATCACTTGTCATAGGGTCAATCCCATCAGGTCATGAGTATTACACCCATTTTACTCGCCGATTATTTAATCATGACTTGGTGGTAAAGCCTTCCTTTACATGGGCTTCCTAGTTAGTTCCTCGCTATCACTTGTTGCCCATGCTGTGTTTTATGTAGGCTCGGGAGTCCTCTTTAGTCCTGCCATGACTTATGTGTTGAAGCTTCATTCTTCTTCTTCCTCACTATCATTTTTCTGGCTATTACCCTAGAGGCTCCCTGGTGTTGTTGAGTTGTATTACTGCATTGCATATTGGCTACTTGTTTATCCTGGCCTTTAGCCAGCTTCATTTGGACTCAATGTTTAAGCCAACTTTTGACCTTGACTATCTGTACAAGTTAACCATTGCATGCACTTGGCTATCGCGACTTGACACCCTTTTACCCATGGATGGAACATTCCTCTGAGTATCGCTTACCAGTTTCCGCCACCTTGCATTGAGCATAGGATTGTTCCAATCCCAGGAACTAGTGCATCTGTTGCTTGATACTCGTTCTATCCATTGTACCATAGCATTCTTTTATTCTTTTTCAGGCTTATTATATGAAAAAGACAAAAAAATCAAATATAACAAAAAGAGCGGAAACGGGATGTATCTTCGTTGTTTTGATGGCAGTACAGAGTCAGTTTGTCGCCCTTGAACAAAGCACATATACTTATATATATTTCCTTCATTTGGGATGGTTTTGCTTCGACCTAGGTTCACCTTTACTTTGTTTCCACTAGCTGGCTTCTCCCTAAGCATATATTTCAATATAATGGAGAGTTTGTTTTGCCTTCCGCACAAACGACTTATATAGTGTCACTTCATCGCCATGGTCATGAGTCATAAGCTTGTTTAAGGGAATTCTAACCATAGACTGCTTATTCACAATGTTTCTGACTCATTATTCACTGGCTTCTCCTAGAGATTGTCAAGATCTTTGTTTTCATTCACATCGTATGTTTTGGTCTTCTATTTCGTACGGGTTCGGAAAGGTCCGCTGACTTCTTGCTGGCGGGTTTGTCTCTTATCGACTACGACACATTGCTCTGAGAGCAAACCTAGAGCCGCACCCTGGCCCTATTTCCATCATTGATAGTTGACCTTGTGCTCAGCATTTGATCATCATTATGGGTCTTTGACCGAGTGGTTTCCCCTGTGTTCGACGTCAGCACACATTATCACACTTGGGATTCGTGCAGTACCTTGATTTCCATTTGACCCTATCGGTGGATTTCTCGCCTCTGTGTCAGCTTTCATTATTGGTTGGTTCATAGGGTTTCTTCCGTGCGCTAGCTTCATCTTGTGCATGTCGGAAACGTACTTCGGTTTTGGTTCCATCACTCTACTTCGTCCGATTCCTTCCAAATATTGGCCTGCGGGTTACACTCGCGCTGGACTGATGTGGGATGCCTTAATGCCTTCCTTCCAGCAGATCTTTTCCCATCGACTCCGACTCATTGCTCTGGGAATCAGGTCTAGAGTCTTTTTGTCAGTACCTTAGGGTTTGCAGTCATCAGTGGCAGACTCTTCGCTATCGACAGTGGGGATTCATCATTGCCTCCTGATTGGTAGATTCTTTCAAGTGTTCGACTTCAACTCATTCATTCGCACTTGTTAGATTGTAATGGGGCACCTTGACACTCATTTTCATTATCGGTGGGTTGTCTCACGTTGGTTAACGGTATACATCATTGACCGGTAATCCAACGATTTCTCACATGGTCGACTTCAGCTCATTTATTCCCATTGTGTAGAATTGTGCCATAGTGATTGGTGAAGACCTCGGGTTGCATCAGCGTTTCTCGGTTCACTTTTGACAGTCTATTCAGTTTCTGCCAGTGATGTCGTTCACCCTTATATGTTGCAGTTCAGTACAGCAGCATCTTATATGTTGACTCCCGAGTTACGTGATTGTACCATGAGTTCCACCCTTTATGATTTGGTACTTGGAGATTTAGTTACTTATATGATCAGACATCCAGTTTCAGCATCCTTGATCAGCTTTCTATATGTGATTCTTGGACATTGATTCAGACTTATATTTCCGGGCCATGCTCAGATGATTCAATGTGTATTTTCAGTTCAGCTATACTTGTATACATGTTGGATCTATTCAGTACATTCTATATGATGTATTTTTGATTGAGCATGGGTATGCCCGCCTCAGCATGAGTTGACTCTCTGTTTTCTTTCATTGGTTTTTGGCAGGCTGAAATCTGGTGAAGTCCTCTCTTGTCCTTGTGAAGTTCTTTCTATGTGCATAATACATTTCAGCCATCATGTACCCCTTCTGACCTCATATATTAGGGGGCATCTATTATAGCATCATTTTTCACCTTCATATGATTCATGATTGCTTTTATGGCTTTGGGCACCCATTCCTACAGACTTGAACAAATTCACTAAAAAACAGTGTTAAAATTCCCATACGCGGGTATGCCCAGACTTTTCCGCGTGTATACGCGAGTCCACATGTACTTTTCCGCGTATGCCATTAAAATCATTAAAAAATATATAAAAATTCCCTATTTTCGGGCTGGGTTGATAGTTACTCCAGTAGTTCAACCACCCTAGTACGTGGCCAACTGTTTCCAACTGTTTGAAACTACTTTGAGGGAATATAAAAGACCCTCATGTGTATGGCCTAAGGGAGAGAGAGTTATTATAGATATTATACTCTGTTGGAATCCTTATTTCAAGTCTGAATTCCCGTGCCTCCTGCACTTTCCCAGATTTATACAGGAAACCCTTGTTTCCTGTAGATGTTGATTAGTTCATTTTCCATCTCGAGTGCACAAGTTTTGAAGGTATCTTAGCGAAGCAAGGGCGGGACGAATCCGGACGACGGTCTGCTCGAAGATCGTGGAAGGATTCAGGTGATCTCTCCACTCTTTACTTCTGTACATGCTGTTCACAATAATGAAGAACCATCTTGTTCCTGAACTTCTGTGTTAATGTCTATTTGTATATGTGAAAAGATTGATTATTAAGCAGTTATTATTGTTTATTTAATATTTCACATGGATTACACTAACGTTTAGGAGAAATATATGTTGTATATCTTGGTTTCCGTGCATGTTCTTTCTTGTTTTCCAGGTTGAAGGAAGAAGAAAGGTTGCTAGGGGTTTGGACCCCACGGGATCTACATCGAACGTAGGACTACGGGTGAGTTCTGTTATCGTTGTTAACTAGTTATTAGCATTTAAGTATGGTTGTGTGTGAGTCCTTTTGAATAGCGTGCCCTGATCTGTGGAGGTTTTGACCCAACAAACCTCTAGGGTGTTTTTCCCCGAAACACTCTCTACTCACTTTTATTTATAATTTAATTATATAAGGCAAAATTGATCAAAATTAATATTTCCAATTAGCTGCTACTAATTGGGAATATTACACATTAAGCTTCAGTCTCTCAGCTTTTGTGGTACGCTTTCTGCCAATTCTAATGTTTGGTTCTGCATGAGTGGACTCCTCCACTCCATGAATCTCCTCCTGTGGCTGATCCACATCTAGAGGCTCATCTTTGGGAACAAGAAGTTCCTCCTCTGCATGCAAGTGTAGCTCCCTCTCAAGCGACAACTTCATGGCTTTCACGTCATTGAATTTTATATCCCGTCACACCACAGTGATCCGATTGTCTGGAAAATACACACGATAATTATGGGGTGTTTCTGTGTACCCCACAAATATCCCAACTTCTGCAGTCGGCTCTAGCTTCTTTCTGGCGTCCTTTGTCACATGAACTTAAACAGATGAGCCAAAAATCTTCAAGTGAGAAATATCAGGCTTCTTACCAGTGAAAGCTTCTTCAGGTGTACTCATGCCAAGTACTCTATGAGGACAATGGTTTTGCACATAAACCGCAGTGTTGCATGCTTCCACCCACAAGTGCATTTGTAGGCCTTGGTCATGCAGCATAGCTCGTGCAGCACCCACAATCGTTCTGTTCTTCCTCTCCGCGACCCCATTCTGCTGTGGGTTATGAGGTGTTATGAGTTCTCTTCGAATTCCTTCTTTGCTACAGAAGTCTTTGAATTCGTTCGAGATATATTCACCACCATTATCGCTCCATAGAGCCTTCACTTGCTTCCCCGACTCCTTCTCCACCAATGCTTTAAACTCACAGAACTTTGAGAATGTTTGACTCTTCCTCTGCATGAAGAAGATCCAACATCTACAAGAATAGTCATCAACAAAAATAACATAATACTTATGTTTTGTTGTTGAAACAACCAAGAAAGGTCCACACACATCCGTGTGAATTCTCTCCAGGATCACCGAAGCACGGTTCTCCTTCTCATGAAAGGTGGTCTTCACAAACTTACCCATAGTACATCCCTTGCACTGATTTGACTGCGAAGAGTACCCTTGGGAAGTCCAGTAGAAATATGCTGCAAAATCTTCAAGCCGCCATGGTGAAGATGGCCCAATCTCCTGTGCCATAATTCGCCCTCATCCCGGCTCACCACTTCTTCTGCTTTGCCCATCATTGCAGCGCAGCCATCTACCTCCAGCTTGTAGAGATTCTTAACTCAAATCCCTATCCTCTTGGTTTGACCCGTTGTTTTATGTCGCAGGAAAGCTTTTCCCTCACTGAAAACAATGTCATAACCTCTGTCTTCCAAAATTGCAACCGAGACCAAGTTCTTCTTCAAACCTGGAACATGCATAACATCTTTCAACAGAAATGGATTACCTAACTCCCTCTCAAAGGTAATGGTCCCAATGCCGGTCGCACTGTATCGACCATCGTCGCCCATCTCTATATGCATTTGGAGATCCTTCTCCTCCAAGTCACTAAACAACTCATTGTCTCCCGTCATATGGAAAGACACACCACTATCAAGATACCACACCGATCCCATTGAGCTTGAAACCAAGCATGCGATCAAAAAGAAATCAAGTTCAAATTGCGAGGCTAAGGCCTCTCCAACTGCAGCTCCAACAGCCTTCTTGTTCTTCTTTTTCTGTGGGCAGTTAGTGGCGAAATGCCCATGTTCGTGACAGTGAAAACACTTCACCTTGGACAAATCCTGCTTCTTTCCTTTAGCTTCGGATTTTGGAGGGAATTTCTTCCCCTTCCCTTTCCTTGCTTTGGCAGCCAAAGCGCAATTCTCTTCATCATCATTCTTCGATGAAGAGCCATCCCTTGTACTTCGCCTTATCTCCTCCTGCACAAGATCCGACCAAAGTCGCTCCCACCCTGGTAGTTTCTCCCGTCCATTGACAGAGTCTTCGTAGCTATGCCAACTCTTCGGAAGCCCAAGGAGGGCCAAGCTCACCAAGTCTTCATCATCAACAGTAATCGCCACACTTCCTAGTTCATCCCTACAGTAGACAAACTTCATGAGATATTTTGGAATACTATCGCCCTTCTCCATTTTTATTTTTCTGAGCTTATCTTTCAGCGCCAACTTCCTCTGGTCGTTGTTGCTTTGGAACAAATCTTTCAAAGCCTTCCACATTGCAAATGGAGTGGCTTTCTCGTGAAGGCTGGACACAATATGGTCCTTCACACCTTCCAACAGAATTCTTCTTGTCTTTGCTACTTTCTTTTGCCATGCGTCAAGTAATGCAGCATCGCTAGAACCAGGCTTAGGAACATCACTATCGATGAACTCTTTCAGTCCATTATCTTCCAACACTGCCTCCATCCTATCCTTCCAGGCTATGTAATTCGAACTGCCCTCAAGGGCATACTCCAATCGCAACCCATTGAAAGACATTTCAATGTATACTAAACTGTCGCACCAAGAAATTGCTGCAGCAAATTCAAATTGTCCACCAGCACAAACTCAACAATTCTTCACAATTGCAATCTTCAAGAATTAACAATGCTCCGATACCATGTAGAAATTATATAACATATGCATGTATATATCCAGATTCCCCTGATCTAACAATATTTATCTTCTTGCTAAATACAAAATCCTTCCACTGATAATCTTTTGCGGAAATTTAAACTCAATTGCAAACACATGAAGCAATAAAAACAATCGCATATAACACAGTTGTTTAATGGGAAAGACTGAAGCTGAAAACCCCAACTATCATATATCATGTATCATGGAGATCATGTAACAATCTCATACAAAGATTAGTACATCAAGCTCTCAGTACAATCAATCGTCACACACTAACATGAAGAAATCTGAAAATCCATGCACTGATTTCTTGCCACCTGATAGCCTGCCTCCACTGTGCAAACCTCGCTGAAGAAGACCCCTGAATGAATTCGAATCTACCTTGCCTTTACTGCGCAATCCTCATTGGCAACTCCAATGTGTGTGTGATGCAATCAATGCATCACTATAGTCAAAACAGATAGTCCATCTCACCCTTTCACCTATCTCTCCACTGGGTCTCCACTGGAACTGACATTCACTGTAGTTCACTGATGTATTTGTTTAGTAGTTAGTGAGTTATTAGTTGTGAATTAATTAACTAATTAATTCACTTAACTCTCACTAGTGTATCTTTCAGTTAGACTAGATACAACTAGCTCCACTGAGTTTAACTCCATTAACTGAGTTAAACTGAATAACAACTCCATGAACTACTCTTCCAACTCTGTCATAACTTTGCCACTTCAGTTCTAACTGAGTCCTCCATGCATGAACCACCAATAAACCCTAGGAATTGCGTAATTCCTTCAGCCCATTGATTTTCCAAATCTGTATACTGAAATAAAGTGCTCCAAGAGAATAAGTTGATATTTAGAGTCTAATTATTATTAAGGGCTAATAATAATCGACACTTCTATTTTTAGATCGACGATCTATAAATAGACTTCACCTAATATTCTAAAAATAGAATTTCATCTATTTTTCAAACTTGACCAACCATCCACAAATAGCATCCTGCAACTTCTGAAATATGATCACCATGTCTAAAAATAGACTTGCACCTAAAAATACCCTGTGGGCCCACTTAGTGAAGGTGATTGATTTTCACTAAGCTTCATCATCTTATTGAATCTCAATAAGATGGCTTCTGGTTGTAACACCAAATGCCCCTCATCATCTGTAGGTGGGAGCTCCTCCATTTCAGTTACTTGCTGCCCCAATGCCTTTTTCAGGCATGATACATGGAAATGTTATGTATCCTGCTACCTACTAACAGCTCCAACTCATAAGAAACCTCCCCTACCCAGCAAATCACCCTGTAAGGTCCATAGAAGCAAGGCTTGAGCTTCTCGGCCCCCTTCTGCTTCAGTGTAGACTGCCAGTAAGGCTGAAGTCGGAGGTAGACCAAGTCACCTACCTCAAACTGTCTCTCTACCCGCCCTCTATCGACATATAACTTCTACTTATTTTGCGTTATGGCTAAGTTGTCCTTAAGAGCTCGGAGTATATCTTGGCTCTCTTGGATCCAATCCTTGGCCCTGGGGGCTTTGCTAGCTCCAAACATAACATCAGCAAAAGTCAGAGCATGATATCCATACAAAGCATAAACTGGAGACATATCGATAGACATGTGGAAAGTGGTGTTGTAACAGTATTCTCCCGAATGCAGCCAACGCAGCCATCCCTTTTGTTGCCCTGTGACATAGTTTCGCAAGTAGCCTTCCAGCCACTTGTTCACTATCTCCGTCTGCCCATCCATCTAAGGGTGATAGCTAGTACTAGGAGTTAACGCCGTACCCACCAAACAAAAAAGCTCATGCCAAAATCTGCCCATGAAACGGATGTCCCTGTCATTGACTATGGTCTTTGGAAGACCATGCAATCTGAAAATATCACGGAAGAACAACTCTGCCACCTGTGCAGCTATGTACCGTGCTGATATGGTGAAGAAGTGAACATACTTCGTTAGTCGATCAACGACCACAAAGATGCAATCCTTGCCTTGCACCTCGGGAAACCCAATAATGAAATCCATAGAAATGTTTTCCCACTTTCCTTCTGGAATGGGAAGCGGCTATAACAATCCGGCTGGGTGGCTCATCTCCCCCTTGTTCCTATGACACACCTCGCACTCCCTGACATGCCGAAGTATGTCCTCCTTCATGCCTCTCCAAGAGAACATCTCCCTGATAGCCCTGTAAGTCTTCGTGAATCCCTAATGGCCTGATAATGGTGAATCGTGGGATGCACGCAGTATCTTCTCCTTGAGCTGATAATTCCCAGTCAAGAAGATCCTATCTCTGTAGTAGATGAAATCATCCATCACCCTGTATCTGTCATCTGCAATCTGACCGTCCAACACCTCACAAGAAAAGTGGTCCTTGGAGTACTCCACCAGTAGTTGAGCCCTCCAGTCTATATCTATGCTCATCAAGGACAACGTCGTTGGTCTGCGTGATAGAGCATCTGCCACTACATTGTTCTTCCCTTTGACATACTCGATGTCAAAGTCGTAAGCCAAGATCTTACTGACCCACTTCTGCTGCCTCTCCTGCAATTGCTTCTGCTCAAGGAAAAACCAGAGGTTGTTGTGATCAGTCCTCCCCCGAAACCTGTTGCCCACTAGATACTGCCGAAACTTGGCCAATGCATGCATAATGGCCAACATCTCCTTGTCGTATATCGGATACAACCTCTCAGGTGGCAGCAGCTTCCTGCTCTCGAAAGCTATAAGGTGGCCTCCCTGCATCAATACTGCGCCTATTCCTTCTCCTGAAGCATCACACTCCAGAATGAAGGAATGCATGAAATCTGGCAAAGCCAACACCGGGCGGCTGCTCATCACCTCCTTGAGCCTGTCAAAGGCCCTCTACGCAGTATTAGTCCAGCTAAATGCCCCCTTCTTGGTGAGATCTGTGAGGGGTGCAGCAAGCTGAGAAAACCCCTTGACAAACTTCCGGTAGTAGGTGCAGATGCCTACAAATCCCTGGAGTTCTGTCATGTTCTTCGGTTCTGGCCATTCTCGAATGGCCCAAAACTTCTCCTCGTGGACTCTCACTCCATCCACACCAATGATATGCCCCAAATAGAGCATCTATGTCAACCCGAACTCGCACTTGGAGAGCTTAGCATAGAAATGTTGCTCCTCCAAAATATGAAATACAACTTCAATGTGTTGCAAGTGCCCCTCCCAAGTGTGGTTGTATATAAGGATGTCATCAAAGAACACCATCACAAACTTCCTCAACTGACCATGGAAGATGTGGTTCATACAAGACTAAAAGGTGGCTGGTGCGTTGGTTAGCCCGAAGGGTATCACCAAAAACTCGAATTGGCCATAATGGCACTTGAAAGCAAAATCTAACGAACATCCTGGTCCTTCACCTGGATCTGACGGTATCCCAACCTCAGATCGATCTTGGAGAAGAATTTCGATACCCTCAGCTCATCCACCAACTCATCAATCTTGGGGATGGGGTATCGTTTCTTCATCGTCTTTTTGTTGAGTGCCATGTAATCGATGCACATCCGAATGTGTCATCCTTCTACTTTACCAGCACAACAACTTTTGCTGAACATTTAGATGACCCGTCATAAGTTGGCAAGAAAAATTTTCCCATGGTACATTGCAGCTCACCTCCCTGCGTGTACCCACCACCTCTTTTCTAGTTGCGGAGTTTGTTGTTCTTGAGCTAGCAGAGATCGTGGAAAGAGAGAGCTTCACCAAACTCTCGCCCATATGACTGATACTCTGCAAAATAGTCCCCGTAATGAGCCATCTCCGGCTCCTGGGGTCCTCCCGTTCCTGTACTTGCAGTCAAGAATGTGGGCATAGTGGAACGTGGGGGGGTGCGTAGCACCACCTGCTATGCTGTGTTCTGCTCCTGTGTGTGATGGGAAGTGTCGGATCCCTCGCAGATGTGAAAACCCCTTGGGGTTTCACGCTGTCTATTCTCCCCAGCAATCTTCTGACCCATCTCCTCTATCTTCCTCGAGACCTCCTGTATAGACTTCAAGAGGAGATTCTGGAACTCCTCGTCATCTATTTCTTCTGCCATATGTGCTTCCTCCTCTATGTCCTTAACTAGGACGCCGTCCACCTATCCAAATGTGGCCTCAAGCCTCTGCTCTCAGCTCCTGTACCGCTGCTTCTGGTAAGTGATGTATTCTTTGTCTCCGGGCGTCATAGACTGATCTGCTCCACAGGCTGAGCCAAGTCTATGAGCTCTGATACCACTGTAATATTTCGAATAGGAAATAAACAACAATATAAAGCAACATAAACAAAAACTACAGAAAATAAAGAGACACCATGAAAAACACTGCAAACATTTAGAAAAGCTGAGCCATTTTATTATAAATCTTAAAGAGGGAATGAGTACAAGAGGTGATCAGAATGATGGCATCTTGGCTTGCTCAAGGCAATCTGAAATAACTCTCAAAACCCTGCTGGGAATGGTTGTTTTCTCCCTGGACTACGTAACTCCCTAAGCTGCTGCTGTTGCTAGAAAATGTTGCTTCTGCCTGAAATAGAGTTGCTCTTTGGGGTTGTTCCCCTGCTCAAAAAATTGTGAAACTTCGGGTATGAACTCTTCTCCAAAAACCCAGAAAAAAACCAGGAAGGAATTCTGGAAAGGTTGACTCCGAAATTTGACCCCCTTGGGAAAATTACGCACTCCTAGTGAGTACGTTGGCCCCTGAACTGTATGACAAGAAATGCTGGCCTCCTACTACTCAAAAAGATGACTTGTGAAGGGTTGATCCCTTCACACTTCTCCCGGACTAAAACTCCAGATCTCCCTTCACTCCCGGTGCTGTCTTCCTCCAAAACTGCATAATCTCTGAGTGTGACTGCGCTACCTTAGTGACTGCGTAGCTCTTGGCTGAAAGGCTCTGCGTCCTTTGCTCTGAAAATCGATGGTGAAGCTCCTCATCTAAGCGGGCACTCGAAGTCTCGCGAGGCTGAGGTTGGGATCTCCGCTCGGAGACACCCATGTGCTGAACAACACTTGCAGACTTAGCTAAATAGCATAAGCGTGCTCAATATCAGTTAGACAAAAATTCTGAAGATGCATAATAGAATGAATGAGTAGCGAGCCTCTCCCTCCTTTTATGCTTAAGACCCTAGCTCTCCCTTGGGCCCCACTATGTTGCGCTATCTCCTCAAGCCACGTTGTCCTAGCCCACGTTGCCACTGTGCTGCCTGGCCCATGCTACCTTTGCGCTATCCCTGGCCCTGCGCTGTCACTTGGCTCCCTTGGGCCCCATGCTGAAATTAGAATAATGTTTAAGTGACTTTAGGGAGTTTATTTATCCTAAGTTGGGTTATGGGTCCCATCACCCCTTTGTTTTATGACTGAACATTAGAAAAGAAAAAATCTGAGGAAAAAGTAATATTAGATATTATTTTTGGGATTCAACTGCGTTAAGAAAGTCATTCATCTATAACCATTTCCATGAGATGTAGTCGTAACTGACTAATTTCTCATGATTTTTGAATTGTCCACTTAGCATCATTGCATCGGGTGATGCTCAAAGGGGTGAAGAAGTGGGATTGAAACTAGTGAAATCAATCATATAGCGTCAATCATCACTTCTGGGGCTTGCACCCGGTAACCAGGGCTTCTTGGGAGGTCACCCATCCCAGAACTCCTTTGGCTCAAGCGCGCTTAACTGTGGAGTTTTCCCCACAATCAAGCCCACTTAGCTTGCTACCCCATTTGCAAAACTGTAATATTCCCAATTAGCGATAACTATTTGGAAATATTAATTTTGACCAATTTTGCCTTATTATAGTTGGAGCATGAATAAAGTGAGTGAAATATTAAATAACTCACTTAGGATAAAGTGTTTCCCTAAAGTCCACATCTTATTTGAGGAAGTGGGGCCTAGTGACCAGTGGACAGCGCAAGGAGAGGGGGACGTAGACCACGTGGGTAGTGTGGGGCCTACCTCACGCAGTTGAGAGGGGCAGCGTGGGCCAAGGGGCATGTAGGAGATGGTGGGCCCTAGGGTTGAGAGAGGCCCATCATGATAAAAGGGAGGAGAGCCTCTTCATTTGATCATTCATGTTTATGCATATTGGAGCTTGTCATTCGACTTGGAGCACGCTGGCTGTTTAGCTTGTCTGCAATACTGTTTAGTACACCGGGTGTCTCCGTGCGGAGATCCCACCCTCAGCCCCAGGAGACTTCAAGTGCTTGCTTGGGTGAGGTATTCTATCAGCATTTTTGTAGGAGGATTGGTGGTTGCATTCGTGAAGGAGGAGAGCATAGAGGGACTGCGCAGTCTTGAGAGAGGGGGACACAGTTCATCTTGGGAGGGCTCCGGATTGGAGCCATTTTGGAGGATTCAGGCCGGAGGATTGAGCAAGGGGCCAACCCTTGCCTATTGGAGACTTTTGGGAGAGAAAGATACCATATTTTGGAGGGTAGCATTCAGCACCAGCGTGGCCCTTGAGAGGATAGCGTAGATCCTCAAGGGAGGCATTTTCGGGGGTCGACCATTTCAGAAACGCTCTCTGGGCTTTTCTGGGTATTGTGAGTAGAGGCCGATTCCAGAGTATCAGCATTTTCCGAGTAGGAGAGCAGCCCCAAATACTCATTTTGGTTCCAGCAACTGCAGCAGCATAGCAATATTTCAGCAGTTGGAGTTACAGTAGAAAGCAGTCATTTCCCTTGATATTCTAAGAGTATTCCTACCCTTGCCTGGTGCAAGTCGAGGTGCCATCATTCTGATCACCTCCTATACTTCTTTATATCTCTCAGTATAATAAAATGGCTTAGCATTCTCTCTATTTCATGTGTATCTGCTTCATGGTTTATTTCTAGCATTATATGTCTTGTTATATGCTTTGTATTACTGTCTATTTCCCCTTTGGGATATTACAGTGGTATTAGAGCTCATAGACCTGGCTCAGCCTGTGGAGCGAGTTGTCTATGACACCGGAAGAGAAGCCGTATATTTTCTACAGAGGTAGAAAGTACCGTGACCGAGAGCGTAGGTTGCAAATCACCTACGGAGAGGGTGACTGCGCTCCAGTAGTGGATGCAGAGCAGGAGGAACCGATGGCAGATGATAAGTGACGTGAAGAAGTTTGGGGAAATTCTCCTCAAGTCAGTACAGGATCTGTCAAGGCAGATTGAGGTGATGGGACAGAGATTCATTGCTGTAGAGGCTAAGCAGCGTGAAACCCCAAGGGGTTTCCAGATTGATGAGGGATCAGGCACATCCCACCATTTGCATCAGCACGATGCCACTCAGCACATGGCATCTCATGCACCCACACGTTCCACTATGCCCACTTTTATGGCTATAGACACAGGGGCAGGAGCACAGCAAGAGCAGGAACCTGGCCACATGGGTGATTACTCTGCTGAGTACCAGGCATGCGAGCAGGAGTTTAGGGATGCCCTTTCATTTCGTGATTTTGTCCAGCTCCAGCGGGGCAGCAGACCCCGCGACCATCATAGGGGACATTGGCATTATCACGACAGAGACACTCAGCATATGATGAGCAGGTTCCATTTGCCTATGTTTGATGATTCATCAAACAGTTCGGCAAAGGCTTGGGTAGAGAAGCTGGACATATACTTCCACCTCAACCAGATGGCAGAGATGGAGGCCATCAAGGTGGCAGCGCTGCATCTAGATGGTGAGGCCCAAGATTGGTGTTTCCACAGGATGGTTACACTCGGGCACTCGACAGTGACAGCTTATGCCAAGTTCACCTGGAGGTTGATAGAGAGGTTTGATCGGAGGGATCCGGAGGAGCACTTTGTTGAGCTAACGAGGCTCAAGCAGACCGAGAGTTCGGATACATACATCTCAGATTTCTTGAGACTCTCGGTGATGGTACTAGATCTATCCGCGGCACGGATGATCTACATGTTCATTGATGGGCTAGCAAAGCCGCTTCGGGGATTGGTCAGATCCACTAGACCGACCACGCTCCATGACACAGTTGGCAGGACACGGGACTTGCAGGATGCCTTACCCAGGACCAGGACGCCTTACCCCCAGAGACAGACCTTCCCTCCTAAGGGGAAGGATGTGAGGATTCCGTCTCCAAAGGGGAATCAAGGTAGAGGACAGTTGGATGATGATGCCAGGAGGGAGTTGAAGAAGAAGAGATTGTGTTTCACTTGTCAGGAGTCGTGGGCACCAGGACATAGATGTGTTGTTGGCAAAGCACATTATATCGAGGTCTTCTCTGAGAGCAGCGGGGAAGAAGATGAGTATGATGACGTGGGGGCAGGGGGCAGCCATGCAGCGCAGGATCATTTGCCACCTCCACCGCCAGGAGTAGGAGGTGCAACCTTTGTACCTACCGGAGGGACCCTTGCCGCATTGCGGGGAGTTCCCAAGTATCTGACGCTGCGCGTCCGAGGCACAGTGCGGGGGCAGCAAGTATCAGTACTGGTGGACAGTGGGGCAACCCACAACTTCATCGATGCACAGATGGTAGAGCGGAGAGGCATACAGACACAAAGCTTCGATGGGTTTTCAGTGTTGGTCCTAGGAGATCAGACTATGTAGTGTGCCAGATATGTCCCAGCGCTGGCAGTGACGATAGGCACCTACACAGTGACTGACCACTTTTTCGTGGTTAACATACCAGATACCAATGTGGTATTAGGAGTACAGTGGCTGATCACTCTAGGGAAGGTCACCACAGATTGGGAGGCCTTGGAGATGGAGTGGGATGACAAGAAGACCAGGAAGCACGAGAAGATACGGGGCATGCATACTTACCCACCTCAGACAGTTTCAGCTCACCGGATGGAGGCAAACTTTCGGAAGGGAGACATAGAGTGGGCAGTAGAGATGCGTGCATCAAAGGCAGAGACTACCAGGCAGACAGTTCATCCAGAGGTACAGGCCATCCTTGACAGGTATGCCACAGTGTTTGGGGAGATAACACCAGGACAGCCACTGGATTAGGGATTTGAGCATATGATTGAGCTAGAGAAGGGCATACAAGCCGTCATTACCACACCCTATAAGCACCCCAAGGCCTATCGAGATGAGATTGAGCGAGCTATCCACGAGTTGTTAGCTCTTGGACACATTCGGACTAGCACCAGCCCTTTCACTTCTTCGGTAGTGTTGGTGAAGAAGAAGGACGGCACATTGAGGATGTGCATTGATTACAGGGCCCTGAACAAAAAGACCATGAAGAACAAGTACCCTATTCCATGGATTGACGAGCTGATGGATAAGTTGAGAGGGGCACGGTTCTTCTCAAAAATTGATTTGAGATCCGGGTACCATCAGATTCGCGTGAGGGAACAGGACATTCCCAAGACCTCTTTCAGGTGCCACTATGGCCATTTCGAGTTCTTGGTGATGCCCTTCGGGCTAACCAATGCACCAGCCACCTTCCAGTCATGTATGAACCACATTTTCCGCAACCACCTGAGGAAGTGTGTGTTGGTCTTCTTTGATGATATATTGATATATAGCAGGACATGGGAGGAGCATCTCCAGCACATAGAGGCAGTGTTGCGTATTTTGGAGGAGCAGCAGTTTTATGCTAAGCTCTCCAAGTGTGAGTTTGGGTTGACGGAGATGCTATACTTGGGACACATCATAGGGGTGAACGGAGTGAGGGTCCACGAGGAGAAGATCAGGGCCATCAGGGATTGGCCAGAGCCGAGAAGTGTGACAGAACTTCGGGGGTTTGTGGGTATCTGCACCTATTACAGGAAGTTCGTCAAGAGTTTCTCTCAGCTTGCTGCACCCCTTACATGTTTGACAAAGAAGGGGGCATTCAGTTGGACAGACACAGCATAGTGAGCCTTTGATAAGCTCAAGGAGGTGATGAGCAGCTGTCCAGTGCTAGCATTACCAGACTTCACGTAGCCATTCGTTCTAGAGTGTGATGCATCAAGAGAGGGGATAGGCACAGTGTTGATGCAGGGAGGCCACCCTGTAGCTTTTGAGAGCCGAAAGCTCCTACCACATGAGCGGTTGTATGCCATATACGACAAGGAGATGTTGGCCATCATGCATGCATTGGCCAAATTCCGACAGTACCTGGTAGGTAACAAGTTTAGGGTGAGGACTGACCACAACAGCCTCAAGTTTTTCTTAGAGCAGAAACAGCTACAGGAGAGGCAGCAGAAGTGGGTCAGCAAGATCCAAGCCTACGACTTTGACATCGAGTATGTCAAAGGGAAGAACAACGTGGTGGCTGATGCACTTTCACGCAGACCCGCCACGTTGTCTCTGATGAGTTTGGACGCAGATTAGAGGGCTCGACTATTGGTGGAGTACTCCAAGGACAGGTTTGCTTATGAGGTTTTGGATGGACAGGTGACAGATGACAGATATAGGGTGATGGATGAGATCATCTACTACAGGGACAAGATCGTCTTGACTGAGGGCTCTTAGCTCAAGAAGAAGATATTGCAAGCTTCTCACGATTCACCATTGTCTGGCCATCAGGGGTTTACCAAAACCTATAGGGCCATCAGGGAGAGGTTCTCATGGAAGGGCCTCAAGGAGGACGTACTCCAGCATGTCAGGGAGTGCGAGGTTTGTCAGTGCAACAAGGGGGAGATGAACCATTCGGCAGGTTTGTTGCAGCCTCTTCCCATTCCAGAGGGGAAATGGGAGAGTATCTTGATGGATTTCATCACAGGGTTGCCCATGCTACAGGGCAAGGATTGTATATTCATCGTCGTTGATCGACTGATGAAATATGCGCATTTTTTCGCCATATCCGCACATTATACAGCAGCACAAGTGGCGGAGCTGTTCTTCAAGGACATCTTCAGGTTACATGGTCTTCCCAAGACTATTGTCAGTGACAGGGACAGCCGCTTCATGGGCGGGTTTTGGCAGGAGCTTTTTTGGCTGGTGGGGACAGAGTTGACACTGAGCACTAGCTACCACCCACAGACAGATGGGCAGACAGAGATAGTTAACAAGTGGCTGGAGGGCTAATTGCGTAACTATGTCAGTGGGCAGCAGAGAGCATGGCTGAAGTGGCTGCACCTAGGAGAGTACTGCTACAACAAAACACATCACATGACCATCGGTATGTCTCCGTTTTACACATTATATGGTTATCATGCTTTATCTTTTGTTGATGTGATGTTTGGTGCCAGCAAGGCTCCGAGAGCCAAGGACTAGATCTAAGAGAGTCAATACATCCTCCGAGCTCTCAAGGATAACATGGCTACAGCGCAGAACCAGCAGAAGCTATATGCCGACAAGGGTTGGGTGGAGAGACATTTTGACATAGGGGACTTGGTCTACCTACGTTTGCAGCCATACCGACAGTCTACTCTGAAGCAGAAAGGAGCTTAGAAGCTCAAGCCCCGTTTTTATGGGCCTTACAGGGTGATACGCAGAGTTGGGCAGGTTGCTTATGAGTTGGAGCTACCCTAGGGCAGCAAGATTCATAACATCTTTCACGTATCGTGCTTGAAGAAGGCACTAGGACAGCAGGTGACAGTGACAGAGGAGCTTCCACCTACGGATGATGAGGGGCACTTAGTGCTACAGCCGGAGGCCATTATTGACACCCGGGAGAGACAGTTGCAGAGCAGGACAGTCCGAGAATTCTTAGTGAGATGGAAGAATTTGCTGGATGAGGATGCCGCTTGGGAGAGTGAGAAGATCTTGCAGCATCCATCACTACAGTTGCTTGAGGTCAAGCAACATTTTGCCCAAGGAGACTGTAATATTCCCAATTAGTGATAGCTAATTGGAAATATTAATTTTGACCAATTTTGCCTTATTATAGTTGGAGCATGAATAAAGTGAGTGAAATATTAAATAACTCACTTAGGATAAAGTGTTTCCCTAAAGTCCACATTGTATTTGAGGAAGTGGGGCCTAGTGGCCAAGTGGACAGCGCAGGGAGAGAGGGACGTAGACCACGTGGGCAGCGTGGGGCCTACCTCACGTAGTTGAGAGGGGCAGCATGGGCCAAGGGACACGTAGGAGATGGTGGGGCCTAGGGTTGAGAGAGGCCCATCGTGATAAAAGGGAGAAAAGCCTCTTCATTTGATCATTCATGTTTATGCATATTAGAGCTTGTCATTCGACTTGGAGCACACTGGCTGTTTAGCTTGTCTGCAGTACTGTTTAGTACACCGGGTGTCTCCGTGTGGAGAGCCCACCCTCAGCCCCGGGAGACTTTGAGTGCTTGCTCGGGTGAGGTATTCTGTCAGCGTTTTTGCAGGAGGATTGGTGGTTGCATTCGTGGAGGAGCAGAGCATAGAGGGACTGCGCAGTCTTGAGAGAGGGGGATGCAGTTCATCTTGGGAGGGCTCTGGATTAGAGCCATTTTGGAGGATTCAGGCCGGAGGATTGAGCAAGGGGCTAGCCCTTGCCTATTGGAGACATTTGGGAGAGAGGGAGACAATATTTTGGAGGGTAGCATTCAGCACCAGCGTTGCCCTTGGGAGGATAGCGTAGATCCTCAAGGGAGGCATTTTCGGGGGTCGACCATTTCAGAAACACTCTCTAGGCTTTTCTGTGTATTGTGAGTAGAGGCCGATTCCAGAGTATCAGCGTTTTCCGAGTAGGGGAGCAGCCCAAAATACTCATTTTGGTTCTAGCAGTTGCAGCAACACAGCAGTATTTCAGCAGTTGGAGTTACAGCAGAGAGCAGCCATTTCCCTTGATATTCTGAGAGTATTCCTACACTTGCCTGGTGCAAGTCGAGGTGCCATCATTCTGATCACCTCCTATACTTCTTTATATTTCTCAGTATAATAAAATGGCTTATAATTCTCTCTATTTCATGTGTATCTGCTTCATGGTTTGCTTCTAGCACTATATGTCTTGTTATATGCTTTGTATTATTGTCTATTTCCCCTTCGGGATATTACAAAAACCTTAGCAAGTATTGTGCCTCGTGAACCATTCAAGTATAGATCCCTTTACTCTTTGTATTTTAAGTATGAGGGGTTTCCGCAGTGCATTATATTAGATATTACTTTTGGGATTCAACTGCGTTAAGAAAGTCATTCATCTATGACCATTTCCATGAGAGGTAGTCGTAACTGACTAATTTCTCATGATTTTTGAATCGTCCACGTAGCACTCATTACATCGGGTGATGCTCACAGGGGTGAAGAAGTGGGATTGAAACTAGTGAAATCAATCACATAGCGTCAATCATCACTTTCGGGGCTTGCACCCAGTAACCAAGACTTCCCGGGAGGTCCCCATCCCAGAACTCCTCTGGCTCAAGCGCGCTTAACTGTGGATTTTTCCCCATAATCAAGCCCACTTGGCTTGCTACCCCATTTGCAAAACCTTAGCAAGTATTGTGCCTCATGAACCATCTGCTAGAGATATATATTATATTAGATATTATTTTTGGGATTCAACTGCGTTAAGAAAGTCATTCATCTATGACCATTTCCATGAGAGGTAGTCGTAACTGACTAATTTATCATGATTTTTGAATCGTCCACTTAGCACTCATTGCATCGGGTGATGCTCACAGGGGTGAAGAAGTGGGGCTGAAACTAGTGAAATCAATCACATAGCGTCAATCATCACTTCCGAGGCTTACATCCGGTAACCAAGACTTCTCGGGAGGTCACCCATCCCAGAACTCCTCTGGCTCAAGCGCTTTTAACTGTGGAGTTTTCCCCACAATCAAGCCCACTTAGCTAGCTACCCCATTTGCAAAACCTTAGCATGTTATGACTACCTCTCATGGAAATGGTCATAGATGAATGACTTTCTAACGCAGTTGAATCCCAAAAATAATATCTAATATAATGCACTGCGGAAACCCCTCATACTTAAAATTAATTTTGCCAATTAGTTGTTGCTAATTGGGAATATTACATACTTTCCTTAGCTCTTCTTCTGCAACGCTCACCATCACAGGAAGATTGTGATGTGCTTTCAGCATCCTCTTTCCTTGATGGTTTTGGCAACGGCTTGGATTCTTTGCTTTAGGAATCCCTTGTTTCTGTTTCCTTTGAACATTCTCCTTCAATAAACCCTAATCCTACAAATTAAGGCCTTCGTACAACCTCCAATGGCTAAGTAATTCCTTGGCCATTAACACTAAGTCCTCCTCCTTTATACCCCATCTTGGTGAGGAGTTTCATGTCGATCCCTGTAATAGGTATCTCAATGCTTCCAATAGAAATAGCATCATGAGAAGGAGGAGTTTCCTTTACCCTCGATTATGGGGATGATAGTTGGTCATCTTATTTGACCAACTCTCCTTTTGTAGTGGAACATTCTCCAATTTGTTCCTCCACAACCTGCTCTAACCTGAGCCTCAATTTCTACTTCTCTTCCTCTACATCTTGTAGAAGCATTCTAAGCTCTACATTCTCTGCTTTAATGCAATGTTGATCTCTTCCAACTCTTGAAGTCTTGCTCACTTCAGTCCTTTTCTCATGATGACATTCACAATCCCTGGAAAAATGGTCAGACCACTCTGATACCACTTGATCTGAAAAAAAAATTTGAATACTTCTCAAACAAAAATATTCGTTACAGGACCTTTTACTGACACCTATATTTGCAAGTGAAACATGAGAAATACATTCTCAAACAATCCATCAACATAAACAAGAAGCAAATAACCAAGAAGCATTAATAACACAACAAGTGATAACAAAGTTCATCCAATGTGGACTACGTCTTTGGGCCCTTGATCAAGAGTGGAGAGACAACTTCATCAATATCTGCAAAGGAAGATGAGTACATGGTAAAATCTATGTCAACACCCAGATGAAACTCTTATCTCTAGTGGCATGTCTCTCCAAAGAGATGTTCTCCTATGAAGAACTCTCATTCACAAGACGTTCTCCTTCAACATGACAAAGGAATGATCTCTCACAAAAGTGGCATAAAAATGGACCTCTCACATAAAGTGGCACAAAATGGTCATCTTGAATCTGCTGATCAGATTCAAATCATATTCATCATCATCATGATTGTCTCGCAATTCTGAGACCAATGGCTGTAAACATGACTATTGTTGTCACCTGTCACACCATCTTATGTTTGTGTCAAATGGTCTTATTTTTCATCCCTGGTGTAGAGAAGGACAGATGCAATCTTGATGTTCCAAAGGGAAAACCGAAAAAGGAGAGCCGAAATAAAAGGGAGAGCTGAAATTTCAGAACCAAAATCCAAAGAGGAACACCGAAATTTAGGGGCCAAAACCTCAGAGTTGGCTGAAATAAGACAGGAGACCTGAAATTTTGAAGCCGACATTGAGAGGAGGTGTTGAAATATCAGGGGCCCGATATCGGAAGACTAGACCTAGGAGCAGACAGACATCCGAACCTCGGGACTCTTTATCAATTGAATTCTTTATTAAATGCTAAGGTTTGGAGGAGGAGTTTTACAAAGGAATTCATTCGCAAAACTAAGGACCCAGGGACTCTTTCTCTCTCCTCAAGACAAGAGACATAGCAACAAATAATTGGTCCCGAGGAGCAGACGTGGCAGATGATGTCAGCACGACGTGGTCGTACGATGGACACATGGCAATCAATTTCGGTATTTATGGGAGCCTAATGGGGTGAATCTGGGTGACACGTGTCACCACTAAGGAGGCGCCATGTGGAGGCAGTGACGTCAGCATGACATCATTTCGGGGGCAAACATTTCGGAAGGATAGGCCATCATAGCTCTATTTCAATTGGAATTGGAAGAACTTCCGATGAGAAGGGGCTTCGATGTTGTATGGCACTCGGTCATGGGAAACTAAGAAGACCAAGGGCGCAGAGCTAGTTCTAGCACCTAAGTTTTATAGAGGATATCAGAGGGAGGTAGCATTAGAGCTTTGTTTTAATTCCATTTTGAATAGCTTCCGATGGTGGGGCTCCGAAGTGGAGAGGCACTTGGTCGCAGGAATTCAAAAGAACCAAGGGCGAGAGCGGATGCACAGGGATATAGGCCCTGGCAGGATTCCAAAGGCCTTAGCACCTAAGCACTAAGTTGTCGATCACAACGCCTAGTCCCATGGAGGAAATGTGATGAGGGGGTAAACAAAAAGGGGTTGAAATGGTTTCACAATGCAGTATTGTTGAACGACCCATCGAACATATCAACAACTCAGGGTGACAGTGTACCCTAGATCAACCAAACCCAACACCAAAAATTGTGCGGAGGTTAAAGTGACGAATGGTCCCGCAAGTAGTATCGGAAAACCTCCCATCAAAAATATCAAGGGTCCAGATTCAACTCGACACCACTCCTCCCAAATACCACAAACTGCTCAGGTGCCCCCGTAAATAGGTGATGGTTTTTGTTAATGTTGTATGGATGATGACAAGGCTAGGAACCGAAACCCTTAGTACTATACCAATGGTCACCGATAGTGGTCCTATGGTGGATACACAGAAAAGGCGTTAAGCAAGAGGAGATAAGGGCAATCAGAGTTTTTTGTTTTCATAACATATTCTTAACAAATGTTACAGGATGTATTGGGCTCTGATAATGTATCACATAGATAATAAAGGATGAATGAGTCGGCAACTATGTCAGGGGGCATCTTCAACACCACCACACCTGATCATGGTCAGCTCCAAGAGGGAATAATCCAAGCGGTTGGAGGAAAAAAGCGACAGGCGTATTGGCAGGTAACCATGAAGGAATATCGTGGCATAGGCATGGCCTGATTAGAGGCAAATAGAGGAAGCGGCATGGAGATATTTTTTAGTGTCCATCATGACACCTCCCGTTTCTTATGTTTTTCATGTTTTGTAGATATTTCATTTTCAAGAAAAGAATTAGTTTTGTTTTGTAATCATTACGATCCTCGCATGCTCAGACAGCTGGTAGTTCAGACAGCTAGGGCATTAGAAGATATTTTGTAACTTGTTTTTCTTTGACTCTCCCTATAAAGGGAGAGAAGAAACTCCTTAGAAAGGTTCCCAAATTCTGCTCTGAAGGGTTCCTATTAGAAAAATTATATATTACAGAGTAATGGAACACATAATATATGCAGAAACACAAACATATAAAACAAGAGAAATACAAATATACACGGCTCACCCAATTTGGGCTATGTCCACCCCGAAGAACCAGTGCTTCCTTTATATTATCCAACAAGATGAAGAGACACAACCTACAGCAAATCCGCTATAATATCCTCTACTCCCTCTCACAGTCCCCCTTTCTATTTCTCGCTCATAATAAACATACCATACACAGTCGTAATACAATACCCTCATACGAAACGAGGGGTTGCCTTCTAGGGCAAAAAACCCTACATTAAACATAACTTCTACCCTCAGATCATCTGCCTAATGAACGGCCCAAATTGACTATGAAATTACAATATTTTACAAAGAAATTTTACATCTGTTTTTAGCTTTAAGGGTGTTGCCCCGAAACCCCTGTCGGGGAACCGCTGGCCCCAGGACCCCCCAGATGGGGGGGATTAGCCCCCCCGGACCCCCGCGGGGGCGACAATTCCCACCCGCACCCCCCCGCGTGGAGGGGTGTACATCCAACTGAAACAAAGACCTCTGAATTAGGATGAAAATCAAGCTCCACACCCAACAATCTCCCACTTGGAGACTGATTGTAGCAACTCCACCACTGCTTCATTTGTTGGACAATGACTCCACTTTGGACCTGGTTGTTTCTCATCTTCATCTTCATACTTGAAGACCAATTGAAACTGAGCAAAATCTCAGTTTCTCCCTGGTTAAATCTTTTGTTAACATATCTGCAGGATTCTGGCTAGTGTGTATCTTTTCCAGCGTCAATTGTCCATCTTCCAACATTGATCGTACGAAATGGTACTTGAGTTGTATGTGTTTAGTCCTGGAATGAAATGTTGAGTACTTTGCAAGATGAATGGCACTCTGGTTGTCACTGTATAACCTTCCCATCTCCTGCTTCTTACCCAATTCATCCATAAACTTTTGTAACCAAATTATTTCTTTACCAACCTCTGTAGCAGCAACATACTCTGCTTCTGTTGTTGAAAGTGCAACAACACTTCGCATTTTTGAAACCCAACTAACAGTTGTTTCACCTATAGTAAATACACACCCTGTAGTTCTCCTCCTGTTATCTCTATCACCTGCCATATCTACATCAACATATCCCTGTAGAGCAATGTTTGAACCACCAAAGCATAATGCTTGATTTGTGGTACCTTCAATATCCAGAATCCCATTTCTAAATGCCATCCAAATGTTCTTTCAGATTGTCATGTACCTACTTACAACTCCTACCGCATGTGCAATATCATAGTTTGTGCGTACCATTGCATTACATTACTTCCGGAATCACATGAATATGGAATTTAGACATATAATCCATTTCTTCGATCTAAACATCTCCCATCGGGTTTGAATGGCATGTGTAGGTAACTATTATTCATTTGCATATTACCCTTTTTACCCTTTCCAACACCTTTGCATGTACCTAATTCGAGACAATGTTAATTTCAGGATTTTCATGTCTCTAGTTATCATACTAAATAATTTGTTTATGTTCTCCTAAATCTTTCATTGTAAATTAACTACAATTTTCTTGAAAGACATTTATTTCCGTGATGTTGGATCTGGGTAATACATGTCAATACATATTGTCAACAATATAATATAGCTGCCATCATTTTGTTTTTTCATTTAAACACAATGATCAGAGTGACATCTAGTATAACCTTGTCCAGACATAAATTTGCCAAATTTTAGATACCACTGCCTTGGAGCCTCTTTTAAGCCATACAAGCCCTTCTTTAACTTGCACACTAATTTTTCCTTCCCTTTGACCTCATATCCTTGTGGTTGCTGCATATAGATCTCTTCCTCCAAATCTTGGAGAAATGTTGTCTTTACATCTCACTGTTCAAGATGCAAATCTTTCACTGCTACAAGACTTAAAATAGTTCTGATTGAAGTCATCTTAACAACAGGTGAAAATATTTCATCAAAGTCAATACCTTTAATCTGTGCAAACCCCTTCACCACAAGTCTAGAATTGTACCTCTGTTTTCCTCCATCTTCTTCCTTCAGCCTATAAACCCATTTATTCTGCAATGTTGTTTTACCTGCATGCAACCTATTAATTTTGGAAAACTAGGTCCAAACTCCATGTTGTGACGCTCAAATGACGATGCCAATATTGTTATTGGATTCCTCTTTCGGAGAGGTGCAAGATCGATCTAAAGATCATCTTGATCCAATCAACAGAACATTTATTTTGAATTTATTCAAAATATGTGCAAGTCGGCCTGAAGGTTTTGTGCCCCAGCAGTTGTGTCACACACCCTCATTGATGGATATATATTGGTCAATGTTGGAGGACATTTTCACTCATATCATCCTCTCACATTTCTTTCTCCTCATCTGATTGGTTCGATCACCTTGAAGCTCTTCTCTTCACACGTGGGAAAATTTCAACAAGCAACAAATTTTTGTTTTGAGCCTAGGGTTTCTGCCGCATCGTTGACTTTGGTCAACGCAAGGTCAAATTGACCAGAAACTCTCCCAAACTTTCGATTTTCTGAATCCGCATTTTTTTGGCACTATTCCCGAGGCTGGACATTGACTTTGACTTGGCTGCATTGACCTAGCTGCTACTGTTGTTTGCGTTGACCGTTGACTGACAACATTGACTTTTGGGTTGACTATTTTGGTTGTCCTAGAGGGTTCTATGACACTTCTAGTTGGCTGACCATATTAAGACTTTGCTGGTTGAAGCATCTTGTTGACCGTTGTAACACACCAACACACTTATATATTTCTGGCTTGTCTTCTATCGATCTACTGGTATGTTCTATCAGCATTTTACTTTATTGTTTATATGATTGTTGACTGATATTGGGATAAAAAGTAAAGTTGCATCAAGCATAGAACATCTTCAAAAATGTACATGGTATCAGAGTTGAGGTGAAGACAAATCCCTACAATGGCTTTAATGCTAATGACAAATTCACTGGGAAGGATGATTTCCATGCCTAGAAGATGACATTGCATCTTATGTTGGAAGACCAAGATGTCATGGACTATGTGCAGGGTAAAATTCAAGAGCCTCCATCCACTGCATCTGTTGCTGCCAAAACAAAGTACAAGAAGGGGGAAATCAAAGCAAAGCTAATGATCACGGACTCAATTCATAAGAGTTTGGTTGCCTACATCTCTGAGCTGGGCACATCCAAGGAGATGTATGATAAGTTGGTCCACATGTTCAAGGCCAACAATGCGAATCAAGTCCCATTCTTCAAAAATCAATTGAAGAATCTGAAGAAAGGTAGGGATGGGTCTGTTCAATCACATTTTCTGAAGCTGACCGAAATCAGGAATAATCTTCTGGCTATTGGGGAGACAATAGCTAATCGAGAGATGGTTCTCACTGCACTTGGAGGTCTATCATCCAAATCGCATGCATTCAACACTTCCATTCTCAATAACAATTTGATACCTGATTTTGATGAAGTACTATCGAGATGCGTACAACAAGAGACAAGGATGAAGGAATATGAAAAATGAAGGAAATGTTGCCTTCGCTGCTCATACTAAGAAAAAGAACTTTGGTGGTCCAAGGAACAAAGGAAGAGCAGGGGCCCAAGGAAAGAAGGGCAAGTGTTACACTTGCCACAAGCCAGTTCACTATGCTAGAGAATTCCCTTTCAAGAAGGATTCTCCCAATGATGATGACAACAACAACAACAACAACCGAAGGAATGGCAATCAAAGAAACAACAGGTTCAAGGGGAAGAGGAAGGCTCCCTCCGGCGGAAATGGTCAACCCTTCAAAAGGTCGAGAAATTCCAGATATGAGGAATGAAATGTTGTTGATAAAAGAAATGAATTCATTCTTGTATCTGCCCTCTCTGCTATATCTCCACCCGACACTATGGATGTCTGGTTGATAGATAGTGGTGCCTCAAGGCACATCACTGGGTTCAAGGAAGCACTTTCTAATATGGTCGAGAAGGATACTAATCTGGAAATTATCCTTGGAGATAATGCCACATATCTCGTGAAAGGGACAGGGACTGTGGCCCTCCACTTGTCTCAAGGTCAAGTCCTCCGCTTGCAGGGTGTACTCTATGTACCTGATTTGAAAAAGAACCTTGTGTCTATTTCGGCCATGGAAGACAAAGGTTTCAATGTGGCATTCATTGATGGGAAGGTGCGTATCTGGAAGAAGAGTTTCAAGGAAGCTATCACGATTGGGTTTAGAGTTGATACACTCTAACAGGTTGGAGGAAGTACACTAGGAGCGATGACGTGTGATACTATCCGACAGACTAAACTATGGCACCGGAGGTTTGGACACCTTCACTACAAGGCCCTTCTCGAAGCAAGGAAGGTGGTAAGGGGGATGTCCGAGTTCTCAAATAATCATGAAGGAGTATGTCAGGGTTGTGCCGAAGGAAAGCATACAAGGGGACCTATCCCCTCAAGTGTCACAAAGACATTTGATGTCTTGCAATTAGTACATTATGATCTGTCTAGTATATTGCCCGTGACATCCTTGGGAGGATGTTCTTATTATATGATGTTCATAGATGACTTCTCTCGCAAAACCTGGATATACTTTTTGAAGAAAAAGGATGAGGCTTTCATGTGGTTTTGTACCTTCAAAGCCTTGGTGGAAAATCTGACAGGGAAGAAGATCAAGATATTGAGGACCGATAATGGCACTGAATATGTTACGAACGAGTTCAAGAACTTTTGTAGAGACACTGGCGTCAAGAGGGAGACCATAAATGTCTATACTCCTGAGCAGAATGGCGTTGTTGAACGAAAGAACAGGACCATTGTGGAAGTTGCCCGTGCCATGCTATGTGACCAAGGTCTACCGAAGTTTCTATGGGGAGAAGCTGCGAACACTGTTGTGTACATACAAAACCGATGCCCGCATTCCGCTCTGGACTCCAAAACTCACGAAGAGGTTTTCTCCAGTAAGAAACCTAATGTCTCACATTTTAGAGTTTTTGGATGCCCTGTTTATTTTCATGTGCCGAAAGAGAAAAGGAGCAAGCTGGATGCTTCTGGGAAGAAGGGAATGTTTGTGGGCCACAGCGAAACTTCGAAGGCCTATAGAGTCTATGTGCCTGGTCAAAGGGAAGTGGAGATATGCCACGATGTCACCTTTGACGAAGATGCTTCCCTAAGGAAAGTAGTCAATCTTCCAAGATCTGAGGAAGATGATGAAGCAAGGCCTGGAAATCAAGAAGAACTAAAGGATGATATGATGCCCGATGCTGAAGGACCTGTTGACCGCACTTTGTCAACTACCCCATAGCAGTACACACCCATTTTTTCAAATGGGATTCGTCATGTTCGACGTGGTTGCGCCATTCAGATTCCATCATCCAGATTACATCGACAGACGACATTTTGTTATAAATGATGTAAACCCATTCTACATGTTATGATGTAAATGATCTAAGTAAGACCGTCAATGTATGTAACAACCTAGGTAAGCCTAGTATGTTGTTGATGATTTCCATCCTAGGAGGTTTTTTGTCTCACTGATTCACGTAAGTGATCGGAAAAGTTTTTCCCTCCACCCTCACCCCAAAGCTAGGGTGGATTTTATCATCAACATACCAAGTGAGTCATAGTGTTTCTATCGAATCCCTATAAAAGTAGTATGAGCTACTTGGTCTACTAGATCATATTTTTGAGTTGAAGAATTGGGTATTTATTTGAGGGTCTATACGAATGGGTATTCCCCCTTCATGTATGTAAATGTATTATTTAATGTAAAGAGGGTTGGAAAAATAATTAAAATCCCCTCTCAGTCAATTAATTAAATTTTCTGGTCAATTAATTTAAAAAATCTTAAACCAGAAATTTAATTAATTTAGAGTCCTAAGTTAGGATTAAATCTTTAAAGGAAAAATTTGTGGGTCTTTGAAAAATGATTTTGAAAGCCCCGGGCCAAGGGAATATTGAGAATTTTAAGAAATTTTGGACCTTTGGGCCTTGGTGGTTAAGTCAAAGTCAAAATTTTGGAGTAATTAACTCAAAAATAATATTTTTGAGTTAATTAAAATTGAATTAAATGATAAATTCGTTTTTCCCCAAATTTATAATTTCAACGCTCCAGATTAAAAGATGATTAAATCTTTTGGACAGTTGAGATTATTTTGACAAAGATCATCCAAACTAGCCGTTGGAGATTTTGTCCTATAAATTTAGAGGTCTTTGTCAGTCTTAAATCATCCAATCTTAGGATCGTGCACTTGTTCTTAGAAGCTCTTGTAAATTTTTGAGGAATAAAGCATAAGACTTTGGGGTAAATTTTGATGTTCCTTCTCGGATCTATGTGGTGAATTGTCTCTAAACTCTGCTACTTTGTTTTTGCATTTTATGGTTGATGGCCTTCATGGATTAATCTGCATACAGGTATCTTGTGCAGTTTTCTGGATTCATAAAATGACATTTTGATTTTTCTAAAGGATCTTATGTTATTTTCTTAAATCTCTATCAATCTAAGATTCAAATCTAAGTGTGCAAGGAAATTTTTTTTTTAAGATTTGAGCGTCTGAAGAAGTCTTCGGTTGGACCAGCCGACTCTCAATAACATAAATCTGAAAAGCACATTATTTGTTAAATTCCAAATCTATCTTACGAAATTAGTGGTTTTGCAGGATCTCTTAAGGCTTGTCCCTCTCTTTCAATTTCATTTTCTAAAGATGTGCTAAAAGGGTTCAAATTTGGCTTGGAGGGCTTTTTAAATTGTAAATTAGCCTTGTAAATTTATATGCAGTTTTCGTTCTGTTGGGTTTTCTGCAGGATTGCAGGAGGTTTATCAAAAAAAATTAGATCTGCGCATAATTTCAAAAGAAAATTCTCTCTGGTGCATTTAATCAGCATAAAAAACCGGATTTTGACAGGAGAAAATTGATTTGCTGGACGTACTGGGTTTTTCACTGCATAACTTTACCTCCACCATACGCTTCATTTTACACTACCTCAACCTGCATTTTCCTCCTCTGCCATCGAGACTTCTCCGCTGCATCTTTCTTCTTCCTCAGCATCGCCCTTTCTTTTTCCATTCTCGTCCCTGCTCCTTATCAATCTGCATACACAAACAATTTATACACTGCCCATCAAAGCCTCGACTTGCATTAAAACTTCGATAACTAATCTCTTTCTCCTAGCTGCCTTGCCTTCCATTTCTCCACGCTGCTTTCAAGTTCATTCCGCTGCCCACGCATCTTTTCCGTCAAGACCAATCCTCTGCCGTCTGCATCGGATTCTATCTGCGTTCACCATCTCATTTTGCAGCCGTCTCCCCTTGTCGTCCAAACCTGCGTATTCGATCCACACTATCTGCCACTTCACGACGTCAAGCTCCAGCCTGCAAACTCAAACAAATAGCAAACGCAAACATTAAAAAAATCAAATACAAATATATGCGTTCAAAACTTTGGCTATTCGTTTAGATTTTTGTTGTTAATTTGATAGTGTTAGGACTTTTATTTATTTGTTTTAGTTTAGGTGTAGTTTTATTTAACTCGGTTTGTTTAGTTTAGCTTTTAACCTTTTTTTTAATTCGATTTTGGTTATTTTTTGTTTTAGATTTGTAATGTTTAGCTTTAGTTGCAATTTAGTTTAATTTTATTATGGTTTAGTTTAGATTAGCTTTTAGATTTTAATTTTTAGTTTTAGCTGTAGTTTTAGATTAGGATTTTGATTTCTTAGTTCTTTAACTTTGGTTTAATTTAGATTTAGATTTTTTTAAATTTATTTTAAAAATAAAAAATAAAAATAATAAAAAAATAAAAATTTCAAATTTTCTATAGTCAAATAAGCCTCAAATTTTTATCTGAAGTTTGACTGTGGAGCACTTTAATTTTTGAACTAGGTCATATTGGAATAGCTTAATTTCGAAAATACTTCAAGCATCAGGCATTTTTATCTTAAATGATCGTTTCATGATAAGCTTTGTTGATTGGCTCAAGTATCTTAATGAATGATCGTGGCACTTTCTATTGAATATCATTGTGGTCATTTAGCAGCAGTTAATCGTCATTTACTTGTTTGTAATTTGCATAACAGGATCTTGTTTGACTCTATAAGGCACTGGTCTTAAACGTGAAATCTAATTTAGATCTGTGGAATCCCGTTAATTTTATCAAGTATTTGGTGTTATAGCTGTGTCTCCTGGATTTTTTCCTCTTCATTTCTAATAGGGTCTACCTCCCTTAGCTTGTAAAGAGACAGCTTAAATAGAGAGATTGGGGATAAAGGTGACAGCCCCTGATCTGAGCCGTTGTCGCAGTGCCTAGGCAATCTGTGCGACAACATTTTTTTGAGCCGTTGCCGGGGATAGAGTTTTTTTGTCCTTGGTCTTAACGACATTTTATAATCTTCTGATCTTTCATCGCCGTTCATTAGCCTGTCGCAAGGGATCACATTTTCTGGCGACTTTTCATCTCTTCATATTTTCATCGTCTTATCTTTCGTCATATCACTAATCATTTCATCATCGTATCTTTAGCACCTGGACATTTCGGTTGGCTTCTTGTTTGGGTGGCGACTCCACTTATTCATCTATTTACTCCCAGACAAGAATCCCCCCCTGATATCCACCTGCTATCTCTCGATTATTTCTTCTGTTTTAGAATTAGTTTCATGTTCAAGTGGCGACTCCAGTTCTTTCATTTTTTACAAGAGTTCCTGCTAAGAATTTCGCTTCTTGAGGACCTTTAGACTATTCTTGAACACGGATCTATTTCTAAAATCCTAAAAACGATATCATGGATGTTTTTGCCCCGTGTAATTTTGCTAATATTCAGGGTTATCCCCATGATGTCCCTCAAATGGATAAATTACCATCTTTTCAAGGAAATGATGCAGTTAGTGTCAAGTCTCATTTGTTTGCTTTCACTAACTGGTGGAATAGATTTGCAGTTGCAAAAAATAATTTCCATGATGTAAAGATGAAAACTTTTGTTCTTACTTTTGGCGAGGATGTTGCTGAATGGTTTACGAAAAAGCCTGATAATTCATTTGATACTTTTGAATCAATTGTAACTGCCTTTAAGGAAAAGTACGGTGATAAAAGGGAAGACAGGCATTTGGTAAGAGAGATTAGTACCATAAAAAAGAAAGAAAATGAAACGGCTGAAGAATTTAACAGGAGATTTAATGGTATCCTTAGAGAAATATCTCAAAATCATAAACCTCCTGATGGATCTCTTCTGAATTTTTACATTGATGCTTTTGATTCTGATACTTCATATGAGTTAAGGCGGGTTAAAACTGCAAATTATAAGGCTTGTCAATCTTTAGCTGAAGAGCTTGAAAAAGATAAAAGGGCATCTGGGAAGTCTGAAATTCCTGGTTTTGATAGGGTTGCAACTAAGTTAAAAGAACCTAAAGGGAAAGAACCTCTAGAAGATGATGATGACCCTATGAAAAAGTTAATGCAAAAGCTTGAAAGCATGGAGCTTAATCAAGCGAAATTGATCTCTGAACATGCTAAGGAAATAAGTGTCTTACAGGCTAGGTTGGTTCAAATGGAAAGGGCTCAAACGCAGAATTCCCAACCTAGAAATAATAATGCTTTGCAGGAAAGAGGCCTATCTAATGAGCAGAGACTGACAAATCAACTTGAGTTTGCAAATCTTGTGGATGAAGCTCTGCCTTATTGTAGAACCTGTAATGCTCTTCATGAAGAGGTTACTTGCCATGTTGTCAAAAGAATCATAGCTAGTAGAATGGCAGGGTCAAGCCATAAAATTAATGTTGTTGGTAAGGACTATCACATGCATATAGAAGATCATGAAAGTCAGGTTAAGGAACCAGCTCAGATGATTAAGGATGTGCAACCCAATCATACGCAAATGATTCAAAACATGGAAGCTAACCAAATCAATCTTCAAAATAAGATAACTTCCATGGAAGCAAGTCATGCACAAGAAATAAATGTCATGGAAAACAGGTTAAAGACAATGGAAATTAATCATTCTAATCAGATGTCCATCATGGAAGCAAGACACACCCAGGAAATGACTACCATGAAGGAAAATCACTTGTTGGAGATGAGTTCCATACAGAAGAAGTTGGAAAAAATGGAAAAATTACATATACAAAAGTTTCAGCCGAAATTTGATTATGAAGATTCATCAACAGATCATAAGTCTTCTTGTCTGCTAAAGCGATTCCCATCTCATCACAGGGAGGTCACTTCTCCCATTAGAGAAAATTTAACTATGGTTTCAAAGGATGTTGAGAAAGACCAAGCTTATGTGTCACCATTGACAAAGTATATCCAAAATAATATTGATCACGCTCCAGGTTCTTCGGATATTTTGTACAAACATCTTCAAGATGAGGACAAGAAATCTACAGTGGTCTCATTGCTGACATCACAACCCACTCAGAAGAAGAGAAAGAAGCAAAAAGGAAGAAGTAAGTGGTTTGATTCGTCTGATGGTCGAGAGCAGCTTGACATTCGGATAAGACAGAGTCCTACAATTAGCAAGATTGGACATGGCACATCTGAAAAACAGCCCATAGACTTGCCTAAAAGTAGGCAAATGCTCAGCATGCACTATATTGAGCACATATGATGCCACAGGGCATCCTTTGTATTGTATCTCTAACCTTACACCTTGTTATTTCAGCATTTCATTTTATAGTTAGAGTAGATTTATTTTTCATGTTAAGTAGAATAATAAATAAAAGAAGAGCTTCTATTTTTCATGAGCTTAATGTTATATGATGATATTTGGATGGATGCTACTTATGTAATCTTCTGTGTTGCTTGGATGCAGATTCTGGATTCTCACATTCCTTCAATGAAGCAACGTGTCCCCAAGTAGAGCCAGATGTTGACCACACTTTGTCAACTACCCCATAACAGTACACCCCCATTTTTTCAAATGGGATTCGTCATGTTCGACGTGGTTGCGCCATTCAGATTCCATCATCCAGATTACATCGACAGACGACATTTTGTTATAAATGATGTAAACCCATTCTGCATGTTATGATGTAAATGATGTAAGTAAGACTGTCAATGTATGTAACAACCTAGGTAAGCCTAGTATGTTGTTGATGATTTTCATCCTAGGAGGTTTTTTGTCTCACTGATTCACGTAAGTGATCGGCAGAGTTTTTCCCTCCAACCTCACCCCAAAGCTAGGGTGGATTTTATCATCAGCATACTAAGTGAGTCCTAGTGTTTCTATCGAATCCCTGTAAAAGTAGTATGAGCTACTTGGTCTACTAGATCATATTTTTGAGTCGCAGAATTGGGTATTTATTTGAGGGTCTATACAAATGGGTATTCCCCCTTCATGTATGTAAATGTATTATCTAATGTAAAGAGGGTTGAAAAAATAATTAAAATCCCCTCTTAGTCAATTAATTAAATTTTCTGGTCAATTAATTTAAAAAATCTTAAACCAGAAATTTAATTAATTTAGGGTCCTAAGTTAGAATTAAATCTTTAAAGGCAAAATTTGTGGGTCCTTGAAAAATGATTTTGAAAGCCCCAGGCCAATGGAATATTGAGAATTTTAAGAAATTTTGGACCTTTGGGCCTTGGTGGTCAAGTCAAAGTCAAAATTTTGGGGTAATTAACTCAAAAATAATATTTTTGAGTTAATTAAAATTGAATTAAATAATAAATTCGTTTTTCCCCAAATTTATAATTTCAACGCTCCTGATTAAAAGATGATTAAATCTTTTGGACGGTTGAGATTATTTTGACAAGGATCATTCAAACTAGCCGTTGGAGATTTTGTCCTATAAATTTAGAGGTCTTTGTCAGTCTTAAATCATCCGATCTTAGGATCGTGCACTTGTTCTTAAAAGCTCTTGTAAATTTTTGAGGAATAAAGCATAAGACTTTGGGGTTACAAATTTTGATGTTCCTTCTCGGATCTATGTGGTGAATTGTCTCTAAACTCTGCTACTTTGTTTTTTCATTTTATGGTTGATGGTCTTCATGGATTAATCTGCATACAGGTATCTTGTGCAGTTTTCTGGATTCATAAAATGACATTTTGATTTTTCTAAAGGATCTTATGTTATTTTCTTAAATCTCTCTCAATCTAAGGTTCAAATCTAAGTGTGTAGGGGAATTTTTTTTTTAAGATTTGAGCGTCTAGGGAAGTCTTCAATTGGACCAACCGACTCTCCAATGACATATATCTGAAAAGCTTATTATTTGTTAAATTCCAAGTCTATCTTACGAAATTAGTGGTTTTGCAGGATCTCCTAGGGCTTGTGCCTCTCTTTCAATTTCATTTTCTAAAGCTGCGCTAAAAGGGTTCAAATTTGGCTATGACGGCTTTTTAAATTGTAAATTAGCCTTGTAAATTTGTATGCAGTTTTCGTTTTGTTGGGTTTTCTGCAGGATTGCAGGAGGTTTATCAGAAAATTTTAGATTTGGGCATAATTTCAAAAGAAAATTCTCTCTGGTGCATTTAATCAGCATAAAAAACCGGATTTTGACAAGAGAAAATTGATTTGCTGGACGTACTGGGTTTTTCACTACATAACTTTACCTCCACCATACGCTTCATTTTACGCTGCCTCAACCTGCATTTTCCTCCTCCGCCATCGAGACTTCTCTGCTGCATCTTTCTTCTTCCTCAGCATTGCCCTTTCTTTTTCCATTCTTGTCCCTGCTCCTTATCAATTTGCATACACAAACAATTTATACACTGCCCATCAAAGCCTCGACCTACATTAAAACTTTGATAACTAATCTCTTTCTCCTAGCCGTCCTGCCTTCCATTTCTCTACGCTGCTTTCAAGTTCATTCAACTACCCACGCATCTTTTCCATCAAGCCCAATCATCTGTCGTCTGCATCGGATTCTATCTGCGTTCACCATCTCATTTCGCAGCCATCTCCCCTTGTCGTCCAAACCTGCGTATTCGATCCACGCTATCCGCCACTTCACGACGTCAAGCTCCAGCCTGCAAACTCAAACAAATAGCAAACACAAACACTAAAAAAATCAAATACAAATATATGCGTTCAAAACTTTGGCTATTCGTTTAGATTTTCGTTGTTAATTTGATAGCGTTAGGACTTTTATTTATTTGTTTTAGTTTAGATGTAGTTTTATTTAACTCAGTTTGTTTAGTTTAGCTTTTAACCTTTTTTTAATTCGATTTTGGTTATTTTTTGTTTTAGATTTGTAATGTTTAGCTTTAGTTGCAATTTAGTTTAATTTTATTATGGTTTAGTTTAGATTAGCTTTTAGATTTTAATTTTTAGTTTTAGCTGGAGTTTTAGATTAGGATTTTTATTTCTTAGTTCTTTAACTTTGGTTTAATTTAGATTTAGATTTTTTTTAATTTATTTTAAAAATAAAAATTTTCTATAGTCAAATAAGCCTCAAATTTTTATCTAAAGTTTGACTGTGGAGCACTTTAATTTTCGAACTAGGTCATTGGAATAGCTTAATTTCGAAAATACTTCAAGCATCGGGCATTTTTATCTTAAATGATCGTTTCATGATAAGCTTTGTTGATTGGCTCAAGTATCTTAATGAATGATCGTGGCACTTTCTATTGAATATCATTGTGGTCATTTAGCAGCGGTTAATCGTCATTTGCTTGTTTGTAATTTGCATAACGAGATCTTGTTTGACTCTATAAGGCACTGGTCTTAAACGTAAAATCTAATTTAGATCTGTGGAATCCCGTTAATTTTATCAAGTATTTGGTGTTATAGCTATGTCTCCTGGATTTTTTCCTCTACATTTCTAATAGGGTCTACCTCCCTTAGCTTGTAAGGAGACAGTGTAAATAGAGAGATTGGGGATAAAGGTGACAGCCCCTGATCTGAGCCGTTGTCGCGGTGCCTAGACAATCTGTGCGACAACAGGACCGATGGACCCGATTGATCCACCTCTTTCGATGAGGAAGAGACCATCATGGCTCAAGGACACTCTCGAGGATGCCGAGGGTCATATAGCCCCAAGGGGGACATTCCATGAAAGCAAAAAGCCGAATAAATACCAAGGATATCTATCAGCCATGAGTACTATTGTACAATCTGAGCCTGGATCCTTTGAGGAAGCCATAAAGCATCAAGTCTGGAAGGATGCTATGCACGAAGAGTATGAGTCCATAACGAAGAATGATGTATGGGATGTGGTTCCAAGATCGAAGGACAAAGTAGTTGTCACCTCGAAATGGCTCTACAAGATCAAGCATGGATCTGATGGGAGTGTTGAAAAGCTCAAGGCAAGATTTGTTGCCCGTGGTTTCTCTCAAAAGGAAGGCATAGACTATGATGATATATTTCCACCTATGGCCCAATATACCACCATCCGATCTATCATAGCCCTTGCTGCTACGCAAGGATGGAGTCTTCATCAGATGGTTGTGAAGACTGCATTTCTGCATGGTGCGATAAAGGAATAGGTGTATGTGGAGCAACCTCTGGGGTTCGAAGTCCAAGATCGTGACACCCATGTCTGCAGGTTGAAGAAAGCCCTCTATGGGTTGAAGCAAGCACCTAAGGCTCGGTACGAGAGGATAGATAGCTACCTGATGAAGTTGAGCTTCACTCGTAGTAATGCTGATCCAAACTTTTACTTCAAGGTTGATAGAGAAAAGCCTCTCATTCTGGTGTTGTATGTGGATGACCTCTTCCTAATAGGTGTTGGCCCTCTCATTCATCAGTGCAAGAGGGAGCTCGGTGTTGAGTTCGAGATGAAGGACCTAGGATTGATGCATTACTTCCTAGGCTTAGAGGTCTGGCAGAGACCTGGCGAGATTTTCCTTTCTAAAGGAAAATACATTGTGTAGCTTCTTGAAAGATTTGGTATGGTGGACTGTAAGTCCGTGTCGACACCGATGGAGCTCAACTTTAAGAAGTTGAGTGGCAGCGCTGCTGGGCCCGTGTTAGCAAATCCTACTGAGTATCATCAACTCGTAGGGGCCCTGATGTTCTTAGTAAACACTCGTCCGGACGTATGTTTTGCAATGAACAATTTGAGTCAACATATGGTTGAGCCTCATCACACTCATTGGGTTGGTGCCAAGAATCTGTTCAGATATCTTCGAGGCACGATAAAACATGGGCTGAGATACACGGCCGGGAGCATGACACTCCATGGATATACTAATGCCGATTGGGCTAGCAGTGTGGTGGATCGTAAGAGCACATCGGGATGCTGCTTCACACTTGGTTCTGCGTTGATATCATGGATGAGCAGGAAGCAAAAGTCAGTGGCTTTGAGCCCCGCAGAGGCCGAATACATTGCAGCGACTATGGCCTGTTGTGAAGCAGTTTGGTTGCGAAAGCTCTTCAGTGAGCTATTTGAGCATGTGCTAGATACCACCGTGATACTCTGTGATAACCAGAGTGGGATTCGGTTGTCCGAGAATCTCGTGTTCCATGATTGATCCAAGCATATTGATATCAGGTACCACTTTATCTGGGATATGGTACAGCGAGGTGTCGTAAGGCTCGATCATATAGGAACTGATGAGCAGGTCGCGGATATTCTCACAAAGCCCCTGGGGAAGGTCAAGTTCCTAACCTTCCGTGAGAATCTTGGTATCCTGGAACGACACTATGTTGAGTGTCCTGTTGGACGATGAGCTCTTGGAGCTATGGGGAACTTTGGAGATAGCTTCTCGGAGCTATAAGCAACCACAGGGATAGGCTTGCCGAACCTTGTTGGTGTGCTTCTGCCTCACCGTTATGATGATTGAGTTGGTTCACCTCTCATGATCTATGCCCCGTATGTATCCTACCCATTGAGTTCAGGGCTCATGGGAAGTACCTCTCATTTGGCCAGTGAGGTGGGAAAATATAGAGACTAGTAGCAAAGACTAATGGACGCATCAGAGATCGTCGTACTCTCTATCTAGGATGGCACGGTCCAACCACTTGATCTGGGATCAAGTATAGTGAGGTTTCGGACCTCCCACTGACTTCGGGTTGGTATGAGACTCTTTGTGAGTCCTTTAAAGGTTTCAGACCTCTGTGCTGAATCTATCAGCCGGGAATGATGTCTTTGTGACTGACCCACTTCTATTCTGAAATAAAGAAGCCAGCAAAGCAAGTTGCGGCGAGATGACGCACGATGTTTGGATTGCACAGGTGGATGGAGTTCTCCCTAGTTGAGAGGGAGTGTTAATTTTGGACAACTAGGTCCAAACTCCATGTTGTGATGCTCAGATGGAGATGCCAATATTTTTACTGGATTCCTCTTTCAGAGAGGTGCAAGATCGATCTAAAGATCATCTTGATCCGATGAACAGAATATTTATTTTGAATTTATTCAAAATATGTGCAGGTCGGCCTGAAGATTTTGTGCCCTAGCAGTTGTGTCACACATCCTCATTGATGGATATATATTCGTCAACGTTGGAGGAAATTTTCACTCATCTCATCCTCACACATTTCTCTCTCCTCCTCTGATTGGTTCGATCACCTTGAGGCTCTTCTTTTCACACATGGGAAAATTTCAACAAGCAGCAAATTTCTGTTTTCAGCCTAGGGTTTCTGCATTAGCGTTGACTTTGGTCAACGCAAGGTCAAATTGACCTGAAACTCTCCCAAACTTTCGATTTTCTGAATCCGCATTTTTTGGCACTATTCCCAAGGTTGTACATTGACTTTGACTTGGCTGCATTGACCTAGCTACCGCTGTTATTTGCGTTGACCATTCACTGAGAGCGTTGACTTTTGGGTTGACTATTTTGGCTGTCCTAGAGGGTTGTGTGACACTTTTGGTTGGCTAACCATATTGAGACTTTGTTGGTTGAAGCAACCTGTTGATCGTCGTAACGCACCAACACACTTATATATTTCTGGCTTGTCTTCTGTCGATCTACTGATATGTTCTATCAGTATTTTACTTTATTGTTTATGTGATTCCTGACTGATATTGGGAGAAAAAGTAAAGTTGCATCAAGCATAGAACATCTTCAAAAATTTACACAACCTTACTAAGTCCCATGTCTGGTTATGTATTAAGGAGTCCATCTCTTCTTTCATGGCTAGCCCCACTTCTTCCTAGTTTCGACTTGTATTTCTTCTTCATAACATTCGGGTTTACCAAAATCAGTCAACAATAAATAATATAATGAAGGAGCGTATCGTAACTCGTTCAGGGGGTCTACTTATCCTGGTAGATCTTCTGACACCACTTTCAGGTGTTTGAGGTGCCTGTTGTTGTGGTGGTGGTTGTTGTTGTTGTGGCTATGGATTATTATTATTTTCGTTCACCTTTACTTTTTCTATGATCTCATCAAGAGCTGTGTATTCTTTGTTTTCTTTTTCCTGTTTCTTTTCCTGCAACTAATTCTTATACAAAACCTTTTCATTGAATATTACATCTATGCTCCTAATGATTTTGTGATTTTCATAATCATATAAGTCATAACCAAAATCATTAACACCATATCCAATAAAGGTACATTTATTTGATTTTGCCTCAAGCTTTGTTCTCTTTTCTTTATTAATATGGACAAAGGCCTCACAACCAAAAGGCTTTAAAAAAGAGTAGTTTACCTTTTTATCTGTCCATGCCTCCTCAGGAATACCACCATCCAAGGAACTTGAAGGCCCTCTGTTTATTAGAGAAACAACAGTATCTACAGCATCTGCCCAAAATTGTAAAGGCAATCCGACATGCAATCCCATGCACGTTGCATGCTCCACGATTGTTCTGTTCATCCTTTCTGACACACCATTTTCTTGTGGTGTTCTTGGAACTATTTTTTCTCTGTGAATTCCATGCTCTGAACAATACCTATCAAACCCTTTGTTGCAATATTCACCTCCATTTTCTGATCTCAGACACTTCAACTTCTTTCTTGTCTCAATCTCAACCAAAGCTTTCCATTTCTTGAAAGTATCAAACGCATCAGATTTATTCTGAATATAATAAATCCAAGTTTTTCTAGTTGCATCATCAATAAAAGTAACATAATAACGAAAGCCACCGAGAGATGATACCTGAGCAAGCCCCCATACATCTGTATGCACAAGTTCTAATTTTTCAATCTTCTTTTCTTTCCCAACTCTAAGAAATCTGGCTCTCTTTTGTTTTCCATAAATACAATTCTCACAAAAATCCAAATAAATATTCTTCAAACCTGGCAACAAATTTCTTGAGTGAAGAATCTTCATCCCCTTCTCACTCATGCGTCCGAGCCTATGATGCCATAATGTTGCATCTGCTCCTTTGGAAGTTAAAGCATTAACAGAGTTAGAAATACCATTGCATATATACAATGTACCGACCTTTTCTCCTTGTGTTATTACCGGGGCTCCTTTAGTGACCTTCCAAGTTTTATCTGTGAAAGTTGTCACACAACCTTCACTGCCTAACTGCCCTATTGAAATCAGATTTTTCTTCAAATCTAGAACATGCTTACCTCCTTTAATAACCATTGGTTTCCATTCTGTTGTTTTACAAGAACTTTACCCATTCCAACGATTTTACAGGGTTTATCATCACCCAGACGAACCTATCCAAAATCTCCTTGAACATAGTCATGAAAATATTTCTTATCAGGTGTGGCATGGAATGAGACCTCTAAATCTACCACCCAGGAATCAGTAACATTTTCTAAAGAAAGAATCAAAGCATTGTGTAACACATCACCTGTCACATTTGCTTCATGATTGTTTTCTTGTTGTGCGTCTCCTTATTTTCCCTTCTGAGATTTACAGTCTTTCTTCAGTTGTCCTTTCTTACCGCATTTCCAGCACACTATCCTTGATCTGGACTTGGATCTGTCTTTCCTTGATTTACTGCGATATATTGAGCTCTTTCCTCTTTCCATTTTTCTTCCCCTAGTCTCTGCACTCAAAGCATTACCCGATGTCTCACCAGAGCTTTTATGTCGCATTTCCTCGCTAAGGATAGCACCGACAACATCATCAAACTTTAAAGTACTAGATCCAGGGACATAGTTACTGATGGCCATAACTAAACCATTCCAACTTTCTGGAAATGAGCACAGAAATAACAGAGCCCTAAATTCATCATCAAAGTTTTCTCCTACAGAACTTAACTAACTATTAACCGTATTAAATTCATTTAAATGGTCAGCAACAGATCCACCATCCCACATCTTCATATTAAATAAACGTTTAATAAGAAATACCTTATTTGAGGTCGAGGGTTTTTCATATAGTTTCACCAATGCCTTAATTAAACCCTCTGTTGTTGTTTCCTTTGAAATATTGAAGGCTACCGACGCCACGAGGCACAGCCATATTGTTCCAAATGCCTTTCTATCAAGAATCTTCCATTTTGTGTCTGTCAACAACTTCTTTGTTTTTCCTCTTAATGATAGGTACAAATCTTTTTGATACAGATAATCTTCCATCTGCATCTTTATAGCGGGTAGTTTTGGCCGTTAAATTTCTCAACCCTAAACCTACCATCTTCGCCATTGCTCCCACTCAAACTAAGAACCCTTCTTTCTTGCGAGTTTATCAGCCAAATAGACCTTCGACTATGATACCAATTGTTATAAAAATTGTATATTACAGAGCAATGGAACACATAAATATGCAGAAACACAAAGACAAAAAATATATAAAACAAGAGACACACAGATATACGTGGTTCACCCAATTTGGGCTATGTCCGCCCCGAACAGCTAATCCTTCCTTTATATTATCCAGCAAGATGAAGAGAAACAACCTACAGCAGATCCGATCTAATATCCTCTACTCTCTCTCACAGTCCCCCTTTCTGTTTCTCGCTCACAATACACATACCATACACAGCCGCAATACAATACCCTCATACAAAACAAGGGGTTGCCTTCTAGGGCAAAAAACCCTATGTTAAACATAACTTCTACTGTCAAATAATCCGCCAAATGAACGGCCCAGATTGACTACGAAATTACAATTTTTTTTTTTTTTTTTTAAGGCAATTTTACATATGTTTTTAGTTTCGGGGGCACTACCCCTGAAACCCCTGCCGAGAAACCGCTGACCCTTGGACCCTCGCGGGGGGAACAAGTCCCCCCCGCACCCCCCAGCGTGGAGGGGTGTACAGTCTTCCTGAGATATACATTCAGCTGAAACAAAGACCTATGAATCAGGATGAAAATCAGGCTCCACACCCAACAGTTATGAGGTCTGTATTACTAAATGTTGTTATTAGAAGAGGTTCCAAGTTGGGTTCCATTTTCCTGTTCTATAGGTTGTTGTCGTTATGCATACTTCTCATGTTTGAGTTGGGACAATGTATTCGATTCTTGAATATTAATGGAGAATGTATAGATATTCCAATCATTTGGGATATGCAATATGTTTTCTTTCTTCGTATTTCATTTCACATATGTGTATTTTCTTCTTCTGAAATTGTGTAATCGAAGTTGTTGGACTCACTCTTAAATCACAAATTCACTAATGTTATGATACAGTTGAAGGTGCCTATGAAATTGTAGATTGATCTATGTTATTTAATAGCAAATGGTCCCTATAAAATCATAGATTTGCCTGTGTTTTGAAATAGCAGACAGTGCCTGTGAGATATTGAGTTGAAATCCTTAATATGTGCTCCATGATTTCTGCACTCCACTGCTTTTTCTTTCCATAGTTTTGTTGGGATTGGTTGCAGAGGATTATGTGTTTATCCAACCCTCTGTACCTAGTTTCTCTCTTATATTTCTTTGTTCCATATCTACTGCAACGACAAATTTAAGTTGTATTCTCATGTGTTTCGGCCATTAGATCTGAAGCATTTACTCTTGGGAATGATACCTGTTTATGTGCATATTGGATCTATCTTTGAGAAAGGAATTTGGACCAACAAATACAAATCATTTTTTATTTATCTCTTGAGCAGCAAACGAATCATATTCAAGAGAGACTAAGATGTCCTAGGCATTGACCTTTCTTCAACATGGTGGTTGTCTTCTAGGAGCACCAACATCTTTCGACAATTCCGATGCGGGGATTTGGAGCAACAACATCTTCTGGCGTCGTTGCCAAGGAATGAATCAAAATATTTTTCCCTGGGTACGACATTTTTACCATTCCCTCTGTTGGGTGAGCAAGGGAAGTGTGGGTTGAAGATATCTCACATTGGCAACTCCATTGTTTATATCTTTATTTGATCATCCTGGTTTTCAAGAAACCTCATATTTGCTCGGATACAAGCCAGCAGAAAACTCCTCCCTTATTTGACCCTCAGAAGATCATATTCCGGAGGATTTGGAAGGAGAAGACCCCTATTAATCCAGATCCCGCCATACCTTTTTCAGAAGTGTCGACTTCCACCTCTCAGAAAGTTGAGATAAAATACTCTGAGTCCTTCAAATTTTTAGAATATTTTGAGGAACGTGGCAAATTATTTAGTTCCTTCTCCTCTAAAGTCAAATCCGAAGAAGCTTCTGTCAGTTTTACTCCTCTCATATTTCCTACCTTCCTAGAAGTTGAAGAAGTTAAATATATTCTCATAAATAGTCCCACTCAAAGCATTGCTAACACTCTATCTCAACTCCACGCAGTCATAATCCATGCAGCTCCTCAACCTGGTCTTGCGGTAAATCTCCTACCACTTCCATTGCAAAACATGGTTGTCCCCGATTTTCTGCTTAATAGATATGCTCCTCTTAACTTGCCTCAACCTCTGAATGGGAGGATGAGATCTCAGCCCAAAAGCATATATATACTTTTTGTCCATTTGTTGATAATCAGAATGTAGAACATCAAAATGTAATATTGAAACTCTTTGTTCAGTCCTTGGATTAGGAGGCCAAGAAATGGTTCAAGACCTTACCAAAGCTTCAATTAATACTTAAGAGGAAATGGAAAATGCTTTCATGCATAAAGGGTGTGAGAAAAGGGACTATGGCTATACCCTTACAGAATTTGATGTTGTGAAGAAAAAGCATAACGAAGATGTTTCAGAATTTATCAAAAGGTTTAATAAGTTATATAATAGTCTACTTACTGAAATTAAACCTCCACAGGTTGCTGCCAAAGTGGTTTTTGCTGGAGATTTTCAACCAGAGTTTGGGTTCACTCTCAGAGAAAGGAAGTCTCGTACCCTGGACCATATTCAAACAAATTCTCTGGAAGTTGAAGCAAATTTCACCTCCACTAGGAAACGGAAAGGGAAAACTGAGAATGGTGATAGGAAAAGGGGAAAAGAGGAAGCCAGTTCTGCGAGCCATGGGAAGGAAACCCAAGAACAGAAACTTGAAGAGATGAACAAATTGATAAGGAATTTGCCTAACAAATTGATGAAACTGGAGTTGGAAAACAAAAGCCATCCTCGACAAAGTCAGCCAGCTCCTAATAGAAATTTTAATCCTCAATACAAGAGACCACCTTTGCATCTCTTGCAAAGGGAGAGAAGGGATCAACAGGATCATATTCAGCCTCCTTTATACCTAGAACATGATCCCAAGGAGGACCTTGAAGAAATAATAGAAGTTCAAGAAAATTAGTTTTCTTCTCTCTCAGAGAGAGAAAATGAAATAGAAGTCAATGAAGAAGAAAGAGATGATTTGGAGGCCCCATTGGATGATGATGAGATAGACAGTTATTGTAGGCGGTTTGTTGAGTTCATGCAAGCCCAGTTGCATAGGAAATATGATCTTAGGTCATCCAGGAAAGGGTCCAGGGGGCAAGATCAGAATGAAGAGATTCTTCGTCCAAGTTCCCCCAAGCAAGTAGATAAAGGGAAGAAGCCACTCAACACTGTCCCTCCAACCAAGAAAGAATCCTCCCATCCCATTCCAAATGAATTTGGAGCCTCTAAAATAGGGAAATTTCCCCCACCGAGGAAGCCAATCTGTGATGAGGATAAAGTACCTATTGATTCTGCTAAAATTGATAAGAATTACTTTGCCTTCAGTCTCCAAAAAGAGTGAGAGAAAGTCAAGATATATGTCCCTTTAAGTGAATTATTGAAACAACCCCAGTATAAAACTCAAGTGTCTCAGTTTATGAGTTCACCCACTACTACCCCCTTGCAAGATAGCCTTAACCTTCAAGAAGAGAGGCCTATGGTTGTGTTTGGAGTCGTTGTTGCTCTTCTCTGGACTGCTCCAAAAATAGGTGCTGCTACCTACTGCACTATCGTCTCCATCACTCCTCAGCTCCCACGGAAAACTCCTCCATCCCGCTACTGCTAATATGGGCTCCCGTAACAAGGTAATGATCCATGAGGTGGGCTCCTCAAGGATCCTGCCCAATTGAAGTTCGGAGTGAAATACAGTTCAATATCACCCCACTTCTCACCTGGAGAAGCATGTGCACTCATGGCAAACTCATCCTGTTTGATCTTTGCGATTGCAAGTTTTGGATCATGCTTCTCATCCTTATCCTTTTTCATCAAAGGACACTGTGATGCAAAGTGGCCCATCTCACCACATCTGAAGCATTTCACCTTCGAGACATATCTCTTCTGTCTCCGTTGCCCTTGTTGCCCTTTCGATGCGAGGGTTGCATTCTCCTCCTCCTCCAAACTCTTAGATCTGTTCCCGCTGCTACTGTCAAGCTTGAACTTGACTAGATCTCTCCTTAGCTCTTCCTCTTGAAGTGCTAACCACATCTACGCCGAACTAGGAAGTGTAGCCTTGCCAAAAAGTTGCCACTCCTCTGTGACTATGTTAAGGGCTAGCCTCACCATAGTTACTGAAGATGGGGTGGATCCCATGGCTACCAACTGGTCTCGTATCTTCTGAAGTCTCCTAAGGAACGAAGCAATGCACTCCCCCTTCTGCATCTGGATCATCCGAAGCTTCTGCGCCAAGCACATCTTCTGTTGCTCGGAAGTTCCTTCGTACAACAAGGACAAGGCCTTCCACATCTCCTTAGTGGTGTTCTTTCCATCTACATGAGAGACTATGTGATCCTTGACACCATCAAGGATCATCCTCTTGGCCTTTGCCATATCGGACCTGTACTTCTTAAGTTGATCCGAATCTGAAGCTACATCAACGACATTCACCACGAACGTCTTGAGATCATATTCATCCAGAAGGAATTGGACCCTTTCCTTCCAGAATACATAGTTGGAGGAACCCTCTAACTGGTCCTACTCTCTAAGACCATGAGATGCCATCTCAACCGAAAAATTGTCGAACTGCTCCCTCTTCTTCCCCCTCTGCACAACACTAGGCAGGCTTACGCACTCCTTTTCGAGCTCGTAGATCTGTTGCCCGGATCTACTGCTCAGATCTTGGAAAAATGTTGAATTCCTCGGCAAGGAACTCACTGAGGAAGAATTCCTTACTATGTGCTCTTTTCTTTCTTCTGACACTTCTCTGCCCACCAACTGCCTGCAGAAATACTATCCCTCTGGCTCTGCATGAAGGCTATGCACTGCTCCCTCTGCCTCGGAAAAATCTCCAACTGGAAGTCCTACCTCTCTATTGACTCATTAAGAGAGAGACAACCTCAAAACTTCAGCCTTTCTAGCTAGAACTACGCAATCTCTCTGGGGATTTGATCTATTGTCGCTACAACAATTCGACGTCCACTTCAGTGCTCAGATCTGCTTTTCCAGTTTCACATCAAATCCTCTGATACCATGTGAAAATTCCTAGATCTGAAAATCTTTGGAATCCTACTGCAACTATCTGAGTTTACTTCTCCTATCATGTAAATTACATTTACAGAATTAATTCATAATGCATCATGAATTATTGAAGTAAACAACTGAAGCAACCTACACTTAATTAAATATGATTATGAAACAAGGAAACTGAGCAAGAAATCAATCACACATAGGACACCTTTATTTTGGACTACGTGCCCGGAAAAACCCAATGCAGGAAAACCAGTGCAGCGGATCTGAGAGTTTGTATTATTAAGCAATAGTTTTCTGAATACAATCTCTAGATGACTTGCTGGCTATCCAGTATAGAGAAATCACGACAGACAAAAATATAGTGAGTTTTACCTCACAGTGCAAGTCCCGGCTAATCCGGATCTGAACTAGTGAAACCCCATCTCCCTCTGCGCTGCCTCTGCGTAGTAGATGCGTAGGCCTACTTGGGGATGGTTGTGGACTGCGTCACCTTCTCTCTGAATCGATCTACCTCTCGAAAAATCAAGTTTCAGCCCTCCTAGCTCAAAAACCCCGATCTCCACCAAAACTCGGACTGTCTCTTAGAAACACTGTGCAAGCCCTGCATGGGCCTGCGTCACCTCTCCTAGTGGCTATGCTGCTTCCTCTGTTGTCTCTGTTGCCTCTTTGTTATGTACACTTGGTTCCGGAGAAGATCCTCTAACCAATAAATGTGTCTGCCCCTCACTGCACTGAATCACTTAGATCTGATCTTCGTCCGAGCACTTGCTCCGTCAAAAGAATTCGATCACTTTATTCACTCGGTGTGTCTTTCCAAATGACCCTCAAGCCTTCCTTTATAGTCTTCTCGTAGAGAAATCAACGACGGAGATTATATCTCTAACCAACGACTAAGATTATAACATGACTTGATCTTCGCTTTCTAGATCATTCTCACTTTGTTTTATTAATACCTTTTAATTATTTAATTTCCCTAAGTTATACTTAGGGTCCCCATTAAAATAATTAATTTTTACAATAAAACATGAATCGAGTGGAATTTTCACAAACAGTTTCTGGGTTCTTTGGAATACCAATGCCTAAGCCTCTCCACAAAATTTGGGGCTTAGAGCACTGCCAATGCTACCAAAAATCAACATTAATATCTGTTGATTTTTATAGCACCAGAAAGTTATCTAAGTCTCAAATTTGGTGAGGAGGCTTGGACACTAGTATTGCAAAGAACCCAGAAACCGTTGTGGAAAGTCCACTCGTTTCATGTTTTATTAAAATAATTAATTATTTTAATGGGGACCCTAAGTCTAAACTTAGGGAAATTAAATAATTAATGGGTATTAATAAAACAGAGTGTGAATCTTCTAGAGAACGAAGATCAAGTCAAATTTTAATCTTAGCTGTTGATTAGACTTCTAATCTAGACCGTTGATTTGTCAATGAGAAGATTATAAAGGAAGGCTTGAGGGCCATTTGGAAAGTAAGCCGGAAAACACTCAGTAACTCGAGGGAAGTCAATTCTTCAGAATTTCGAATTCGATTTCAAAGGGAGAGTTGCAGGGCGGAGGAAAAGGAGGGTTTCAACATCAATCTGAACTCGAGGAAGAAGGATGAAAAACAATAGAGGGGCAGCACAAAGGGACAGCGCAGAGGTGACGCAGTCCTCTCGCAGTCCCTACGCAGAGGATCACTCAAAGGTGACGCAGTGAAGGCCAGAGAGCCTCTCGGGTGTCAAGATTTCTCCGAAGGTTAGGAGAAAATTATCTCAGGTGTTTTCTTGGAAGTTTCTCCATTATTCTACCAGTGATTCCTTGTAAAGAGATTGTTGTTGAAGGTTAATAAATAAACCCTCATCTGTTGCACCGGTTTTCCCGCATCAGGTTTTTTCAGGGACAATTGTCCAAAAATAATTGTGTCGATGTGATTGCTTCTTGTGCTTATTTTTCACTATTCTTTTCTCTATGTAATTGTGTGATAACTGAAGTAGAATTTATTTTGGTGTTTACTAAAGGGTTTTTGTAAATAACTTATTGTGGAAAATAAGTAAATCAATAACTGCAGTAGAATTTCAGATTTGAAATTTTCACAATATTAGGGTAGGAGACTGAATTAAAGCAACAGGCCGAAAGTACAAAGTTGGAGATGGACGAATGGCAGGACCTTGTCCCAGAACCGGGCCATTCTAAGCGATGGTACACCTAGTTTCAGCAAACAGTGTACCTATATTGGATGATGAAAAACATTGTGGCGAAAGCTTTGACGATCTCTTTTGCAGGAACATAGAAGCTAGAAACAAAATTTTAGAAAATCCAAAGGGAATTTCAACTTATCCAACATCAAATTCAACAGAAAATGCTCGTCTCATCCACATAGAGAAGCATATTACCTGCCTTCCTCAAACTAAACTGCCTGGGTCCAGTGCAAAAGACCCAATGCCCATACACTCGTCTGATGAGTATAGTCTGATCTGCATAGTTTGGTTTCTTAAATTTTGATATGTATAAATCACTGGTTTCCAGGCTTTAGTGTTTTGTTATAGATATATAGTTAATAGGAGAATTAAAGACAATCAGGCTTATATAGCGTTGTTAGACAGTCTCAGACTCTTCAGATTTTGCATGACATATAAAGCGGTCAGATGGTCAACAAACCTGGTTTCCTAATAAGCAGGTTGAGGCCATCTGATCATGCTGGATATTGATGCTAAACCTGCCTGTTTTTTAAATGGAATAGAAAGGAACTGCCAAGCTTTCAAAAAAAAAACATAAAAATTAATTAAATTATATGTTGAAATTTGGTTACCGGAGAACAAGTGGTTCCCTAAGGCTTTGATCTTTGGCCTAGGGAAAAGTGTCCAAAAGAATTTAATTTTTCTCCAAAAGTGACTTTATAAAGTTATAAAGTCAAATCTAATTTAAAAGTGACTTTAAGTGATAAAGTTACTAAAGTCTAATTTTAAAGTGACTTTAATAAAGTCAATGTAAAATTAGAAATGAAAAGTGACTTTGGAAATAAATGACTAAGTGGGTCTTTATTAAAGTGGAGTGAATTAAAAAATAGAAAGTGAGATTTAAATGAGCATTTAATCTCAGCCCTAGATCTAAAGCTTTTTTAGCCATTGTAATTAGGGATTCTCCAAAAGTCACTTAGGGTTAGGTTAAAGGAGGAAAAGGAGGAAAAGGTCATTCATTCTTTCATGAGTAGATTGATAGAGGAAGAGAAGGAGAGCTGGAGACATTTTCTGAAGAGAGCTTGAGAAGATGAAGGAGAGGCACACTCAGCAAATCCGTACAGCAGCAAGGAGGGCACGGTTTTCAAGGCAGTAAGAGGTTGCATGAATATCAAGGCAGCAAGGCCGTACAACAGCACGAAAACCGAGACAGCATTCCATACAACAGTCTGTACAACTGTTTTGAGGCATGTTTTTCAAGGAAAAAGGCAGCACAATTTTCGAGAAAAAATACATAAACAAAGGTCTCAATTTCTAAGGTGGCTGGGCACGTTTTTCGAGGTAGCCAGCACAGTTTTCGAGAAAGGCAATTTGCTGTAATAAATTTCTGTTTTGAGTTTTTTTGCTGTTCTAGCACGTTTTCCAAGGCGAAGGCAAGCACGGAAAACAAGATAAGTCTGTAATTAATTTGCTGGAATTTTCCCTGTATATTTCACCTCTCTGTAAAAGCATTTTCCAAAAAAAAGGAGCTTTCGAACTGGTTTTCCCCAAGAGTTGTAGGGGGTTTTTCCAAGGTCACATTCACCAAAAATCAACGTGTATGTTTTTCTGTGTGGCTGATTTATTTTGCTGATTTTTATTTCTGCAATTTCTAGCATTGTGAAAATTTCCAGAATTTGTGTTTTCAGAAAATATTTATTTTTCATCTTGTTAAATGTAAGGCTATGGGAATGGGCATTTAACTATATGGAGAAATAAGGTGAAATTGAAAACCGGGGTGGAAAATCAGAAATTTCTACATGGTATCAGAGCTTGGGCGCTGAAAGTGCAGTTTGGGACAGCAAAGGAGAAAAATACAGTCTGCTGTTTTTCACTCAGAAAATTCCAGCAAGCTGATTTTTCACACAGAAATTTTATCTTTATTACAACAGTGTTATTTTTAGCTTTTAGGACAATAAGGATGTCATTGGGATTGAAGGTGGAGGATAGGTTGGATGGGCATAGCAACTACAGTGTTTGGAAGGAGAGAATGCAGAGTATCTTTGAGGCGGCAGAAGTCTAGGATATCATGGCGCATACTGCACAGCACCCTGTTGTTGTGCCTACTGATGTTGTTCAGTTGGCAGCGTATAATAAAAAGAATAACAAGGGTAAGAGACTGATTCTAGACGGAATCAAAGACCATTGCATTCCTCATGTGAGAGGAAAGAGAAATGCTCAGGAGATGTGGACAACATTGACCAATCTCTACCAGAGTACAAATGAGAACAGGAAAATGGTCCTAAGGGAGAAGCTGAAGACCATTAAGATGGGTAAGACTGATAGTGTAGCTGGGTATCTCACAAAGATTACTAATGTGAGAGATGAGTTGGCAGCGGTTGGAGAGGTCATTCCACCCACTGAGTTGGTGCGGATTGCAGTGAATGGCCTCCCCAGTTCATGGCTGAACTTTGCTGATGGGGTTTGTGCACGTGAGACCCTTCCCACCTAGGAGGTTTTGGAATGATTGCATATAGACAAAGATCAAGAAGGGTCAGCTTGGGGCAGCCAAGCCAGTTGAGCTGGATGAGGATGTAGCACTGTTGGCAGGAGGCAAAAGAGGCAACGGAAAGAAGCAATCTTCCACAAGCAATGGTGGGGGCAAAGGCAAAGGTAAAGGTAAACAGGGTAACATGCAGAAGGACTATTCCAAGGTGAAGTGTTAGAATTGTCAGAAGATGGGACACTACGCAGTTATGTGTCCGGAGAAGAAGAAGAAGGGGAAGAACTAGAACATGGCAGCATCACCAGAGATAGAGGACTTCACGGATCGCTTTGACCGGGAGTTTGGGTTCATTGCTTGTGAGTCCACTAGTGCAGGATCACCTGCCACGGAGGTTCAGAGGAAGCATGCATTTCCATCGACTAGCGGAGCATCTTCGGGTATCTGGTATGTGGACAGTGGGGCTTCACGTCATATGACAGGAGTCTATGAGTACTTCTCGGAGCTTTCAGAGAGTGGCACTGATATAGAGGTAGTACTCGGTGATGACAGAGTTGTTAGAGCAGTCAGTGTGGGGACACTGACATTTGATAGGGAACCCAAACCTCCCTTGAAGGTGTTAGATGTTCTTTATGTGCCAGGGATGAGGAAGAACCTCATATCCGTCTCAGCTTTGGAGGATAGAGGATATGAGATATTGTTCAAGAGAGGACAGGTGCTGATATATCCTAGGGGTGCTCCAGCGGATTCAGCTAGAGTGATAGGAGTATGCCATGCAAAGGTGTACAAGTTTGCATTTCAGCCCCTTTTGGCATTGAGCAGTAGTACTGACAGCAGAGCTAGCAGTTCTGAGCTGTGTGAGATTTGGCACCGCAGGATGGGGCACATGTATCATGGAGCCTTGAGGACTTTGCGGGAGATCACTACAGGTGTGCCATATTTTAGTACTGATCACTTTGATACTTGCAAAGGATGTGCAATGGGCAAGTTTGCCAAATCCCCTTTTCCCAACAGTGATAGCAGAGCAACTGGGATACTTGATTTGATTCATTCCAATGTGAGCGGTCGGATGTCTCATGTTTCCTTGAGTGGATATGAGTATTATGTATTATTCATTGATGATCACTCCAGGAGGACCTGGATTTATTTCTTGAAGACCAAGAGTGAGGTCTTCAAGCAGTTTTAGGAGTTCAGAGCTCTTGTGGAGACTCAGACAGGTCGGAAGATCAAGTCCCTGAGGTCGGACAATGGAGGTGAGTACACCCTTGGAGAGTTTGTTGACTATTGTGCTGAGGTAGGCATTAGGAGGGAGTTCACTGTTCCTTACAACCCCCAGCAGAACGGGGTTTCAGAGAGGAAGAACAAATCCATCGAAGGGGCTGCCAAAGCCATGTTACATGATCAGGGGTTGCCATTGTTTTTGTGGGCAGAGGCCTGCAACACTGCTATTTATTTGCATAACAGGAGTCCGCATCGTGCCTTGGGGCATATGACTCTGGAGGAGGCTTTTTCTGGGAAGAAGCCTGATATTAGTCATCTTCATATCTTTGGGTGTATTGCATACTCCTATGTACCCAAGGAGAAGAGGACCAAACTAGAGCACACCGCAAGGAAGGGTGTCTTTGTGGGCTACAGTGAGACCTCAAAGGCCTTTCGGATTTATATTCCCGCACAGAGGAGAGTTGTTGTCAGGCGGGATGTGAAGTTCGAGGAGGACAGGGCCTTCAGGAGGTCACGGGAGTTAGAGTATCTGGATTAGCCAGACCCTCAGGAGCAGCTAAGTCAGTTGCAGGGATCCAGTGGGCAAGAATCAGGAGGATCTGGAGGTACATCGATTACGGTGTCAGGTCCGTCAGTGAGCAGTGGCTCGCAGAGTCAGAGGGGTGGTGCTTCGAGCAGCATGCAAAGCAGTCCGCAGAGCAGTTCACTAGGGAGTCCACTGATGTACAGTTCACACGGTACTTCAGCATCTACAGGTTCAAGTGCAGGCAGGAGGACAGCAGACAGACAGTCAGGAGTTCAGGCTCCTTATGATGAGGAGGAGGAGTTTCATTCTCCAGTGGGAGAAGTGTGCTCAAGGAAGAGGAAGCCCAAGTGGCTTCAGGATACCTTGAGAGAGGCCACATCTGTTGCTGGGCCTAAGAGGCCGGTCAGAGAGAGCAGACCACCTGAGAGGTTTTGTAGCTATATGGCAATGGTTGCCAACATCCTTGACTCTGAGCCTTCTAGCTATGAGGAGGCAGCTAGCCAGCAGGTCTGGAGAGAGGTCATGCAAGAAGAGTATTCTTCTATCATGAAGAATGATGTTTGGGAGGTGGTGCCGAGACCTGAGAGCAAATCCATGGTTACTTCCAGATGGCTTTACAAGGTAAAGCATGCTATAGATGGCAGCATCGAGAAATTCAAAGCAAGGTTTGTGGCTAGAGGGTTCTCCCAGGTAGAGGGAGTTGATTATGAGGAGACCTTTGTTCCCATGACTCAATATACTTCGATTCGCTCCATCATAACGATAGCAGCAGAGATGGGTTGGAAGATCCACCAGATGGATGTGAAGACCGCATTTCTCAATGGCTTCATACAGGGGGAGGTGTACATTGAGCAGCCAAAGGGCTTTGAGGTGCATGGGAAGGAGTCCCATGTGTGCAAATTGAAGAAGGCCCTTTATGGCCTGAAGCAAGCTCCCAGAGCTTGGTACTCTAGGATAGATACATACTTGTAGGAGATGGGTTTCACAAAGAGTGAGGCAGATCCGAACCTTTACTATATTGTGATAGGTGAGGAGCCTCTCATTCTGGTGCTGTATGTGGATGACTTGGTCATTACGGGTGCAGAGAGACTCATAGAGCATTGCAAGAGAGATCTTGTGGCGAAGTTTGAGATGAAGGACATCGGCTTGATGCATTACTTTTTGGGTTTGGAGGTGTGGCAGGAGGAGGGGCATTTCTTCCTTGGACAGGGGAAGTATATTGTGGACATCCTTGGCAGATTCCACATGGAGGATTGTAGACCCATGTCGACACCGATGATCACCAACTGGAAGAAGCTTCATGCTTCGGATTCCGAGTTGGTGGATCCCACACTATATAGACAGCTGATTGGTTCCTTGATGTATTTGGTCAACACCAAACCAGATATATGTTTTGCAATCAACACGATGAGCCAGTTTATGTGTGAGCCTAGGAAGGTTCACTGGGTGGCTGCAAAACACATTTTGCAGTACTTGCAGAGGACAGTGGAGTATGGTCTGGACTACAGGCAGGGGGATGGAGTGAGATTGGCAGGTTACACTGATTCTGATTGGGCAGGTTGTGCTTCTAGTAGGAAGAGCACTTCAGGGTGCTATTTTGGGTTGGGTTTAGCAGTGGTGTCATGGTTCAGCCGGAAGCAGCAGTCAGTAGCATTGAGGTCAGTGGAAGTAGATTACATGGCAGCCAGTCTAGCTAGTTGTGAGGCCATTTGGCTTCGCAAGATGTTCTTTGGCTTATTTGGTCAATCGTTGAGACCTTCAGTGATATACTGTGATAATCAGAGTTGCATTAAACTCACGGAGAATCCAGTATTTCATGATAGGTCAAAGCATATTGGCATCAGATATCACTTCATCAGAGACTATGTTCAGAAGGGAGCTGTGAAGCTTGAGTATATTCCCACTGATGAGCAGGTGGCAGATATTCTTACCAAAGCCTTACCAGGGGGCAATCATGTCTACTTCAGAGACAAGATGGGTGTGGTGAGGAACACCTTCCTCGGTAAGAGGGAGTGTTGAAATTTGGTTACCGGAGAACAAGTGGTTCTCTAAGGCTTTGATCTTTGGCCTAGGGAAAAGTGTCCAAAAGAATTTAATTTTTCTCCTAAAGTGACTTTATAAAGTTATAAAGTCAAAGCTAATTTAAAAGAGACTTTAAGTGATAAACTTACTAAAGTCTAATTTTAAAGTGACTTTAATAAAGTCAATGTAAAATTAGTAAGGAAAAGTGACTTTGGAAATAAATGACTAAGTGGGTCTTTATTAAAGTGGAGTGAATTAAAAAATAGAAAGTGAGATTTAAATGAGTATTTAATCTCAGCCCTAGATCTAAAGCTTTTTCAGCCATTGGATTTAGGGATTCTCCAAAAGTCACTCAGGGTTAGGTTAAAGGAGAAAAAGGAGGAAAAGGTCATTCATTCTTTCATAAGCAGATTGAGAGATAAAGAGAAGGAGAGCTTGTAATATCCTGAAAGGGAAATAACCAGTAATACAAAGCATACAACAAGATACAAAATGCTATAAACTGAACATGAAGCAGATACAGATGAAATAGAGAGAATACTGAGCCATTTTATTATACTGAGAAATAGAAATGAGTACAAGAGCTGATCAGAGTGATGGCACCTCGACTTGCACCAAGCAAGTGTAGGAATACTCTCAGAATATCAATGGAATGGCTACTCTCTGCTCTGCGTACAAGCTGCTGGAAAACTGTCGTGCTGCTGCTACTGCTGGAACAAAATGAGTATTTGGGGCTGCTCCCCTACTCAGAAAGAGCTGAAACTCTAGAATCCGCCTCTACTCACAATACCCAGAAAATCCCAGAGAGCGTTTCTGGAATGGAAGACCCCCAAAAATACCTCCCTTGAGGATCTACGCTATCCTCCCAAGGGCCACGCCGAAGCTGAATGAAATCCTCCAAAACATGGCCTCCCGCTCTGCCAAAAGTCTCCAATAGGCAAGGGTTGGCCCCTTGCTCAATCTCCTGACCAAAATCCTCCGAAATAATGCCACTCAGGAGCTCCCTCAAGATGGACTGCGTCCTCCCTCTCAAGACTGCGCAGTCTCTATGGCTCTGCTCCTCCCGCGAATGCCAAACTCGATCCTCCTGCAAAATGCTGATGGGAATGCCTCACCCGAGCAAGCACTCGAAGTCTCCCAGGGCTGAGGGTGGGATCTTCGAACGGAGACACTTGATGCACTAAACAGTGTTGCAGACAAGCTAAACAGTCAGCGTGCTCTAAGTCGAAGTGACCAGCTCAATATGCATACACTCGAATGAGGAAATGAGGAGGCTCTCCTCCTTTTTATAATAATGGGCCTCTCTCAACCCTTGGCCCCACCATCTCCTACGTTGCCTCCATTTGGCCCACGTAGCCAACTCAACTGCGCTGGCCATGCTCACGCAGTCCAAGTGGGCCCCTCTTCACGTGGTCACTTGGCCCCTCTTGGCCCACCTTAGTCACAACGTTGATCTTACTAGGTGACTTTAGGGAGTGAACTTTATTCTAAGTGAGTTATATTTCCCTCTTACTCACTTTTATTTATATTTTAACTATAGAAGGCAAAATTGGTCAAAATTAATATTTCCAATTAGCTATCGCTAATTGGAAATATTACAGAGCTAGAGACATTTTTTGAAGAGAGCTTGAGAAGGCGCAGGAGAGGCACACTCAGCAAATCTGTACAGCAGCAAGGAGGGCACGGTTTTTGAGGCATCAAGAGGCTACACGAATATCGAGACAGCAAGGCCATACAACAGCATGGAAACCGAGACAGCAATCCGTACAACAGTTTTGAGGCACATTTTTCGAAGAGAAAGGCAACACGGTTTTCGAGAAAAAGTACAGCAACAAAGAGCTCAACTTCCAAGGTGGCTGGGCACGTTTTTCAAGGCAGCCAGCACAGTATTCGAGAAAGGCAGTTTGCTGTAATAAATTTCTGTTTTGAGTTTTTCGCTATTCTAGCACGTTTTCCAAGGCGGAGGCAAGCACAGAAAATAAGATAAATCTGTAATTAATTTGCTGGAATTTTTCCTGTATATTTCACCACTCTGTAAAAGCATTTTCCAGAAATAAAGAGGAGCTTTCGAACTGGTTTTCCCCAAGAGTTGTAGGGGGTTTTTCCAGTCACATTGACCAAAAATCAGCGTGTCTATTTTTCTGTGTGGCTGATTTATTTTGTTGACTTTTATTTCTGCAATTTTCAGCATTGTGAAAATTTCCAAAATTTGTGTTTTCAGAAAATATGTATTTTTCAGCTTGTTGAATGTAAAGCTATGAGAATGAGCATTTAACTATATGGAGAAATAAGGTGAAACTGAAAACCGGGGTGGGAAATCAGAAATTTCTACATTATAACTTTATTAAAAATAATAATTAATGATAAAAATAATTGAGCACTAATTAGCAAACCATCTGCAATGGCAATGTGTTCTTCGAAGCAAGCATATTGACTCCCCTAAATTAATGAGTCTTCACTCTTACATTTGCATTCTTTCCCTACCCTAACATGTCCTTGTCTGGTCCCTAAAAACATCGTGACAAGTATTGGGCAATCTTGGTCCAACCTTTTACAAGATGCTGAAGGATGCTAGTTTTGTTATGAAATGTACTGTGGAAGTCATCATTAATATGGAGAACTGACTCTGGTCATATTTTTATTTCCTCTGCTTTTTCCTTTTCACCCATTCTGCTTGCACTTTCTTTGTTTCTTCTTCCTTTTTTTTTCTTTTTTTAATTTTCTGCTCGCATACAACTCTAAAATCTGCATTTTCTGTTTTATTGGTTTGGATTTACCTTTCAGATTTGTTATCTATTCCGGTTCTGTTCCTTACCCTTTCCTTTTTTATTGTTAAATCTCATTATGTTCCTTTATTTTCATTAATATAATAGACTTGCAGAAATTACAAAAGGAAGGGTATTCTCTACATTCACGAGCTCGCTCTTATAGCACTCATATAACACATAAAAACAACAAAATAATGCAATAAACATAAAATACAAAACTTTGTATTCCAATCCCAGGCCTTGCATCATTTTGAGCTGGGGACTAGAGGAGACTACAATATGGCGGACTAGGAAGATGATAAATGTGGGAATGCGGGGTCAGTGGTTTGAATAAGCGTGCTTCGTGAATCCAATTGGAAGCAAAAGGAGCTGGATTATGGTTGTTGGTATACTTGGTCCAGGTTAGGGATGGTATCAATGGACAGTCTTTTTACTCCAATTGGAATTATTGGGTGCTGGATTATGGTGGTTGGTATCATTGGTCCAGATTAGAGATGGTATCAATAAACAGTACATCCAAGTTACTTGAATTCCCCACTCTGGCAAGGACCTAATGGCACACTTATCTGGATGCTTATCTACTATATCTCTGCTGAATTAAACATAAGAAAATCAAAATCTCCCATTATCTGTTGAGGTTGAGAAGCTTATGGATAATGCTCTATTGATCTCTCCAATTTCCTTTTTTTTTAATTTGTAATGCTCTCAATTGACCCTTGTCATCCTTGCAAAAGGGCCTTTTTATTTTGGAGTAATATGTGGGATTGTTTCTCTCATCATTAAAAGGATTGGTGCTCTCTTTCTTAGGAATACGAGTTGATTGCCCCTGACCATCCTTCTATTATGGAGTTCAAGGGCCTTATTCGTTATCCCCAGTCCTCAATGTGAGATGAGTGCCCATGGATGCAAAAGGATAGATAGGTGAGTCAGCTTCACAACATGTAGTCTATTCAACTTTCTTGTAATTTTAGGGTTTTTGCTTCGTTGATGATTTATTTGGGGATCCCCTCTGAAGCTCAGTAGGTGATTTATCAGGGGATCCACTGCAAAATTAAATTGGCCAAGGGTGGGCTTTCAGATTGGGCCATATCTGTTTTGTCATCACACAGAGACTGTGAAGCATATTTTCTGGGAGTGTCCATTCGCCACACGCCATTGTAGTTATGCTGAGGTTATGTATTAAACTCCCTTTCAGGAGAAGTTTGCATTTGCATGCTGCAGTGCTTGGAGATGGTCGTTCTATCATTAATACTACTTTCCCAAATATATGGCAGTGTTTGCAGTTTTCAGCTTTATATGTCCTTTGGAAAGTCAGCTGTAAGTTTGTTTTTGATAATGAGCCCAGCTCATTCTATGTTTTTTTGCTCACTGTGGCAAGAGTAGATACACCATCAGCTCCTGGTTAAGGGCCCCTTTGTTTATCAAAGATCTCAATCTCCTGGATCCCACTTTTTATATCAGCTTTGGTTGCTCTGCTGAAGGTGTTAAGAAATGTGTCATTTGAGGAACAACGTTAATAGCTCTAAGATGCTAGTTAGAAGATCTAGCAGGTGATATTTCAGCATACATTGTGATTGTGTTCAATATATGTGGATTTTGATAATTGTCACAGAAATTCCAGCAGCTAGCCACTGAAAGTCTTCCACCTCTTTAAAAGAACAATTTAGTAAATCCTAACAATATCCTGTGTCTTTGGGTTATAAATTTGCTTTGCTTGGAATAATTTGAAAAACTAAGGATTTTAAAAGGATTTAAGTTTTAGCACAATATCCATCAAGTCATATGAGAATTTTTGAAATAGCAAAAATTTTTAAAAACGACTGGTGGTATGTGAATGCATAAGATGCTTTTGTATTTAGAGTCAACTGGAAAGGTACCTCAAGATGAAGAAAGTATAAATCTGAGTCGAGGAACAGATTTTGTTGAATATGCGTTAGCCATCGTGGAACCAGTCGGTATGCCCATAAAGCAAAGTTCCTTGGGAAAGCCCATATGAGCCTGCTTCTGCCTGGAGATACTGGTATACACATAAAGATCAAGCAAATAGCTTTCATTTTATCTTGTTCAGTACCTGATATGGATGCCTGAGGTTTTCCCTGGACAAATTACAGCACATTTAGAAATGGAACATAAAAGGAGAACAATGAACATAAAATTAGGGGCCGTATCATCCACGTTAATTTATTTACCTAGGTTTTCTAAATACCCTCAAAAGCTCCTACCTTTTTTGATGTTTCGAAGGTCTGGTGAGAGACATATACACAAGGAGGTATAAATTTTGAAAAGCCTGTCACTTGTTTGCCTTGAAAGCCTGATTCATCCAGCCTTTCTAAACGTAAATCTAATGGCTTTCCAGCATTCTGATGGCTCGTGTAAAAAGAAAACATTTATTATAGTTAGCTAAACTGGCATGTCTATTCCATGGGAAGCCTAAGGCAATATCACTTTCACAGCATTATTGAAAAATAATAAGTAAAAAATTTAGATCCTATGTTGTTCATCAGCTCTATTTGTAACACTTCTTTAATTCGATATAGAATGCTGAACTGTTCTAAACAAGGATATCGGAATTTACCTTCAAAGAGCTATTCTTCATGCGAACCTGAGCCCCGAGCCCATAATGTGCATATGGAACATGTGAAGGGTCCATAAGGTTTTCAGTAAGTATTTCATACCTGTGAAATTCTCATCAAGATTTTCATTTGCTATACACCTAATAACAGATGCAAACCTAGATATAAAATGTAGGGGGTGGTAAATATCATGCAGAAGCATTCCAATTTGAGAAGAAACTCACTACGATACTCTTGTTAACATCATTCTTTTTGAGAAACTTTCTATGAATATTCTATTTAAATGAACCTTCGAGATGCAGCAAATATTAACTATTATAATCCATTTGTTTTTCCGAACTGGAACAATACTTGATAAATAATTGAATTTGGACGGCAGATTGAATTACCCATAGGGAAGATCTCTCATTGATAAAGTACATGGAAACGAGGGATCACTTAGCACTGGAATTAAAGGAGGCTTTTTCTCCAGGGCAATATCTTTGAACTGGGGATCGGTGTTTGGCCAAAACCATATGATGCCTTGTTGTTGTAAACTGGGATAGGTACTCACACATGCCCTCTTTGAGGTATGAACCTGCATATAAAGGAAGCAATGTTTTATTTAAATAAAGGATTCTATGAGGTTATAAACTTGAGAATTTTGTACTTGTGCGCGATGATATTTTTAACAGAAGCGGACACTGGAAAAAACTAGTTGATTATCAACTTCACAAGACCAGGAAAAGCTGGCATCAGTTATGCTAAAAACATACAAAATCTAGAAAATTAGTGGGTTGGAATTGCATATGGTTTGAGATCTCTGTGGTTAGTTATTGTCAAAAATATTGATTTTTAATCTACTTGAGAAGGAAAGTAGAATCCGGATTAAACTCTGCTGAAGCATTTACTCTCATGCAATCATTCCATAAATAAATTTTGCTGGAGCATTTACTCTCATGCAGTCATTTTATAAATTTGTCATTTTAAATCATAGATGGCAGATTATAAAAACTCAGAAGTATCTGTTGCCGGTGTAACTATTACAACAGTGATGTATGATGAAGATGGTGATGATCAGAAAAAAAATTAGTACATTAAATTAGAAAGATGGTGATTGTTTGCAGGGAACAACCCATAATTGCTGCTTATTGGGTGCCTCCTAGCCAAGGCATAATTCTGCCAGGTTACTACAGAAGGTAATCAGCAGGATGGGTTCTCCCTTGCCTACACTGAGACCACTAGAAGGGAGAACTCCCATGAGTTTGTTGAGCAGATAAGGGAGATGTCTTCCTTGTGCTGTGTGTACAGTTGATGAGAATGCCATGTTTATTTGTAGTGTCTAGTTGTGAACAGTTTGGCTGAGCCTGAGAGCAATTGGTTTTGGTGAATGACCTATGACTAAGTAATATGATACATCCTTACCCCACCCCACCGCCCCCCTGTGTCACGTATTTCACATGTCGGGCACACACGTGACACATGTCCAACACGAGTTTGACTCATGTCAGACATGAACCCCACTGTCGTTGCAAAATTTGGACACATGTCCAGTGAAAAAGCATGATGCAGCTTCTTAAAATCAATTCATTGCCTCATTCTCACACAATTCAGTCACAGGTTTGAGGCTCTCAAAGGTTTTGGAAGGCAGCTAAGGGTGATTAAGCAATGTTAGAGGGATTCCAAGTGTTGGGAATTGGATTTGTCCAGGCCCTACTAATGCTATGTAATTAATGGTAATTTTCAATTCATAATGTAAATTCTTACTTAAATTTTAAGTATTACTATTAATTAACTTAGGAAGTTCGAGTGTGGTTCCTATGAAAATTCCTAAACCCAGAATACCTGTTGCAGCAAACTGATATTACTTCTCCTACTTGATGAATTATACAAGTTATTTATTGTGTTCTACAAGTAAATACTGAAGTAAATACACTGCAACCTTCACTACATAAGTAAACTGCGGAAAATAAATGTGGAAACAAGATCTGAGCAAGATGAAAACTAAACACACATGACACCTTTATTTTGGACTAAGTCCCCGGAAAAACCCAATGCGGGAAAACCGGTGCAGCAGCTAAGGGTTTGATATTATTAAGCAAAAGTTTATGAATACAACTGGATGCCCAAATCTGGTTATCCACAGAGAATCTGACTGACAAAGAACTAGTGAGGATTACCTCACACTGACACTAGAGATCTAGAACTGACCCAACACTGAACTTGACAGCCCCATGTTGCCTCTGCGCAAATCTACGTCACTCTGGCTGGGGACTGCGTCACCTCCTTCTGTTGGTCGTTTTGTTGGCTGGATGTTGATCTTTGGCCCCTCCGGTCTCACACCCCAGCACTTCAGCACAGGATCTCCTCAAGGCTTCAACGCTGCCTCTGCGTGGCACTGCGCTGCCCAGCGTAGTTCCTATGTTGCCTCTTCTACATCCTCTTCTCTGCCTTTTCTGCTAAGTATTCCCAGCTCATAAAAATATCTTCCAACCAGAACTATCACTACCCCTCACTGCAATTGAATCAACTCGATCAAATCCTCCGACTGCTCTACATTGCTCACTTGAGAAATTCAATCTCTAGACTCACTCGATGTGTTTTCCATATGGCCATCGAAGTCCTTATAATCTTCTCGTTGGATAACCAACGGCGTAGATTAAAACATAATCAACGACTTCGATCATATTTGACTCGATCTTCGTCTTTTTCTAGAAGTTTCACACCCAGTTCTATTAATATACTTCAATTATTTTAATTCCCTAAGTTTAAACTTAGGCTCCCAATAAAAATAATTAATTATTTTAGAAAAACCTCATCCGGGTGGAATTTCCCAAAACGCTTTCTGGGTATTTTGGAATACATGTGTCTAAGCCTCCATGAAAAGTTTGAGACTTAGAGCACATCCGATGCTACCAGAAATCAACACTCCCTCTTAGCGAGGAATGTGCTCTAGTAATGCATCCTGTTGAAGCACTACACTGATTCTGTAACATCTCCTTCTGCGCTACTGATGTCTGACACTGCTGCCCACCAACAACTGCGTTGCTGCATCTATGCTGTTGCTGACCCTGCGTACTGCTGCCACCCGCTACTGCACTGCAACTTTGCAAACAGAAAAACATCCAAACACTGAACTAATTATTCAGCATGATGCATCTGATACTAAAGATTTGACTGCTGCTAGTCTCTGCGTTGACCCTCTGAAGTTGTGGCGTTGTTGCTGACTCTGCACTGTGCCTTCCTGCAGTGCTACAAACTCTGCTCTGCGCTGTTCAAACTATGGTGCTCTCTAGCCACTGCACGTTCACTCTGACTCCCCTCTGCGCCAACTGACACTTGTTCATCTTGCTACTTTTGATTTGAGCTCTCGTAGCAAGGTAATGATCCAAGAGGTAGACTCCTCAAGGATCCTGCCCAACTGCAGCTCTTCGAACCAGTGTTGATAATATCGGTATCGGCAAAATATCGGCGAGGGTCCAAAAAACATCTTATCGGCAATATCGGCAAAATATTGGCAAATATCGGCAAGCAAAAAAAATCATTTTTTCATATTTTTAAAAATTAGTCGATATTTTCAAAATTTGGTGATATTTGGCAATATTTTCCGATATTTGCCGATATTTTCCGATATTTGCCGATATTTGTTGATATTTTCAAAATATCGACGATATTTTCAAATATGAAAATATCGCGATATTTTCAAGCTGAAATATCGTTTTTTGGAAAATATCGCGATATCCGCGAAATTTCGCAAAATATCGCCGATATTATCAACACTGCTTCGAACTGCAATTCTAGATCACCCCAATTATCCCCTAGAGATATGTGGGCGATCATTGCAAACTCTTCCCCCTTGATGCTTGCAGTTGCAGCCTGCGGATCATGCTTCTCATCCTTATCCTTCTTCTTGAGAGGACACTACGTAGCATAGTGACCATACTCACCACACCGGAAGCACTCGATCTTTGAGACGTCCTTTTTCTGCCTCCGCTGCTCCTGCTGCCGCTTAGATGCAAGGGTCGCATTCTCATCCTCCTCCTTGGGCTTCGTCCCACTGCTGTTGTTGCCATCAAGCTTGCACTTGGCTAAGTCTCTCCTCATCTCTTCCTGTTGAAGAGCTGCCCACATCCCTTCCCAGTTCGACAACTTCTCTCTGCCCAAGATATTTTGGACAATGACTTTCCATTCTTCGAAAACAAAATTCAGAGTCAATCTGACCATCTCTGTGACCTGAGGTGTTGACCCTATAGTTGCTAGCTGATCTCAAACATCCTGAAGCTTCGATAGGAACAGATCTATGTGTTCTCCCTTCTACATCCTTGTAGATCGCATCGTCTCCTCCAAGAACATCCTCCGCTGCTTGGAAGACCCCTGGTATAGTGTAGCCAATGCATCCCACATCTCCTTGGCAGTCCCTTTGCCAGAAATATGTGATATAATGTGATCCCTCACTCTGTCGAGGATCAGCCTTTTGGCTTTAGCCATATCTTTCTTGTAGTTATTCAGTGGATCTACGCCTGCGGGGGTAGCTACCACACTGTCGATGAAGCTCTTGAGATCATGCTCATTCAGAAGGAAGTAGATCCTTGCCTTCCAGATTACATAGTTGGGGGCATCCTCCAACCAATCCCAATCACGCAACTCATTGTGAAAATTCCACTACCCAGAATCCTACTGCAGCAGCTAATGAGAATTCTTCTATTTGTTATTTTCTTGAACAAATTATTTATTGTATTCTACGGTAAATATTGAAACCCATACACTATAGCCTTCACAAAATTAAACTGCAGAAAATAAGTAAGTGCGAGAACAAAACCTGAGCAAGAATAAACAATAGACACATGACACCGTTATTTTTGGACTAAGTCCCCGGAAAAACCCATTGCGGGAAAACCGGTGCAGCAGCTGAGGGTTTGTATTATTATGCAGTAATTCTGAATACAATATGGGATGCCTTATTGGCCATCCACACAGAGAATTTGACTGACAAAGAGCTAATGAGGATTACCTCATACTGACACTGGAAATCCTGACCGACCAAACACTAAGTTGATGAGCCCTACGATCTCTGCACAGATCTCTATCACTCTTCGTTGGGGACTGCGTCAACTCTGCTTGTTGGCTCTTCTATTGGCTGGACATTAATCTCTTTCCACTCCGGTCTCACACCCTGGCACTCCAACGCTAGATCTGATTGATCCTCAGCTGAATCTCGGATCTCCTCAAGGCTGCAGCGCTGCCTTTGCGTAGCTGTTACGCTGCCTCTTCTCCATACTACCCTTTGCCTTCTCTGTTTTTTATTCCAGGCTCAGGAAAGATCTCCAACCGGAAATTATCTCTGCCCCTCTCTGCAGGAATCAATTCGATCGATCTTCTCCTTGAGCACTGCTCACTAAAGAACTTCAATCTCTAGACTCTCTCGGTGTAATTTTCAAATGCCCCATCAAGTCCTTCTTATAATCCTCTCATTGAGTCTTCAACAGCCAAGATTAAATCGTTAATCAACGACTAAAATTAACTTGACTTGATCTCTATCTTTTCTAGAAGATTCATACTTTGTTTTAATTACTTTAATTATTTTAATTTCCTAAGTTTAAACATAGGGTCCTATTAACTCTCGCCTTGTTGCCTACACCTACCTACTAGTCAGTGGAAAAAGCCTTCAACCCCACAAGGTGTGGTTGGTGGCAAGGAATTCAAAGAAGGGGCTGTCACCTACTCCCGACTCTCTCCGTTTAAGCTATCTCCTAAGTTAGCTATGGGGGGTGGTCCCTAAAAGTAAAACTAAGTTAAATATTTTGAGTTTTTAGGAGAATTGTTAGAGTGAAATTGGATTACTTTTAAATATTTATGAGCAGCTTTGAAATAATAATATCAAACCATTCAAACAGTGTCTTAAATAACGTGCTCAAAAATAATGCTCAAAGAGATGAGAACACAATAATCTTGAAACAGAAACAAAAGATGTCAGCACAAGATATTTGCAAGATAAAAATGATTACAAGATAACCAAATCACAACATTTAAACATATCTTGTCATAGTTAGAAACAACCAAAAATTTAGATGTTGAAGATGAAATTAAACTTTGCAAATAGAGAAAGTAAGCATCACATCACTTGCATGAAATCAACAACCATAAAAAAGGGAAATGTGATGAAGAGTGTTCTTGGTTCATTTTAGTTAAACTCACTCTACAACAAATATTTCAAATCAACTCTTCAATCCTCAGACCTCACCCTTGCCCAAATTATGTGGATCTCACAGTGAGGAGTCAATAGGGGAGTAGAGGGTCCCTAGAGGTCTATACAACCAACTTATGTTGGAGGTAAGTTTTAATGAGTTGCTTGTGTTAAAGGAATGTTGATTAATCTCATTTAAATGATACATGCAAATTTTCCACAAGAGATGAGATGGTGCTTACTTGCAATAATAAACCGAACTTTGAGAGAAACAATAGTCTTATGTGTGTTGAAGCATTTAATGGCAAGTGGAATGAGATAAGTTATTATAAAAAAGGGTGCTTCAATGGTTCTTCAACATGCAAGAAGCATAAACATTAAATCAATGGAATTTTTCCAACCATGTAAATTTCCGCACACATAAAAAGAGATTTTGCTCAAGTTTGTAGCATTGGGGCTCATGCATGTAAGTTTAATTTAACCGAAATTTAGTTAGATGGATGTAGAGTGCATTAACTAATTTATTAGCATGCATAAAACGAAAACTAGAAAATGAATCAATCCACCCAAGTAATTCCTTCCTCTTCAACCAAGGAAGGGGGATACCATGGGAAAAATATCCCAAGCTCCCTCAAGCAACAAAAGTTATTTTATTATTGATTACAAGTGAGGAAAACAACCTTTAAGAAGGTTTCCCAAAAGAATGTTCTTCTACAAATAAAGAGCTTTGAAAAAGGCTTAATCCCTCCTCAAAAATTGACAACACAACTTATGGAGAAAACTTTCAAAATATGAATTTTTCAAGACACCAAGGCCCATGGCAAAAATCAAGTTTATTGTTGTCCCAAAGGTGCTTACGACCTTCATAAAACTCGATTTTGAAGTAATGGAAGTCTTCGCATGCAAGGAGAATCAATTGCCTTTTGTCGTCTTTTCCTCAAGATCCTCGCTTTTCACGCTCAAGCTTGTGGGTTGCGAAAGAAAATCAAAAGTTAGGTTGAAAAAAAAAAGATCTAAAGTACAACTTAATATACAAACGCACTAACCCAAGGAATGGGAGCGAACCTCCATTCTTGCCTAGTCTAGAAAAACGCTCTTGAAGTAGCAAATATGACTTTAAGACGCTCTAAAAATGGAAATATTCAAATTTTAGAATTGGAAATAGATGATCAAGTAGCTAGAGAACAAGAAACTCCCTCTTTGTCATCTTTTGATGAAAAGCTTGGGGTTGAAAGTAGTTGAGACTTGGATCACTTTGAATCTAGGAGTGAGTTGATCTATTTGAGACTTCTCCCACGCCCAGATGGATTTCCTGCACACAATACGAACAGATCTTCCCTACACACTTAATCAAATATCAATCTGCAAAAGGATTATAGCATCATAATGAAATAGATAAACCAAACATTTCTCCGAAAATGACTTGGCAAGTTAATTTCTAGAATAATACTCTAAATCAATGATGCACGCAAGATAGCTTGCACGCATCAATCTAAGCTAGATGGAAAATGTAAACTAATATTGATTAAGCATGTAAACGAATTCAAATACAATAGCAATAGTATGGAAAGAAATCACCTCATAACGCCAAGAGAACATCCACTAAATAGCCCCAAAGTCTTGATTTTATTGATATACAAAAAATGGCAGAGTTTCCTCAAGCCCAATAGCTCATGACATGATACAATACAATAGCCAATGGTTTTGTTATATAGAGATTCGGGAGCAATTCCCAAAGGCGAATGCATGTGAGAAGTGAACTTGAAGAAAAACCTTAGTAAAGGCAAGCCAAGTTCCATATGGAGAAGACTGAGACACCCAGAGAAAAATCAAATTTCTTTGTGCACACCTAAGGAAATCGAATTCTCGTATGATCTAGTGAACTCATCCATAAGCCAGAGGAAGTCCCGTGCTACACTGAGTCCGTGACCGCAAACTCGAACCAACTAAAACCGTACCTATAGCTGACCCCAGTGATCTTCTGAGTAAGTCCCTGAGAACTACGTGGTTGCTCTGAGTGACTGCGCAGTCCAAATAGCGTAAATCCTCTGAGTGCAGTGTTGAGTGTTGTCGCACTCCAAATAGCTCATGAGAAGAGGTCACCACTTGGTCTTTAGTCAACCGATCCAATAGAATACTCCTTTTATGCTCAACTTCCTCTAGTAAATTCGATTTTTCTTGAGTGTAAGTGCTACTATGGAAAATTCGATTTTACATATATAAATGATGAATCAATGATACAGAGTGCTCAATCATCCTCCACATGTCTGTTGACTCAACCTTTGACTTAGGATAATTTCCACATCATTTTGTCACATGGAATAATTTATTTCTCTCTATTTTATTTAATTCTAGCCTAATTAAATGCCACAATTTCCACTAAACTTAGGAAATGTGGGTTTTGAGGGTCCAAAACTCATTATTAACCCCTCAAAGTGTAACATATTAAAAATTTGAGGGTGAGAGGTGTAATTTTGATTACTCATACCCCATATAACTTCTCTGGACAACACTTATTACAATCCAATTACAATTTTTATTGCAATTTGTAATATCCCCAAAGGGAAATAACCAGTAATACACAGAAATATGCCAGACAGAAATACATAAAACAAATGCTGGAACCAGATAGTAGATCAAGTACACATAGAATGCCAGAATGCTAAGCCATTTTATTAATTTCAGAACATATAGACAGGACAAGATAATCAGAGTAAGTGCGCCTATCCTTGCCCCAGGCAAGTAGAGACCTCTCAGATAAACAATGGCTGCAAATAAGGACAGCGTCCTAGCTGGCTGAAGAAGAGCTGCTGCTGGAATGCAATGGAGCTACAAACTGAAGACTGGAAAAGGGATGATCTCAATCCTCCAAACCCTCACCCACAGAAACGCTGTCTCTGCTAGTGACAGCGCAAAAACAGATGGAATGCTGGCCACAAAACCCTCCAGATGAAAAACTCAGCTCCTCAAGGCTAAGACCCTGGAAAATCACCGTCCTTTCTCCCGCTCACATGACCGTCCATCGTATCGTCCCTCCCGATGGATCGCCGTCCTATATGCTCGACCGCCGTTCTCAAGCCTTCAATCCAGACCGCGCCCCCTTGAAACACCAGACCATGGCCCTCCAAGGGCGCATCTACCTGCCCCTTCGTATCTAGCCGGATCTGACAATATCTCTTCAGATCTGAATCATCCAAGGTTGGATCTGATGTTATCTCTCCAGATCTGCACTCTCCAAGGCTGGATCTACCAATATCTCCTCAGATCTGAATCATCCAAGGCTGGATCTGATGCTATCTCTCCAATTCTGCACTCTCCAAGGCTGGATCTACCAATATCTCTTCAGATCTGAATCCTCCAAGGCTGGATCTAAAGCTACTCCTCCAGATCTGCACCCTACAGAGCTAGATCTGCAAGTATCTTCTCAGATCTGCGTCCTCCTAGTCTGGTTCTGCAAATGTGCCTTCAGATCTGCGTCCTCCTTCCTCCTGGAACAGCGTCCTTCCTCTCAGATCTGAACTGCGTCCTTCCTCCCTCTGAAACAGCGTCCTTCCACTCAAAACTGCGCAGTCATCAAAAGGGCTTCCTCCTCTCTGAATCTTCACCAGAAAACTGCTGCTGATTATCACTGAAACTGAAAGATATTACTCAGGAAATAACCTTACTAGGGCAGGCACTCGAAGTCCCCCGAAGCTAAGGGTAATACCAGAAATAACCTTACCAGGGCAGGCACTCTAAGTCCCCCGAGGCTAAGGGTGAGATCTCCGACCGGAGACACTCGGTTGCACTAAACAGTGCTGCAGACCGACTAAACAACCGGCGTGCTGAAGCAGACAGAAGTCTAGCTCTCAATATCAATATCAAATCAAGCATGTCCAAATGAGGTGAGAAACCCACCTTTTATAATGCTAAACTCCCTCCAAAACCTTAACTGCGTCCTTACTCTCCTTGGCCTGCGCAGTTAACCTTGGGTCAGCCTGATGCCTCCCCATCATACTCATGTGGACCCCCAAGGCCCCCTCTCTAAGTTATAACATCAATCAACTAGGAAAAACACTTTATTTATAAAGTGAGGTGACTAAAGTGAGGTAACCCCTCTTATTTCTCACTTTATTTATTACTTCTAGCTAAAGCAGCAAAATTAAACAAAAATGGAATATTCCAATTAGCAAAGCTAATTGGGAATATTACAGTCTCCCCCGGCAAAACGTTGCTTGTCCTCAAGCAACTGAAGTGATGGATGCTGTAAAGTCCGCTCGCTCTCCCAAGTGGCATCCTCATCCGGCAAAAATTGCTTGTTCTCAAGCAGTGCTTGAACAAGCCTACTCTCTAGCTGATGCTCCTCACCGATACTGCAAAATGTGCCTGGGTCCCACTGAAACCTCTCTATCTC
>CM076572.1:1408325569-1408468071 GCA_034641835.2 Pinus albicaulis | reverse complement strand
CTGGTATTGTAACTGCTATTGCTCGGTATGACCTCTTTTCCAATGTCATAGACCACAGGATGAGCCAGAATTATGCTCTGATTCCACTGTAATATCCCCAAAGGGAAATAACCAGTAATACACAAAAATATGCCAGACAGAAATACGTAAAACAAATGCTGGAACTAGATAGTAGATCAAGTACACATAGGATGCCAGAATGCTAAGCCATTTTATTAATTTCAGAACATATAGGCAGGAGTACAAGATAATCAGAGTAAGTGCACCTATCCTTGCCCCAGGCAAGTAGAGACCTCTCAGATAAACAATGGCTGCAAATAAGGACAGCGTCCTAGCTGGCTGAAGAAGAGCTGCTGCTGGAATGCAATGGAGCTACAAGCTGAAGACTGGAAAAGGGCCGATCTCAATCCTCCAAACCCTCACCCACAGAAACACTGTCTCTGCTAGTGACAACGCAGAAACAGATGGAATGCTGGCCACAAAACCCCCAGATGAAATGTTCAGCTCCTCAAGACTAGGAAGGCTGGAAAACGCTGTCAAGCCCTACTCACATGACCCTGCTCATCAGATCAGCGTCCTCCCTGATGGATCAGCGTCCTAGATGCTCAGATCTGCTGGTTCTGAAGCCTTCAATCCAGATCTGCGTCCTCCTCCTCCAGATCTGCGTCCTCCAAGGGCAGATCTACTGCTACCTCTTCAGATCTAGGCTGGATCTGACAATATCTCTTCAGATCTGAATCATCCAAGGTTGGATCTGATGTTATCTCTCCAGATCTGCACTCTCCAAGGCTGGATCTACCAATATCTCCTCAGATCTGAATCATCCAAGGCTGGATCTGATGCTATCTCTCCAATTCTGCACTCTCCAAGGCTGGATCTACCAATATCTCTTCAGATCTGAATCCTCCAAGGCTGGATCTAAAGCTACTCCTCCAGATCTGCACCCTACAGAGCTAGATCTGCAAGTATCTTCTCAGATCTGCGTCCTCCTAGTCTGGTTCTGCAAATGTGCCTTCAGATCTGCGTCCTCCTTCCTCCTGGAACAGCGTCCTTCCTCTCAGATCTGAACTGCGTCCTTCCTCCCTCTGAAACAGCGTCCTTCCACTCAAAACTGCGCAGTCATCAAAAGGGCTTCCTCCTCTCTGAATCTTCACCAGAAAACTGCTGCTGATTATCACTGAAACTGAAAGATATTACTCAGGAAATAACCTTACTAGGGCAGGCACTCGAAGTCCCCCGAAGCTAAGGGTAATACCAGAAATAACCTTACCAGGGCAGGCACTCTAAGTCCCCCGAGGCTAAGGGTGAGATCTCCGACCGGAGACACTCGGTTGCACTAAACAGTGCTGCAGACCGACTAAACAACCGGCGTGCTGAAGCAGACAGAAGTCTAGCTCTCAATATCAATATCAAATCAAGCATGTCCAAATGAGGTGAGAACCCCACCTTTTATAGTGCTAAACTCCCTCCAAAACCTTAACTGCGTCCTTTACTCTCCTTGGCCTGCGCAGTTAACCTTGGGTTAGCCTGATGCCTCCCCATCATACTCATGTGGACCCCCCAAGGCCCCCTCTTTAAGTTATAACGTCAATCAACTAGGAAAAGCACTTTATTTATAAAGTGAGGTGACTAAAGTGAGGTAACCCCTCTTATTTCTCACTTTATTTATTACTTCTAGCTAAAGCAGCAAAATTAAACAAAAATGGAATATTCCAATTAGCAAAGCTAATTGGGAATATTACACAATTTTTGACCTACGGGAAATCTAAAAAATTAAAAAATCACTACCTAGACCTAACCAAATTCCACGAAATTTTTTTTGTGATCTATTATGGTAATATACATTGACTCTAGACTCTAATATGCATCAGGAGCTCAACTTTCAAGCCGTCACCCCGCCTTTGGGGCAATGCAATGAGTAAAAAAACCTAGAAAAATTTCCGCCACTAAAAAAAAGGAATAATTAACCAAGTAAAAAAAACACTCCAAGGTGTATTCGTTTGTTGATCGAGTCCCAACATCCCAGGCCTGTTACAGACTCAATATTGCCTCAAATTCATCATTACTAGCATTACTTATTACAATTCCCCGTAGGGCATGGAATCTAGGCACTAGAGAAAGATGATGAGAAATAGAAGTAGAGTTCAAAAACTCTATTGAACTGATGATATCTGATGGTACAAATGTCTTTTGGTTCATTCTTGGGCATGGAGTCTTCTCATTATCATCAGGTGCCACTCTAGTGGTCAACATTTGGCTCCATATGGGGATGCATGCTAGATATGAAGAGATAGTGTGCAAGGACCTAGAATCTGCATACACCAACCAAAGATATATATTAGCAATATCAATTCAAAATAACATCAAATAAAATCAAATACAAAAATGGAAATTTATTCTAGGAAACATAAATAACAATTTATTCATGAAATAAAACTACTTAAACAAAATTTACAGGGGATAGGGTTAGGAATATGATACAGAGGATGCCCCATGGCATCAAATGTCCTCGGTGAAATCCATCTTGAGAACCTGCCTACTCACAAGCAAATCCATAGGCTCTTTCTCTGATGTACCTTGTCCAATTCTGACTATCTTGGGATTATGACTTGCCCCAATGTTAACCTGTTTCTGGCCATCAGATATACCAAACCTCTTCCTTTTCCTTTTTCGACTTTTGATGCGTTGAGGCTTGATCGTGCTCAAAACTGGTGGTTCATTTTTTATATCCTTTTTCTTTTTTCGTTTTTTTCTTTTCTTCCCGATTAGTTGCAATGGCGATGATGATGCAATTACTGTCAATGATACAGCTCTGTCTTGAAAATGCTGTGATGGAAGATTTGAAGTACCCCCGCTTTTTGAGTTATGCCTAATCTCTTCATTAATCTGTTCCGTTAAGGGGGGAAGAAAATTTGTCAACACAACATCACTTCCTGCCTAGCATGATCTATAGATAATCTCATTGTTGGGTTTCCTTGGATCCTCAACATGAAATCTTTTCTCTAACTCCCGATCAAGTCTGACAAAGTTGTTATCTGGCATGGGGATGGTGGCATATGACAAGTCCATTTGAAGGCTACCACCTAAATCTAATGCCCATTTTCTTGATAGGAGCATTCCCCATGAATCAGGAACATCTATCTCAAAAATATCCATAGTCATTATTCTATCTGGGTATGCAGCTAGGAAAACTTATAAATCTTTCAATATCCCACACACTTCAATTCTTTTAGAATCCATTGAACATATGTTGTTATAGGGCCTAGATACCCTTAAATTCAGTTGCTCCATGACTTTCTTGGTCATGACATTTGATGAAGCCCCTAAATCAAGCATGCAGTTGTGTAAAAGATGATCATTCACTATCAAAGAAACATAAAATGGCAGATGATCTTCATTCCCCACATAATAATTCATACTTTTCAATACAATTTCTTCATCTTCTGGTTCATTATTAGGCTTTTCTTCCCTTTGAGTAACTTCAATTGCACTTAGTAATTTGGCCCTTTGAGATGGTATCTTTAAAAGCCCTGTCACTGGGATAGAAACCTTTGCATTATTCACCCAATTGCCCAAGTCAAAATTTAATTCTGAAGTAGAAGAAGAAAAATTTCTATGATTATTCCGGTCTTGAATATCCCTTCTCTGATAAGTCATCCCTTTGTGTTTTTCCATAGGAAGAATTTATCCAGATGTAGGCTTTTCCCCAAAAATTTTAGTGACTTAGTCAAGATTTGCAATCATATTGTCAACCCCAAGATTATTAGGACTATCGTCAATCTCTTGATCACTTACAATGGTGTATATTTGATCATCCATGGAGAACATATTGATTTGACCACTAGTTCCTACATGTTCATCTCCCAACATCCTACCTTCCATAATTCTCTTTACATATGGGCATGTGGCTTCTTCATGAACTCATTACATGGCCTACAAAAAGGGGGAATTTGATCGACCATGTTGGTGGATTCCAATGGATTTGGAGGCCTATAATCTTGTTGAGGGCCTTTCTTCTTTTTCCATCCATTATTTGGCCTAGGTTGGAATCTTTGCACTTGCGACCTTTCCATGGCCACCAACCTACTTTGTATGGCTTGCATTTCTTTAGTGTGGTTTGCTTCCATGCTCTTGATGAGTTGAGTTAATTTTTTAATAGAATAATGTGTAGCGTCTTCCTTGGCCTTGCCTTTGGAATCATTTGATTTTGAAGGTCCTCTAGTGAAACCAGGAATCTGAGATTTTCCTGATTGCTTTCTGGCCCTCTCCATTTTCAAGGCTTCAATTTGAGCTACACCCAAAGTTGTAGGCTCCTTTCTTCTCAACTCATAAGCAGTGTCCACACCAAAAGCATCTAAATACGAGCATAAGAGAAATTCATCCAGAGGTTTAACAGTTGTAGGCATGCTTTTAACCAATTCATTAAATCTTTTGTTAAATTCCTCCATGGTTTCATTCTCATTCTTCTTTATGGTGCTAATGGCACTGAATAGATGACTATTCTCTCTTCTCTCTCCATACTTTCCCATGAAAGCATTAACAATTGTTTGCAAAGAATCATACGAGTTCACAGGTTGCTCTGAGAACGAATCAAGAGCATCCTCTTCTAAAGAGAAAAAAAAAAGCCTCATCTTTAAATCCTCATAGTTAGCAACATTACACCACTTAAAGATGCAGACATTAAAGTTCTTCACATGTGATGCAGCGCTAATGGCATTGTTACCTTGAAAAGAAGGCAACCTTTCAATAGCCTTGTCAAGGATATTGTGAGGATAGCCATTAATGTTAGTAAAGTTACAAGGAGAAAAAAGATCATTCATGATGTTAGGCCCAACTTGTTCTTGAAAGAACAAATGAATGTCAAAAATAGCCTCTTGCCCCAGACTAGCAAGAGCTCTACTAACCTCTCTCCAAGATCAGGAGAGGGGCTAACTAGACCACTTGAATTTCTCCTAGTAGAGACTCTTGCAAAATTAGAATTGAGTGGAGTCGCCACTGGAGCAAGAATCTAAATCTAAAATTCAAATATGCCAAAACTTAAAGTTAGTCGATTTCCCAGGCACAAGAAGACTTGTCCTCGGCAACGGAGCCAAAAAATGTTAACTCCCACCTTGCTGCCTACACCTACCTACTAGTTAGTGGAAAAATCCTTCAACCCCACAAGGTGTGGTTGGTGGCAAGGAATTCAGAGAAGGGGCTGTCACCAACTCTCGACTCTCTCTGTTTAAGCTATCTCCTAAGTTAGCTATGGGGGGTGGTCCCTAATAGAAAAACTAAGTGAAAGATTTTAGGTTTTTAGGAGAATTTTTAGAGTGAAATTGGATTACTTTTAAAGATTTATGAGCATTTTATGAGCAGCTTTGAAATAATAATATCAAACCATTAAACCAGTGCCTTAAATAACATGTTCAAGATTAATACTCAAAGAGATGAGAACACAATAATCCTGAAATGGAAACAAAAGATGTCAACACAAGATATTTGCAGGATAAAAATGATTACAGGATAACTAAATCACAACAGTTAAACATATCTTGTCATAGTTAGAAACAATAAAAAATTTAGATGTTGAAGATGAAACTAAACTTTGCAAATATAGAAAGTAAGTATCACAGTACTTGCATGAAATCAACAACCATAAAAAAGGGAAATGTGATGAAGAGTGCTCTTGGTTCATTTTAGTTAAATTCACTCTACAACAAATATTTCAAATCAACTCTTCAATCCCAAGACCTCACCCTCACCCAAATTATGTGGATCTCACAGTGAGGAGTCAATAGGGAAGTAGAGGGTCCCTAGAGATCTATACAATCAACTTATGTTGGAGTAAGTTTTAATGAGTTGCTTGTGTGAAATGAATTTTGATTAATCTCATTTAAATGACACATGCAAATTTTCCACAAGAGATGAGATGGTGCTTACTTGCAATAATATACCGAACTTTGAGAGAAACAATAGTCTTATGTGTGTTGAAACATTTAATGGCAAGTGGAATGAGATAAGTTCTTATAAAAAAGGGTGATTCAATGGTTCCTCAACATGCAAGAAGCATAAACTGTAAATCAATGGAATTTTTCCAACCATGCGAATTTGCTCACATATAAAAAAATATTTTGCTCAAGTTTGTAGCATTGGGGCTTATGTATGTAAGTTTAATTTAACCAAAATTTAGTTAGATGGATGTAGAGTGCATTAGTTAATTTATTAGCATGCATAAAAAGAAAACTAGAAAATGAATCAATCCACCCAAGAAATTCCTTCATCTTCAACCAAAGAAGGGGGATACCATGGGTAAAATATCCCAAGCTCTCTCAAGCAACAAAAGTTATTTTATTATTGATTACAAGTGAAGAAAATAGTCTTTAAGAAGGCTGCCCAAAAGGAGGTTCTTCTACGAATAAAGAGCTTGGAAAAAGACTTAATCCCCTCCTCAAAAATTGACAACACAACTTATGGAGAAAACCTTCAAAATATGAATTTTTTAAGGCTCCAAGTTCCACGGCAAAGATCAAGTTTGCTGTTGTCCCAAAGGGGCTTACGGCCTCCCTAAAACTCGATTTTGAAGTATTGGAAGCCTTCGCATGCAAGGAGGATCAATTGCCTTTTGCCATTTTTTCCTCAAGCTCCTCGCTTTTCACGCTCAAGCTTGCGGGCTACAAAAGAAAATTGAACATTAGGCTGAAATAAAAAGGATCCAAAGTACAATTTAATATACAAATGCACTAGCCTAAGAAATGGGAGCGAACCCCCATTCTTGCCTAGTCTAGAAAAACGCTCTTGAAGTAGCAAATTTGATTTTAAAATGCTTTACAAATGGAAATTTTTAGATTTTAGAATTGGAAATAGATGATCAAGTAGTTAGAGAATGAGAAAGTCCCTCTTTGTCTTCCTTGACGCCAAACTTGGGGTTGAAAGTCGCTGAGCCTTGGATAGCTTTGAATCTAGGAGTGAGTTGATCTATTTGAGACTTCTCCCATGCCCGGATTGATTTTCTGCACATAATATGAATAGATCTTCCCTACACACTTAAACAAATATCAGTCTGCAAAATGATTAGAGCATCATAATGAAATAGATAAACCAAACATTCCTCCGAAAATGACTTGGCAAGCTAATTTCTAGAATAATACTCTAAATCAATGATGCGTGCAAGATAGTTTGCACGCATCAATCCAAGCTAGATGGAAAATGTAAAGTAATATTGATCAAGCATGTAAACGAATTCAAATACAACAGAAATAGTATGGAAAGAAATCATCTCATAACGCCAAGAGAACATCCACTAAATAGCCCCAAAGTCTTGATTTTATTAATATACAAAAAATGGCAGAGTTTCCTCAAGCTTAATAGCTCATAACATGATACAATACAATAGCCAATGCTTTGTTATATAGAGATTCGGGAGAAATTCCCAAGGATGAATGCATGTGAGAAGTGAACTTGAAGCAAAACCTGAGTAAAGGTAAGCCAAGTTCCATATGGAGAAGAATGAGACACCTAGAGAAAAATCAAATTTCTTTGTGCACACCTGAGTAAATCGAATTCCCATATGATCTAGTGAACTCATCCATAAGCCAGAGGAAGTCTTGTGCTACACTGAGTTCGTGACCGCAAACTCGAACCAACTGACACTGTACCTGTAGCTGACCCCAGTGATCTGCGTAGGTCCTTGAGAACTGCGTGGTGGCTCTGAGTGACTGCATAGCCCAAATAGCGTAAATCCTCTGAGTGCAGTGTTGAGTGTTGTTGCACTCCAGATAGCTCGTGAGAAGAGGTCCCCACTTGGTCTTTAGTCAAACGATCCAGTAGAATATTCCTTTTATGCTCAACTACCTCTAGTAAATTCGATTTTTCTTGAGTGTAAGTGATGCTTTCTCTCTGGAAAATTTGATTTTACATAAATAAATGATGAATTAATGATGCGGAGTGCTCAGCCATCCTCCACATGTCTGTTGACTCAACTGTTGACTTAGGATAATTTCCATGTCATTTCCACGTCATTTTGTCACATGGAATAATTTATTTCTCTCTATTTTATTTAATTATAGCCTAATTAAATGCCACAATTTCCACTAAACTTAGGAAATATGGGTTTTGAGGATCCAAAACTCATTATTAACCCCTCAAAGTGTGTCATAGTAGAAAGTTGAGGGTGAGATGTGTAATTTTGATTACTCATACCCCATACAAATTCTCTAGACAACACTTATTACAATCCAATTACAACTTTTATTGCAATTTTTTACTTGTGGGAAATCTAAAAAATTAAAAAATCACTACCTAGACCTAACCAAATTCCACGAAATTTTTTGTGTGATCTAGTATGGTAATATACATTGACTCTAGACTCTAAGATGCGTCAGGGACTCAACCTTCAAGCCGTCACCCCGGCTTTGAGGCAATGCAATGAGTGAAAAAACCTAGAAAATTATTCTCCGCTAAAAAAAAGGAATAATTAACCAAGTAGAAAAAACACTCCAAGGTGTACTCGCTTTTTTATCGAGTCCCAACATCCTAGGCCTGTTACAGACACAATACTGATTCAAATTCATCATTACTAGCATTACTTGTTACAATTCCCCGTAGAGCGTGGAATCTGGGTGCAAGAGAAAGATGATGAGAAATAGAAGTAGAGTTCAAAAACTCTATTGAATTGGTGATATATGATGATATCTGATGGTACAAATGTCTTCTGGTTCATCCTTGGGCATAGAGTCTTCTCGTTATCATCAAGTGCCACTCTAGTGGTCAATAAATCCCATTAAAAATAATTAATTATTTCCATAAAACACAATCTGAGTGGAATTTTCCAAAACGCTTTCTGGGTTCTTTGGAATACATGTGCCTAAGCCTCCCTGCAAATTTTCAAAATTAGAGCATATCCGATACTACCAGAAATCAGCACCCAGTGGTTGCCATCTCACCCAACCAAATGTCGAACTGTTGCCTCTAACCCTTTGCGCAACTGGCTCTACACACTCCCTACTGGAGTAAGACAAATAAATCTCAATCACGTTGCTTCTGCACGGGAAATCAGAATTTATTGGGCAAGAAATTCCTTGAGGTCAGAATTCCCTCGGTATGCATCTTCTTCCTTCTTCTGACACTTTCTGCACCAACAACTGCTGCTACAAGAAAATTGCATCCCACCATAAAATGCTATGCACTAAAGTTGTTGCTACGCTGCTCCATCTGTCGTTGACAAATTGCAAACTAGAAATTGTACCTCTGTCGACTCACTCAGAGTGAGATTCCCTTGCAAATCTTTCCCTCTTGGTTTGCACTGCGCAATCCCTTGGGGATTCGATTTGCTGCCTACGCAGCGCTTCGATCTCCCTCCCTCTCTTCAACGCTGAACACTTCCAGACTGCTATCTTGCTTCACCTGCACTGCTATACAAGCTCTGATACCATGTGAAAATTTCTAAACCTGGAATACTATTGCAGCAAACCGATATTACTTCTCCTCCTTGATGAATTATACAAGTTATTTACTGTTTTTTACAAGTAAATACTGAAGTAAATACACTGCAACCTTCACTACATAAATAAACTGCGAAAAATAAATGCGGAAACAAGATCTGAGCAAGAAGAAAACTAAACACACATGAAACCGTTATTTTTGGACTAAGTCCCCGGAAAAACACAATGCGAGAAAATTGGTGCAACAGCTGAGGGTTTGATATTATTAAGCAGAAGGTTCTGAATACAACTGGATGCCCAAATCTGGCTTTCCATAGAGAATCTAACTGACAAATATCTAGTGAGGATTACCTCACACTGACACTGGAGATCTGGAACTAACCCAACACTGAACTTGACAGCCCCACGCTGCCTCTGCGTCACTCTAGCTAGGGATTGTGGCACTTCCTTCTGCTGGTCATTCTATTGGCTGGATGTTGATCTATGGCCCCTCCAGTCTCACACCCCGGCACTCTAGCACTGGATCTGACTGATCCTTAGCAAAACTTCGGATCTCCTCAAGGATTCAGCGTTGCCTCTGCGTGGCACTGCGTTGCCCAGCATAGCTCCTACACTGCCTCTTTTGCGTCCTCTTCTCTGCCTTCTCTGCTAAGTATTCCCGGCTTAGGAAAATATCGTCCAATCGGAACTATCACTGCCCCTCACTGCAATCCAATCAACTCGATCAAATCCTTCGGCTGCTCTACGTTGCTCACTTGAGAAATTTGATCTCTAGCTCACCCAGTGTGTTTTCCAAATTGCCATCGAGGTCTTTATAATCTTCTTGTTGGATAACCAATGGCCCAGATTAATGCGAAATTTTCTGAATATCTCAAATAGAAACCCTACTGTTAATTTTCAGATTTACTTCTCCTACTTACATTAAGTTATTAATGTGAAATATTCAGCATTAACATCAAAGTAAATACATCAACAGCCTACACATACAGATCTAAATTGAATACATGCATAATGACAAAGTGACACACAAGGATTTTCTGGACAACTGTCCCCGGAAAAATCCAATGCGGGAAAACCGGTCTTCTGGCTGCTTGAGGGTTTTATTATTAAGTAGATTCTAAGTACAACAAATATGGGGACCAACTGGTTAACCCGACAAAGAAATAAAACTGCAGCTATACCTCTGTTCTGGAGACAGAAAAGTTGACTGATTCACACCCTCAAATGGGATTTACAGAACTCAACCATTTTCAGCCTTCAGAAACCCCAGTGCTGCTCTGAAGCCCTCTGCATCAGCCCTTGCGCTGCTCAGGAAGGGCCTGCATCACCCCAAACTGGGTTACGTTGCCTCTGCGATGTGTTGAGATTTTGTGTATTAGAGTAGCATTGGATGTGCTCTAGCTCCCAAAATTTGTGGAGGGACTAGAGTACACCTGAACTACAAGACCCAGAAAGGGATTTGGGAAATTTTATCTGGTTTGGGAGATATTTAATTAATTAATTATTTTAATGTGTTTCCTAAGTCTAAACTTAGGAAAATTAAATAATTAAAGTCAATTAAATTAAACATGTGATGAAATTGTCTTAAGTCACACAAATCAAGCTTTATTTTAATCTTAGCCATTGATTCAAGATGATCATGGTCGTTGGTCTCCCAACAAGAAAAGTATAAAGGAAAGACTTGGGGTCATTTGTAAGGACACACAAAGGCAAAGCATTGAAACTAAGCTGAGATTCTAGGGCGTGGTTTGCTAAGAATTCTCATAAATATTTCAGTTGCAGAGAGGGGAGTTTAGGCAAAGGGGATAGTCTAATCCCAGTGCCTAGAATCAGCAAGAGGCAGAGAGCAGCTTCCAGAGGCAACACAGAGAAGCGGGAGTAGCAGCAGCAGAGAGGGCAGCAGCTGCGCAGCGCAAGGGCAGCTTCAGCTACGTAGGTTCTACACAATCTCTCCTAGGGCAGCGTTAGGTAACAGGAGACCTTCTGGGGTTATGCATAGTCCCTCAAGGGCAGCGTAGGGTCTGTATCACCCATTCTGGGGTTACGCAGCCCTGTCCAGGCCAGCACAGAGGCTGCAGAGGTTGACGCAGGGGCAGTGCTGGGGTTTCTACGGCCAAGATCTGGCTGAGTCCTGTAAATCCCGTTTGAGGGTGTGGATGAGTCAATATTTTGGCTTCAGAATCGCAGGTGAGCTGCAAATCTATATTTTATCTGTAGGGTTTTCCAGATCTGGAACCCAGATTTGTTGTATTCAGAAAAATCTTAATAATAAAACACTCCAACAGCTAGAAGACCGGTTTTCCCAAATTGGGTTTTTCCGAGGACTATTGTCCAGAAAATCTTGTGTCACTTTGTCTATGTGTGCACGTACTTTTTCTAGATCTGAATCGGTGAAATTCTGTTATGTGTTTGCTTCGATATTAATCTGAATATTCAGCTTAATAACTTAATTAGGTAGAAGAAGCATAACCAGATCTAATAGTAGATTTTTGCATAAGTAACATTCAAAAAATTTCACATGGTATCAAAGCGATTGCAGATCTAGCAGGGTCTCAAGCAGAAGACTAAAGGATCTTGTTGCAGAAAGCAGCAGGAAGAGCAGCAGAAGGCTAGATCTGAATAGACAGTGCAGTTTCAGAGAGAGAAGAATCACGCAGCGGGTAGGGTGACGCAGTGTTATGCTGTCTCCACGCAGGCCCGCATACTTACTGCGCAGAGGCAGCATAGAGACAATGTTGGGATTGTCTGAAGCCAACCAGGGTGATGCAGATCTGAATCTGTATAATTCAAAAGTGCCTGAAGCAGAGCTGCAGAACTTTAGGTGTTGGTGGGGTTAAATTTCTTAAGTTTTCATAATTTTAACCTAAGCACTAGTGACAAAGAGCGGGAGGAGATCAGCTTCTCAGAGAGTTTCTAGCCAAAGAAACTTGCAGATCGATCAGAGGATCGAAGCGAGTTGAATCATTGTTGATTTGGCAGATTTCCAAGGAGGGAAATCAGTTGTCAGAGGGAGCAGAGGGTGCCCATTTCGCAAAGGACCCTAGATCCTGATCTCTAGGAGAGAGAAGAGGAGCTCCGACATATTTATGAGCAGATGGCTCCTCATGGACTGCGTGATCAGGATAGATTAGATGGCCTATCCAACTTTGCAGTTTGGAAGGCTAGAATCCTGATAGTCCTAGAGGCATATCATCTAAGAGACCATGCAAAACGAGTTTTGGCCACTCCCACCAATGCAGATCTCCTGAGGAAACCTAATGAAGCTGCAGGACATGCCAAGCGGCTGATAATGGATGGAGTTAAGGACCATGTCCCACACATAGCTGAGAAGAAGACAGCTACTGAGATGTGGAAGGCCTTAACATCCCTATATGAGGGAAAGTCCGTCCAGAGGAAGATGCTTCTGGAGACTCAGATGTGGTCATTCATGATGACCAAGGGGGAAGACATGGAACATTTTCTCTTCAAATTACAGTCGATCAGAGACTAGTTGAATGCCACAGTGTGAAAATTACAAACAATTGCAGTGATAGATTTATTTCTCCTACTTATTATTTCAATAATTTATTATTCAGAAATCTTCCGACAAATATCGAAATAAATACTACTGCAACATTCACAATTATATATGCAGAGAAATAAACAGTAGAGAACATAAGCACAAGAATCAATCACATGTACACAGCTATTTTTGGACAATTGTCCCGGGAAAAACCCAATGTGGGAAAATCAGTGCAGCAGATGAGGATTTTATTAATTCTTCAGCAAATGATATCTTTACAGGAAAATATTCGGCAGATAAATTTTGAACCACCTGAGTTTGAATATCTAGCTTACTCAAACAATTTTCTAACACCCAAAATAGCCCCTGTCACTCTGCGTGATTCTCTGCACAATCCCAACGCTGGACTGTGTGAATCTGTGTGGAGAGTGCGTGGGGTCTCTGCGTTGTAGCGTCAAGCTGCCTCCAGTGACTCACTGCTGCTCTCCGACCCTGATCTCGATCACCCCTGACCTCGTCCTTCTGCTTCTGCAACTTCTCGCCCTACAACTCTCCCACTGAGAACGAATTCTACATCAGAATGGATCTCCTTAGAGTACTGAGTGTGTGCACAGCTTGTCTTGCAAGTGACCCTCAAACCTTCTTTTATAATCTTCCTATTGAAGAACCAACGGCCCAGATTAAAAGATTAATCAATGGTTAAGATTAAATCTTGACTTGATCCGTGTTTTCTAGAATATTCACAGTCTAACTTATTAATACCCTTTAATTATTTCATTTCCCCAAGTTTGGACTTAGGGTCTCCATTAAAATAATTAATTATTTTAATAAGTCTTGAACCGTGTGGAATTTCCACAAACTATTTCTGGGTTCTTTCGAATCTTGTTGTCCAAGCCTCCCTGCAAAGTTTGAGACTCGGAACACTTTCAAATGCTACAAAAATCAACACTCCCTCTTAGCGAGGAAGGTGTTCCAACAATATGCCTGTTGCATGATGCTCTGATTCTGAAGCATCCTTTGCGTTGCTGATCTCAGGATTCTGCTCCTCCCATCTGTTGCGTTGTTGCCCCCTGTACTGCTGCCTTTGACACTGTTATTGTCACTTGCTGCATCTGTACCATAGCTCCCTCTGAATATTGAATCCTCCATTCCTGCTACTGGAAAGGATTCCTCATCATCTCCATCTTCTCTCTAAAGTAGACAAACTTTGTCTTTCCCAGAGCCTTGGTGAGGATGTCTGCCACTTGTTCTCCTGTTGGAGTGTACTGCAACTAAACAACTCCATGTTGTACACAGTCCCTGATGAAGTGACACTAGATGTCAATATGTTTTGACCTATCATGAAACACGGGATTCTCATAGAGCTTTATGCAACTCTGATTATCACATAAAATATTGGTCGCTTCCCTTTTCTCCTTGAGTAGATTTACTAACAATTTCCTAAGCCATATGGCTTTGCACGAAGCTGTGCTAGTTGCCATATACTCTGCCTCTGCTAAAATCAGTTCCACGGACTTCTGTTTCCTACTGCACCAGGAAGTCATTCCTGATCCCTGACTGAAACAGTACCCACTAGTACTCTTCCGATCAACTGAACTTCCAGCCCAATCTGCATCAGTAAAGCCACTCAACCTGACATCATTGTCACGGGTGTACTTCAATCCAAGCTCAAATGTACCTCGAAGGTTCCTGAGAACATGAATGGATGTTGCCCAATGTGCCCTCTTCGGTTCCACCATGAACTGACTTAGGGTATTAACAGCATAACAGATGTTTGGCCTTGTATTTACCAGATACATCAATGACCCTATGAGTTGTCTGTACAGCATAGGATCAACTTCATCATCTTCACAAGTGTCGATTTTCCTCCAATTGGTAATCATTGGAGTGGCCATGGGCCTACAATCCTCCATCTGAAATCTCTTCAGAATCTCTGTAGTGTATCTTCCTTGACCAAGGACGATCTCCCCATTCTGCTGCTAGACTTCCAACCCCAAAAAATAGTGCATCCGTCCCAGATCCTTCATGTCAAATTCTTTAGCAAAATTTTTCTTGCAATTTGTGATTAGCCTTGATGATCCTATCAAGAATAGATCATCCACATACAATACCAGTATCAATGGCTCACTCCCTACTCTCAGATAGTAGAGATTGGGATCTGCATCACTCTTGACGAATCCCATCTTCTGCAGGTAGCTGTCAATCCAACCATATCAGGCTCTGGAAGCTTGCTTCAGTGCATATAATGCTTCCTTCAATCTGCACACGAGTTTTCTAATCATGTGTCTCAAAGCCCTCTGGTTGTTCTATATACACTTATTCTTCTATCACACCATTCAAGAATGTCGTCTTGACGTCCATCTGGTAAATTTCCCATCCCATCTCCACAGCAAGGGATATCACGGACCTGATAGATGTGCATCTGGCTACCAGGGTGAAGGTTTCTTCATAGTCTATTCCTTCCTTCGGAGCATACCCTTTAGCCACAAACCTGGCTTTAAATTTCTCGATGCTGCCATCTGCAAAATACTTGATCTTGTAGATCCACCTGGATCCTACAACTGATCTCTCCTGCGGTCTAGGTACCACTTCCCAAACATCATTTGTCATGATGGAACTGTATTCTTCCACCATTGCATCAACCCACACCTGGTGATGAGCTGCTTCTCAAAAACTAGAAGGTTCTCCAACTTTAGCAAGTAAGGCTTGATACCTCTCAAGCTGCTTAACCTGTCTCTTCTCATTCCGGAGAATTCTAACAAAATCCTTTGCATCCTTCAGAATCTGTCGAAGTTCCTTTCTCGTTCTTCCACTAGTGGTGGGTGGATTTACTGGCTCTCCTTGCAAATCCTCGAGAGACCCATCCTTTGGATCACTATGCCTTGGAGAGGCAACTGAATTTTTTGCTGCTGGTTGTTGGGTCTGGACTAGAGGCTCTTCCTATGACTGCGTAGTAGAAGGCAGCTCTCGTGATCTTCTGAAGGCTTTCTCCTCCATGAATTTCACATCTTTTCACACCACCACTTTCCTGCTCTCAAGAATGTAGATGTGATAAGCCTTTGCATTCTCGTTGTATCCTACTAAATACCCCTTTTCAGAAGTCATCTCCAACTTCTTCCTCTTCTCACTAGGTACATGACAGTAAGTTGTACTGCCGAAGATCCTAAAGTGACTCATTTCGAGCTTGCTGCCAGTGAAGACACTTTCTGGTGTGATCTTTCCTAGTGCGGTGTGAGGAGTTATGTTCTGAATATAGACAGTTGTATTACACGCTTCAGCCCATAGAAATTTGGGCATGTCTTGGTCATACAGCATAGCTCTGGTTGCTTCAACAATAGTCCAATTCTTCCTTTCTCCCACTCCATTATGTTCCGGATTGTATGGAGTTGTCCATTCCCTTTTGATGCCTTTCCTCGCACAGAATCCACTGAATTCTTTATCTATGTATTCACCTCCATTATCCGATCGCAATACCTTGATCCGCCTCCCTGTCAGATTCTCCACCAGAGCCTTAAACTCTTTAAATCGACTATGACTTCATCCTTGGTCTTCAAGAAGTAGATCTAGGTTTTCCTGGAATGGTCATCAATGAAGGTGACGAAATATTCAGCACCACTAAGAGATCTAGTGGACATTGGCCCACAGATATCTGAGTGTATTAGATCCAACACACCCTTGGCCCTATTGTTGCTTCTCTGATAAGCTACCTTGGCATATTTCCCCAATACGCACCCCTTGCAGACATCATCCCTCTTGGTGCTTGGTTCTGGAACACCTGTGACAGTCTTCTGGAGAGTTCTCAATGTCCCATGATGCAAGTGCCCCATTCTTCTGTGCCATAGCTCATTCAGATCCATTTCATCTATGCTGCCAATTAGTGCCATTGGGGAATCAAGCTACAGCTTGTACAGCTTGTTGCTTCTTACCCCGATTTTTGCCTTCTTCTTCCAACTGGGGTGCTTGACGTAGACTCTATTGCCAATAAAGTAAAGGTCATATCCTCAGTTTTGAAGCTTTGAAACTGAGAGTAGATTCATCCCCAAACTCGGCACATGCAGTACATTAGTGGCCCGGATTTTTTTTCCCTGCCTCGGTCTGAATAACTACGGTACCTCTCCCAATGTGAGTGCACTTTGCTTTATTCCCCATGGTTATTTTGAAATTCATCTACTCTGCTTGGTAGTTGGAAAAACAGTCCCGTACTCCCGTCATGTGAGCAGAGGCTCCACTGTCAATATACCAGACATATGAGGACGTAGTGCTTGATACACAAGCAAAATCTTCCTCTAGTCTGGATGCCAATACAAATACATCGTGATCCATCTATTCTATCGTGCTTCTTCCCCCTCCTGGAGAACTGCGTGAACCCTTCTGCGTTGTTGCTGCAACAGTAGATCTTCGTTCACTGATAGATGCCTCCTCTTTGTTATTCATCTCTGGCTCTGATACCCTGTGAAAATTACAAACAGTTGCAACGATAGATTTATTTCTCCTACTTATTATTTCAATAAGTTATTATTCATAAATCTTCCGGCAAATATCGAAATAAATACTACTGCAACATTCACAATTATATATGCAGAGAAATAAACAGTAGAGAACATAAGCACAAGAATCAATCACATGTACACGGTTATTTTTGGACAATTGTCCCCAGAAAAACCCAATGTGGGAAAACCGGTGCAGCAGATGAGGGTTTTAATAATCCTTCAGCAAGTGATATCGTTACAGGGAAAATATTCAGCAAATAAATTCTAAACCACGTGAGACTGAATATCCAGCTTACTCAGACAATTTTCTGACACCTAGAATAGCCCCTACAAGCCCCTGCGTCAGTCTATGTGATTCTCTTTGCAGTCCCAGCACTGGAATGCGTGACTTTGCGTGGAGACTGCGTGGGGTCTCTACATTGCAACCTCAAGCTGCCTCCAATGACCCACTGCTGCTCTCCGACCCTGATCTCGATCACCCCTAACCTCCTCCTTCTGCTTCTGCAACTTCTCGCCCTGCAACTCTCCCACTGAGATCGAATTCTACATCCGAATGGATCTCCTTCGGGTACTGAGTGTGTGCCCAGCTTTTCTTCCAAGTAACCCTAAGGCCTTCTTTTATAATCTTCCTATTGAAGAACCAACGACCCAGATTAAAAGATTAACCAATGGCTAAGATTAAATCTTGACTTGATCTATGTTTTCTAGAAGATTCAATCTCTAACTTATTAATACCCTTTAATTATTTCATTTCCCTAAGTTTGGACTTAGGTTCTCCATTAAAATAATTAATTATTTTAATAAGTCTTGAATCGAGTGGAATTTCCACAAACTGTTTCTGGGTTCTTTGGAATGCTGTTGTTCAAGCCTCCCTGCAAAGTTTGAGACTTGGAACACTTTCGGATGCTACAAAAATCAACACATAGGTGCAAAGGTGGAGGATGATGTGATGGTCAGGACTGCTCTCAATGCGGTCACAGATGAGTGGGAAACCTTTGTCCAAAGTATCTTGGGTGGAGCAGACCTGCCCGACTAGGACAACTTGTGGGCAATCATGCATCAAGAAGAACTCCGCAGATTCACCAAGAAGCAGTACAACACGGGATCGAGTAAGGTGAAGAAGGAAGATGAAGAGGATGCAGCCTTGGCATCAAAGAGGCAGCAAGGGAAGAAGAAGAGGGATCTATCAAAGATCAAGTGCTTCCAGTGTGGCGAACTAGGACATTTCGCCAGCAATTGTCCTCAAAAGAAAAAAGAATAAGGAAGCTTCTTCTTCCAAGGCTTTTGTAGCAAATGATGGGTCAGAAGATGATGCAGCCATGAGCGCTCATGAACCACAAAAGTGGGGCGACATGGATCTCTAGAGCAGCTACAGAATGACAGCGGGATCCTTGAGCAGTTCATCTCTTGGATCACATCCGAGCTACGAGAGCCTTAAGACAGTAGCGAGACAAGTGGAGCAGTGGGTGCATAGATCACAGATGAAGCAGAGACAGATCTGAAGGCTGGAAGGAGCAATGCAGTGCAGATGCAGCAGAAGCATAGAGGCAGAGCAGCGTAGGGGTTGATGTGACTTCAGTAGCGCAGATCAGAGCTGCTTACACAGAGTAGAGCTGTAGCAGCGTGGAGGGTTCAAGAGGACAGCGCAGTGCAGTAGCAGCATGAGAGATTTCACAAGGCGCTGATGTGACTTCAGCAGTACAAAGGGAGTCTGCTTACGCAGTGTAGAGTTGTAGTTGTGCATCATCCTCTAGATGATAGCACATATCAGCAACTGATGGAGCTTCAGTGATGAGGTTGCAGCCCAAGTGACTTGTCTGTCAAAGATTGGGCAAGAGATTCAGTTGTTTCTCTCAGCAACTGAAGATGCAGTGCAGTAGGTGGCAACACAGATGCAGCAGATTAAGAGGGAGTTGCAATACAGGTGTGGCAGTGGCGATGACAGCGTCATGGGCAGCAATACAGAATGGCAGCAGCAGTGCAGTAATGAAGGGCAACAGGCCAAAGTATCAACAACACAGAAACCAGTGCCCAAAATCTTGTGATACATGGTGTGATGTATTGCTAGAGCACACTCTGTGCTAAGAGGGAGTGTTGAGATTTTCTGTATTTGGGTAGCATCAGATGTGCTCTATCTCCCAAAATTTGTTGAGGGACTAGAGTACAACTGAACTACAAGACCCAGAAAGAGATTTGGGAAATTTCATCTGGTTTGGGAGATATTTAATTAATTAATTAATTTAATGTATTTCCTAAGTCTAAACTTAGGAAAATTAAATAATTAAAGTTAATTAAATTAAACATGTGATGAAATTGTCTTAAGCCACACAGATCAAGATTTCTTTTAATCTTAGCCACTGATTCAAGATCTGATCATGGTCGTTGGTTTCCCAATGAGAAAAGTATAAAGGAAAGGCTTGGGCTCATTTGTAAAGATACACAGAGGCCGAGCACTGAAGCTAAGCTAAGATTCTAAGGTGTGGTTTGCTAAGAATTCTCAGAAGTGTTTCAGCTGCAGATAGGGGAGTTTAGGCAAAGGGGATGGTTTGATCCTAGTGCCTAGAATTAGCAAGAAGCAAAGAGTAGCTTCTAGAGGCAGCGCAGAGAAGCAGGAGTAGAAGGAGTAGAGAGGGTAGCAGTTGCGAATCATAGGGGCAGCTTCAACTACGTAGGTGCTACACAGTCTCTCCCAGGGCTGCATTAGGCAACAGGAGACCCTCTGGGGTTATGCAGAGTCCCTCAAGGGCAGCGTCTGCATCACCCATTCTGGGGTTACGCAGCCCTCTCCAAGCCAGCGCAGAGGGATGTAGAGGCTGCGGAGGCTGACGCAGGGACTTCAGGCGTAGCGCTGGGGTTTCTTGGGCCAAGAACTGGCTAAGTCTTGTAAATCTCGTTTGAGGGTGTGAATCAGTGAATATTTTGGCTTCAGAACAACAGGTGAGTTGCAGATCTATATTTTCTCTGTCGGGTTTTCCAGATCTGGAACCCAGATTTGCTGTATTCAAAAAATTCTTATAAATAAAACCCTCCAACAACCAGAAGACATGTTTTCCTGCATTGGGTTATTCTGGGGACTATTGTCCAGAAAATCTTGTGTTACTTTGTCTATGTGTGCATGTAATTTTTCTTGATCTGAATCGATGAAAGTCTGTTATGCGTTTGCTTCAATATTAATCTTAATTTTCAGCTTAATAAATTCATTAAGTATGAGGAGCATAACCAGATCTAACAGTAGATTTCTTCATAAGTAACATTCAGAAATTTTCACACACTGCCCTGGCTAGGTCTGCGTCAGCCCTGCTAGCTTCATGCTACCTCTGTGCTGCCTCTACTGGGTTGTAGCTATTGGGCTGTGGGTGCGTTGCGTTGCTGCTACCCTCTCTGAGCTACTCAGTCTGTTGCTTCTCTGCCTCTTGTTGCACTCTTGGCCTGGGATCAAACCATCCCTCTCGCCAATACTACTCTTCGCTGCAGCTGAAACACTTCTGAAATTCTTAGAAACCACGCCCTAGAATTTCAGCTTAGTCTCAGTGCTCTTCCATTGTGTGTGTTCTCCAACTGACCCCAAGCCTTTCCTTTATACTTTTGTCGTTGGAAAACCAACGGTCATGATCTAATCTTAGATCGACGGCTAAGATTAAAAGAAAACTTGATCCATGTGACTTAAGTCATTTTCATCACATGTTTAATTTAATTAACTTTAATCTTTTAATTTTTCTAAGTTAGACTTAGGGTCCTTAATTAAAAGATTAATTAATTAAATATCTCCTAAACAGGATGGAATTTCTTAAATCGCTTTCTGGGTCTTGGAGATCTCATGTACTCTAGCCCCTCCACAAAGTTTGGGAGCTAGAGCACATCCAATGTTATCCCAACACATCTGAAATCTCAACACTCCCTCTTAGCAAGGAATGTGCTCTAGCAAAAATACTTCACCCAAAGTGCTGCACTGATCTCTGGTGTCAGTCTCTGCACTGATGCTTGGTATGTTGCCCTTCATCACTGCACTGTTACGGCTCTTCTGTACTTCTGCCTATGACGCTACCACTAGTCCCCGGAAAAACCCATGCAAGAAAACTGATCTTCTGGCTGCTGGAGGGTTTTATTATTAATTAGATTCCAAGTACAACAAATTTGGGCACCTTTTTGGTTAACCCAACAGAGAAATAAAAAAGCAACTATACCTCTATTATGGAGACAGAAAAACTAAATGATTCACACCCTCAAACGGGATTTACAGAACTCAGCCCTTTTCAGTCTTCAGAAACCCCAGCGCTGCTCTAAAGCCCTTTGCATCAGCTATGCTAGCTTGCGTCGGCCCCTGCGTTGCTCATGAAGGGCCTGCGTCACCCCAGACTGGGTTACGCTGCCCTTGCGCTGCCATGGCTAGGTCTGTGTCAGCCCTGCTGGCCTCCTGGTGCCTCTGCGCTACCCTTTCTGGGCCTGGATTCTGCGTAGCCCCTGAAGCCTCTGTGTTGCCTCAGTTGGGCTGTGGCTGCGTTGCGTAGCTATTGCCCTCTCTACGCTGCTCAGTCTGCTACTTCTCTGCCCCTTGTTGCACTCTTGGCCTGGGATCAAACCAACCCTCTCGCCAATACTACCCCTCGCTGCAGCTGAAACACTTCTGAAATTCTTAGCAAACCACACCCTAGAATTTCAGCTTAGTCTCAGTGCTTTGCCACTGTGTGTGTGTGTTCTCCAGCTGACCCCAAGCCTTTCCTTTATACTTTTCTCGTTGGGAAACCAATGGCTGTGATCTAATCTTGGATCGACGGTTAAGATTAAAATAAAGCTTGATTCGTGTGACTTAAGTCATTTTCATCTCATGTTTAATTTAATTAACTTTAATCTTTTAATTTTCCTAAGTTAGAATTAGGGTCCTTAATTAAAAATATTAATTAATTAAATATCTCCTAAACATGATGGAATTTCTTAAATCGCTTTTTGGGTCTTGGAGATCTCATGTACTCTAGTCCCTCCACAAAGTTTGGGAGCCAGAGCACGTCCGATGCTATCCCAACACATCAGAGATCTCAACAATTAAAACATAATCAACGACTTAGATCATATTTGACTCGATCTTCGTCTTTTTCTAGAAGTTTCACACCCAGTTCTATTAATATACTTGAATTATTTTAATTCCCTAAGTTTAGACTCAGGCTCCCAATAAAAATAATTAATTATTTTGATAAAACCCCATCTGGGTGGAATTTCCCAAAACGCTTTTTGGGTATTTTGGAATACATGTGTCTAAGCCTCTCTACAAAGTTTGAAACTTAGAGCACATACGATGCTACCAGAAATCAACAGTTCCAACTTCCAAGCTCATTGGATTTCATCTGGAGAAAGTAGAATTTTAGATCCTACTCAAATCCAAGAAAATTTACAGTTTTAAGGATTTCAAGATTGGGGCATTGCAATGTTTCCATTAGAATCTATCATGTTTGAGGGTATGGAAATAACAATTAACTAATAAGTATGTTACCTCTGCAAGTTGTGTTTATATGGTGAAAGCTCCAAACCACACCGCAAAATCCAAGTGGCACTTGGACAAGTCACCCATTGTCACCTCAACAACCTACCTTGCCTCCTTAGTTCGGATTTTCTCCAGCTTCAACAGGGGCTCCCCTACATATCACTAGGGTTTAAACTAGTGTTGCACGACTTGGTGATTACTCGCCGAGTGGGTCGAGTATGGGTGAGTCAACCACTCGGCCATGCAAGACCCCTCATACTCAGAACTCAGTGGACCCGATCAAACTTGCCCTGACTCACCATGACTTGCCTGACTTGGCATACTCGCCCTTCCCTCCATTTTTCCTGTTAAAAAGGACATCTACTCACCGAAGGAGTCACTTCACTTCACGATCAAGCAGTGATGATTGGACAGTGACGATCCAGCAGCTCTCAAGTTTCCTCCAGCATCAAGTGACCATCTAGTAGGCAGCGATCAAGGTAGGCATCTCAATCGATCATTTAAGTTCGAAATTTTTTTTATTTAATTCTTGGGTTGTCACCAAAGATGAAAAAATCGCGATTTTATCCGAGTTTTTCAGGCTGCCGATTTTATCGGCGATTATTTCAACGATTTTTTGAAAAAATCGTTATCGCGATTATTACGAAAAAATCGCGAGTCGAAGGGTAATTATCGTGGCAGCCTCCAACAGTGAATTTATAATGCGATTTTTGGTTTTTTGTTTTTCATTTTTAGTTGGACAGACTTGCTTATGAGAGCCAAGGAGGGAAGGAGGAGAGCCAAGGAGGGAGATACGTGATTTACAAGCCCAAGATTGGACAAAAGTGAAGAATTTCTTGCAAGCCAAGCGAACAAAAATCGAATTTGGACCAAGTGTCTCCGGCAAAACGTTTTTCCAGGTATGGGCATCAAATTTGACCCTTTTTTTTTTGTTTTTTTCTTGTTCTTCCATGGGTTTCTATTACCCATGTATTTTTCATCATTTGTGATTGCATTTGGTTGTGTTTTTTTTTGTTTTTGTTTTATTGAGAGGAGAGGGTTTATTTTGGTCAAAAATGCAAAAAATTGTTTGTTAAATTTTGTTTTTTATATTTCTTCTTGTGCTCTTAGTTTCTTCCCATTATTTTTGCTTGTGTTTCAACATGTATTTTTTCCCATTATTTTTGCATTGAGTTGATGGTTTTTTTTGTGAAAAAAATGAAAAATCAAAATGTTGTATGTAAAATTGTAATTTTTTTATTTTATTTTTTAACTTGCAATTTTTCTTGTGCCCTAGGTTCAAATTTCAACATTCAAAGTTCAAAGTTTCCAACATGCCAAGGAAATTAGATCCTTTATGGGAATTTGGTGAACCTGATCACGGGTTTGACCAATTAAACTTGACTTGCAAATTATGTGCTCAACACATGGCAGGGGGGATATACAGGTTGAAATACCACCTGGCACAAATTCCTGGGCATGAAGTAGGCCCTTGCAAAAACACCAATGCAGAAATAATCAAAAGAGCCATGAACTCATTGGGAGAAATAGAAACCACTAAACTCAGCAAATCAGCTCTGAAAAGTCAAATATCAGGGTTTGGAGTTGACCGTGAGAGTGGTAGTGGCTCTTCAGCATCAGCCTCTTCTACAGGCAGCCCCGTAGCTGCCTCCTCATTTTTTGTTCTTAGAACCACTTCCGGGGCACAGCCATCTATCTCCTCCCTTGTTAAAAGAAAGGAGAAGGAAGAAGCTGATAAGTTGTTGGGCAAACTGCTTCTTTGGAGTGATATTCCTTTCAATGTTGCCAGGAACAATCCATTTTATCAGGCTACGATTGATGCTATCGCTGTTGTTGGCCCAGGATACAAAGCCCCTACATATCATGACCTTAAAGGGCGCATTCTGCAAAATGAGAAAGCTGACTGCACCAAGAGATTGGAAGAGTTAAGGGCATCATGGGAAGTCACAGGATGCACTGTGATGTCAGATGGTTGGACTGATAAAAGGGGTAGGACCCTTATTAACTTCTTGGTCAGTTGTCCCAAGGGGACAATGTTTATAAAATCTGTTGATGCATCTGCACATGTCAAAGATGCAAGATTATTATGTGATTTATTAGATGTGTTCATTATGGAGGTTGGGCCCCAAAATATTGTCCAAATCATAACGGACAACGCTGCAAACTATGTTTCTGCTGGCAAGATGCTTATGGAGAGGTATCCGAGCATATTTTGGACACCTTGTGCTGCACATTGCCTTGATTTGATGTTGGAGGACATCGGAAAGCTTGATTTTGTCAAAGATATTGTAGAATCATCAAAGAGAATCACAAAATTTATATATAACCATGGATCTGTGCTTCATTTGATGAGGACATTCACCAACAAGAAGGAGTTGGTGCGGCCTGCTATTACACGATTTGCCACTACTTTCATATCTCTTCAATCCCTCTTGAATTCTAAGTGGGATTTGAAGAGAATGTTTCTTTCAGATGAGTGGCGTGCTTTGACTATCAGCCGCAAATCAAAGGGACAGGCCATCTGCAGGTTGGTGTCATATCAGGAAAGTTTCTGGGCTGGAGTGGAAGAGGTGTGCAGCATTAGTGAACCTTTGGTAAAGGTTCTTAGATTAGTGGATGGAGAGAAGCCCGCAATGGGCTACTTGTATGAGGCCATGGATAGGGCCAAAGAAGCTGTTCGCAGCTATTATGATGATAAGGGTGATGATGGGTTTTAGAGACAACTTCTTTTATGGGAAGTGATTGATGATCGATGGAACAACACACTCCATCGTCCCATTCATGCTGCAGGGCTCTTCCTGAACCCCGCATTTGCTTATTCATGTGGTTTTCTATTTGATGTTGAGGTCATGGATGGCTTTTTCACTTGTGTTCAGAAGATGGTGCCAAATCCATTAGAACGTGCAGAGATATCCAAAGAGATGGAGGTATACAGAATGGCAGGTGGCACCTTGAGCTTCGACATGGCTGTCCAGGATAGGACTATTAAAATGCCAGGTAAGATTTTCATTATTTAAAAAATTTTCTTATGTTTGTAACTTTATAAATTTATCTTATTTGTTGTAACTTGTAACTTGTAGATGCATGGTGGAGGAGCTACGGTGGCAGATTACCAAAACTCCAAAAACTTGCCATTAGAATACTCAGCCAAACATGTAGCGCTTCAGGATGCGAGCGCAACTGGAGTGTATTTGAAAAAATACACACCAAAAAGTGCAACAGGTAAAAAACTTAAAATATTCCAACTGATTTTTTGAATTCATTAAATATATATTTTTTAAATATTTAATTTATTAATTTATGACCCTTGTACAGGTTGGAGGCCCAGCGGCTCAATGACATGGTTTACGTCTACTACAATCTTAGATTGTGGGTGAGACAACTTGAGAGGACCCCTGATATGGAGGCCATCTCTTTAGATGCGATTGACACCACTGCTGAATGGAGGGTTGAGGCTAAGAGGCCTGTCATGGAGTCAGCCCCTGATTGGATAGAGCAGGAGGTAGTGGAGGGGGAGGACGAGGAGGAGGACGAGGAGGAGCAGCAGCAGCAGCAGGAGGAGGAGGAGCAGGAGGAGGAGGTGACACCACCTACCACTACTACCGGTAGAGGACGTGGTCTGCCTCCTTTAGCTCCTAGTGGTTCAGGTTCCCGTTCCGGTTCTGGTGCTTCATTTTTTTCTTCTAGAGCACGACAAAGCCCATTGCCAGTCTCGCCAGCTTCTTCATCTAGAGAGAAAGGCAAAGCTGTTGTATTTTCTCGCAAGAGGGGCAGAGGAAATCAATAGTATAGGACCATAGGTTATATGGTGCATTGACATTCCTTTGTATATGACTGTTGACATTATGACTCATGATATGAGATACATTCTTATATTTTTTGTTGATATTTTGAGGTTGAGTTGACTCTTGAGACTCAGGACTTAGTATTCAGGACAGGATTCGGTTTTATGTGTGATGTAGCACTAGACATGATATTACACATCTTATATATTAGTTTTTTTTTCATATTTATGTGTCAATGCATTTATTTTATGCTGTAGATGCTTTAGATATTAAAAAAATTGAAAAAAAATAAATATTTTTGTATGTGCCGATTTTTTCCCAATTTTTACGATTTTTTCCCGATTTTTATGATTTTTTCCGATTTTTTCCCCTCGGCGATAATATCCCGATCACGATTTTTTCATCTTTGGTTGTCACAGGCGCCTGAGGACCTGTATTTAAAAAAGATTGAAAATTTTAAAACTTTGTTATAATTTAGAGATTTAACTATTTTAAATTTTTTCTAATTGGGTATTTATTATTTTTCTATTTTTTTTAGTTTTTTTTTTATTTGTTATCAAGGCTCCTGCGGGCCTATCCCAGGGTCGTCGGCCCTAAGACAATCTTGCGTCCCCTTGATAAAAAATTTAAAAATAAAAACAAAAATATTAAATTTTAAAATTTGATTTTTTAAATTTTTATTTAATATTTAGAATTCCTATGGGCCTGTAACAATGGACAATGGCCTGCAATAGCATCGGGAAGAGGGCCTGGTGTAGGTCTCTACGGCCTCGCGACAGGCACACAGAGGCCTGCAACAGTATTGTACTTCTGTGGGCTTGTCTCAGGGTCACAAAGGCCTGCAATAGGCCCTTTGCCCGGTGCTATTGAAAGCCTCTATAGGCCTTTTTTTTATTACAGACCTCTGCAATTAAAAAAATTTACAATTTTTTAAAATATTTTTTGTTTGAAATCAAATTGTCATCTTGATTATATGGCTCCCAATGTCACAGGGTTCGGCAAATTTGAACCTTGAGGTTCAAAATTCCACAAACCCAAAACAAAATTTCAAATTCGTTCAGGTTCGGCGAACCTAATAGTCAAACCTCAACGAATTCGAACCTGAAGGCAAACCTAAAGACGAACCTGAAGACAAATTTTATAAAAAAATTTTATTTTTTTGGGGTTCGAGATTAGAATTTGTGTGGTTTTTGTCATTTTTTTTAAGGTTTATGAGAAAAACCATGGGCAGCAAATGGTGTTATCTTGTTCCACTTCCCGCCAATTAGTTTCCCGCGGTGGCCAATGGTTTCACTTTATTTACCATGGATGTCAATAGATTCTCACAAGCCAACTTCAGTCTAAGTGTACTTGCTCTATTGTGCTCAATGCTGCCGCTGCATGTTGTATTCTCTGCATTTCATGAATTCAATTTCTAGACGCTGCTTGTCCCAGCCGCCCGAAGCGTGACATGAATAGTGGTCATGATTTGTGGCTTATGGGTGTTCACTGCTACTCGTATAACTTTATTGATTGATTTTGATTTTTTATTATTTATGTCATATATATATTTATATATATTGAAAAATATGTATAGTTGAACTTAATGTCGTCGAACCTCATACGAACCTCATCGGAAAATTCGAATTCGAATCGAACTTAATCGTTTTCAAACTCGAATTTGAACTTGAACCGTGTGACATAGATGGCTCCTAAGGCTAAATCCAAGTCTAAAAGGCCTCTTGATGAAGCCTGGGAATATGTTACTTGTTGTCACCTGGATTGTATAGGCACTGCGACAACCGCTCAGGGCGGGGATCGTCACTCTAATCCCTGCCCTGAGCAGTTGTCGCGATGCCTGTACAATCCAAGCGACAACATTTTTTAGCTTCATTTCCAGGGATAGATTTTTCTATCCTTGGTCCTCACGACATCCTTTCTCATCATATCATCTCGTAATATTTTATTCTTCATTAATTTGTCCCACCAACGGCGCCAAAAAATGTCGTCGCCCGGATTGTACAAGCACCATGACAATCACTCAGGGTGCGGGCTGTCACTCTGATCCCCGCCCACTTCGTTCTAGTTGTCTCCCAACAACAGGCTATGTGGGGTAGTCCCTATGGAATGAGGTGAAGGAAAACAAGTTGGGAACCAACTTGTTTGAGAGACACAGATGAGTGGCCTGGCTACTTGGTCCTCAGCTAGCAGCCAACAGCCCCTTGTATTATCAGTTTGTCAATTACCAGTTTTTCATTTGAAGTTTCTGTTGTTACACAGAAAAAATATGAAATCTTGCATGGTTATAGGACCACTAGTTTAAAATAAATTTTCGGCATTATCATTGGTTTTAAAAGCAGATTACTAGAGTTGATATTTCAGACTTTGCATCTATTTGTTGTGATCTTAATTTCAACACTTAATTTAATTCCTAAAGTACATTTGTTTTACATGCTCATTCAAGTAGACTAATTTAGATTTACTTATGCATATAATGTCTCTGATTGAGTACCTCGTGCAAATGGATTTCTGAATATAAAGTGTTTTATTTCCAGCATTTTACATTGGTTTCCTGTTGTGTTTTCAGTAATTATTTGTGCGGACTTCATATTTTACATTGTTGGTACAAGTATTTGTTTTCACATTAAGATCATTTTTTTTTAGCCTTAAGTTAAAAAACACTTGCAGCATATTTAAGAAAAAACTCATACTTTAGGCCCCTGCGTTTCACATAGTTTCAGGTTTTGCATTTACATACAAGATAGTCAAACCATTAGCAACAGTTTTCCATCTATAACTTGGCCTTTATTTTCTTTGCACGACAATTGACTCCACAAGCCACTGGTATCATTTTCCTCAAATCTAATTGAATCCTTCAAAATCTTGTGCAATCTAAACAAGTATTGGTTGCTTAGTTGTGTCTCCCAGAGTGGTTGGTTGCCAACTAATCTTCCCTCATTCCATTTCCATAGGGTCTACCCCCCTTAGTCCGCGATTGGGAGACAGCTCAAACGGAGAGATTGGGGATCAGGGTGACAAGCCCCGATCTGAGTCGTTGTCGCGGTGCCTAGACATTTTGTGCGACAACAGAGACCTATCTGGATTCATTGACTACAAAGAAAACAAAAGGTTTCATCAGGAATTCTATCTTGCAGAATTCAGGGATTAGAACATGATGACGTATTGATGAAGCGGGTCAAGGGAATGAAGTTCTTTATTCTAGTAAAATTGTTGCAAGATGACTCAGAAGGAAAAGGATGAGGTACATATATCTATATGTTGACACTGGATGTTGTGAAGTCATGTCATATGGTTGCAAGTGATAGACTTCTATCTTTAGAAGTATGATCAAAGGAAGGAGGATCTCTCCTAGTGCACAGGTTGCCACTAACAGATGAAATCAAATATGTCCTCATATGGAATATGAGGTGGTTGTATACAAACAAAGAACTGGATACTGGAAGTTCCTGGGAATGAAGTTGTGTGTAGAAAGAAAGGAAGAGATCATGAAGTGCAACCATGTCAAGAGGTGGTTATCATCTGGAAGCCAAGAAGATGTGACTAGGAGTTCTCCTGGGAAGATATGTAGACTCTGATAGAAGTCTAGTAAATAAGAAGACCCTTGCCAATACATATATTTAGGAAGTGTGTCAATCGATGTCTACAGGAAGATGTCAAGGTGAAAGATCATCACTGAGGTAAATTTTGATTTAAAAGTTCTATGTATATGTTTATCTGGATAAGTTTATGTAGGGCTGCCAACCATGTGGAAGGATGTAAGATCCTTGGGAGATGGTTCGAAGGAAAGCAACATGGCATAAAGGTGGACCAAATGTGAAAGACCGATGAATCACTTTCTGGTGGATGACATGACTCATGGATGAAAGTGATGGATGATTTGTGCACTATGAAGCCAAAATTTGAAGATTCCTCAATATCGAAATCCATGACATCGAGGGGAGGAATTCTTCATGAGCAGATGGGTGTCTCACCAAATTCTTCATGAGCAGATGAGCAGGTCCCTAGTTAAGAGGGAGCCTGGTGGTAAGTTTCTTACTTGGAAGAAACTTGGTAATTCTTAAGAACGAGCTTATGTACATTCCTTGTATAGGAATGAGTATATTCCCTTGTGGAATAGGTCCTCCCTAGCTAAGAGGGAGAGATAGACAAATCATTATGGTCTTCAACTGGGAAGACAAAATGGAGGATTGGGTAATCATCTGGCATTCGATACTCTTTGAGAATGAGATAGGGCATTCAAGATAAGAGTAGTCGGGGACTGATATTCTTTGAGAGTTGGCTACCCATGAGAAGAATAGTCCAAGAAGGTCATACTCTGAGAACACCTAGGTGGAGTATGTACCTTGGAGAGACAATGACTATGGTGTCTATAAGTCATGTGTCTCGCTAGCATTGTAGCCCATTGTCTCGTTGAGAGATCGGGTTGTTAGTCAAGGCCTTGCACTAGGACAATGTTGGTTGATATGATGCTATACAGATGCGATTACCAATCCGATTCTTCTTATGAGATTCTTCAGATTGAAAGTGACCATGTACCATTATGAATACCTCCCTAGTTAAGAGGGAGTGTTGGAAAGTGTAACTAGGTTCAGTCTTCATATTGACTATGTAATTATGTTTTGATGTAATGAAGAAGACAAAGATAATAAAATGTATTTTTGTTATGCTTGCTTCATGGGTTTCATGAGCAAGGATTTTATTATAGGTCAAAAGACTTCTTCTTGATGTCTTTTAGGGATTTGTCATCTTGTTATTTATTGTCATGTATATGAGGTATTTTTACACTTGTAAAGACAATTTGTATGCTCCAAGACCTGGTCAAATGTACTCCTTGAAGGCAGCTCGAAAATGCTGGAGATAAACCTTGTAAAGCTGGCTTGAAAATGTTGGAAAGCTCAGCTCAAAATATGTCACAACAGTTCACTGATAGGTCGGCTAATTATAGGGTCGATCAACTATAAATAGCCCAGTAAACTTCGCATAAATCACAAAGACAAAATTCGGATATATCTGAAGTTTTAGGACAGAATAAAGGACAAATCTGTGGTATTGCAAGAGGCCTCTAAATAAGAAGATAAGCATATATAGCGAAAGAATATAATAATAATAAGAAGGGCTCTCTGTCTTAGATAGAAGGACAGGTAAGATATCTCACAGGAATTCAAATAAGTCTGAAGCAGAAGGAAAGATAATTTTGTGGTTTGGTAAAGCAAGGTGATAAGGGCTACACAACGAAGTCAAGAATGTGTATAAGGCTCTCTATTTGGGAATGAATACATCACAGCCACTTCAGGAAGGCCGAAGGGGATTACAAGAAGTATAGGTCTGTAAACTAGTGTGAGGAAAGGAGGAATATCAATTATATATTACACAGTGAAGGGTTATCTCTATAGGAGCCTCAGGTCTGCAATAGAGGTATCTATAGAGTGAAAGAAGGAAGATCTCTGACAAGGAGTCTGAGTTTATTCCATCAAAAGAAGCACATCAGTTAGAGACAGAGTTCTCTAGTATTGGTGCAAAATGGTGCAGAAAAGGGAGATTAGCATTAGGAGCTAAGTGAAGAGCAGTGAAAAGGTCTTGGAGGCATACAAGGATCAAGGGTCTATGTTATGGTCATGGTACTTGTCATCTGAAAGTCTATAAGAAGAATTTCTTGTGGGTTTTCCTCTCCAAGAGGGAGAGGTTTTGGCCCTAGCTTGAAGAGCCTAAATTTGTGTCTCTTGTGTTTTGGTAATTAACTTGATAAAAGACATAATAAGCTAAGAAGAGAAGACATAAGTAAAAGAAGTAAGCTCACAAGTAATTATCAAGTAGATAATTTGAATTAAACCTAGCCCTACCTAATTCTCAACAAGAAGGGCTCTTGAAACCTTGAGGGTGGTTACAAATGATAGATCCTTACAACATCAATACGATCCCTTCCTCAAATCACAATGAAATAGTAAGAAATTCACAAGGCAAATATCAATAGATCATCTCTAAACTTGATTGAGAACTCCTCAAAATAAATCGTTTTAAACCCTTAAGAGTATACAACCCTCACAATAATGAAGAATGATGTCCAAAGCTCACAGCCAAGATGAAGAGGAATCTCAAAAATGCTCACGGCCTTGCAAGGAAATAGGCCTAAATTTTTAATTAAATTTTATAAAAAAAAAAAATTATGATTAAATTGCAAATTTATTAAGTCGTGATTCCCTTGAAAATTTTCAGTGGTCCTCCAAGCCAAGGAAGTTTCAGATCTAAGTGATGGACAACTTCCTTTAACCCTCAACTAGGAGAAATAGATTCCAAAAGTCTGCAATTTTCTCAAAAAATATGGTCTCAAAACCAAACATCCAATTATTTGATTCTTGCCAAAATGTTAATGGAAAAAACCCTTAAAGAAAAAATCAATCTTCTCTACAAAAAATACACAAGGGTTAATTTGAAAAATCACCAAGGAAGAATAAAGCCCTTCTAGGCTTACGACTAGGTGATTTTGATGCCTATTTTACTTGCAGCCTCACCCAAGAATGACTTATCGATCTGCAAAACGATGAAACTCCAAGGTGAGATCCTTCAAAGATATTTTGAGAAAATAACTTAAGAAATTTTGCAAAAACAATTATGAATGAAAACCCTTTAAAGATCCCGGATTAGAAACAAGGAAAGGAGGCCTTCAAATGCTTGCGACCTGAAAAGAGAGGGCTTTAAAATGATAAACGACCTTTCAAAAAAAAAAAATTGTTGCACCAAAAACCCGTAGCCATCCAGGTAAAGAGAGGGTTTGGATTCAAAGTTCTTCAATTTCCCTTTGATCTTGAAGAAAATCACCTGCAAAAAATATTCACAAAGAGATCTACACAAAACCCTTGTCCTCCTCTCTCAGATCTGCAAGAAAATAGTGAAGAAAAAACCAAAGAACATATACAAGATGAACAGAATTATATATGCAAAGGTTATTTACAAAAATCTACAGATCTACTATATCTAAGGAGTATGAGTACAACTCAACTCCTTGATTAGTAGAGATAAGCTCTAATTTAGCGAGATCTGTTCAATAAAAGCACAAAATAGAGAAAATAGAATAGATAAATAAATTTTCGTTACAAGCAATGGCTATGAAAACCCCTGCAAAATCGTTAGATAAGTCTTTGATGCCAAACAAAGCAGGCTCTTCAATTTCTATGTCTTGGGAGTTGGTTGGTCCAACCAAAGATGTCCCTTAATGCCAAAGATTTAAATATTATAATGATCTCTACACATTGAAGATGAAATATGTTAGATCACAAGGAATCAGACAGCACAGAGAAATAGGGGCCTATGGGTTCAGCCAAAAACCCACTAGAGTCGCTACTTCTAAAGTATTTCTCCTAACTCAAAAACTAATGCAAGATACTTATGCAAATAGAATATCCACCAATGGCAAGTGAAATAACAAAGATTTAAGTTAAAACTAGTAAAGCATTAAGAACAAAATTATGTTGGACATTGGGTTCAGCGCTCCCTGTGTGTTTTGTCACATGAACTAACCGCCTCTCGTGGATCCTAACTTTGGAAATTGTGGTGGAGACTAATGCTTGTGGGTTTTTGTCTAACAACAATCGTGATTCCAACAAGTGGTATTAGAGTTATAGGTCTCGAGTTTGAAACTCACCCAGCTCGCGCCGAGGGGAGATGCTGGACATTGGGTTCAGTGCTCCCCGTGTGTTTCGCGACATGGACTAACCGCCTCTCATGGATCCTAACTCTGGAAATTGTGGCAAAGACTAAAGCTTGTGGGTTTTGGTCTAACAACAAACGGGATTCCAACAAGTGGTATTAGAGCAACAGGGCTTGAGTTCGAAACTCACCCAGCTCGTGTTGGGGGGAGATGTTGGACATTGGTTTTAGCACTCCCTGTGTGTTTCGCGACATGGAGTAACTACCTCTCGTGGATCCTAATTCTGGAAATCGTGGGGGAGACTAATGCCTATGGATTTTGGTCTAACGACAATCATGTAAATTTTTGTAGATGTTCTATGCTTGATGCAACTTGACTTTTTCTTCAAAATCAGACAGCAATCACATAAACAATAAAGTAAACTGTTGATAGAACATACCAGTGGATCGACAAAAGACAAGCCAAAAATATATGTGTGTTGGTGCATTACGGCGGTCAACAGGATGCTTCAACCAGCAAAGTCTCAATATTGTCAGCCAACCAGCAATGTCACACAACCCTCAAGGACATCCAAACAGTCAACCCAAAAGTCAACGCTATCAATCAATGGTCAACGCAAACAGCAACAGCAGCTAGGTCAACGCTGAAAAGTCAAAGTCAACATTTTGCCTCGGGAATAGTGCCAGAAAATGCAGATTAGGAAAATCGAACTTGTGGGAGAGTTTCAAGTCCTTTTGACCTTGCGTTGACCAAAGTCAACGCTGGTCAAAGTTTGCTGCAGAAACCCTAGACCGAAATCAGAAATGTGTTGCTGCTGGAATTTTCCCACATGTGGAGAGAAGAGCCACCAAGGTCATCAAACCAATCAAATGAGGAGAGAGATGTGTGAGGATCAGATGAGTGAAAATGTCCTCCAACGTTGACCAATATATATTCATCAGTGAGGGTGTGTGACACAACTGTTGGGGCACAAAACCTTAAGGCCGACCTGCACATATCTTGAATAAATTCAAAATAAATGTTTTGCTCATCGGATAAAGATGACCTTTAGATCGATCTTGCACCTCTCCGAAAGAGAAACCCAATAAAAATATTGGTATCTTCATCTGAGCATCACAACATGGAGTTTGGACCTAGTTGTCCAAAATTAACACTCCCTCTCAACTAAGGAGAACTCCATCCACCTGTGCAATCCAAACATCATGCGTCATCCCACTGTAACTTGCTTTGCTGGCTTCTTTATTTCAGAACAGAAGTGGGTCAGTCACAAAGACATCATTCCCGACTGACAAATTCAGCCCAGAGGTCTGAAACCTCTATAGGACTCACAAAGAGTCTCATACCAACCCGAAGTTGGTTTACCTGACCTGAAGTCAGTCGGAGGTCCGAAACCTCAATATACTTGATTCCAGATCAAGTGGTTGGATCGTGCCATCCTAGATAGAGAGTACGGCAATCTCTGATGCGTCCATCAGTCTTTGCTACTAGTCTCTAACTTTTCCCACCTCACTGGCCAAATGAGAGGTGCTTCCCATGAGCCCTGAAATCAATGGGTAGGATGCATATGGGGCATAGATAATGAGAGGTGAACCAACTCAATCATCACAACGGTTGGGCAAAAGCACACCAACAAGGTTCGGCAAGCCTAGCCTTATGGTTGCTTATATCTCCGAGAAGCTATCCCCAAAGTCCCACAGAACTCCTAGAGCTCATCGTCCAACAGGACCCTCAGCATAGGGTCATTCCATGATACCAAGACTCTCACGGAAGGTTAGGAACTTGACCTTCCCCAGGGGCTTTATGAGAATATCCATGACCTTCTCATCAGTTCCTATATGATCGAGCCTTACGGTGCCTCATTGTACCATATCTCGGATAAAGTGGTACCTGATATCAATATGCTTAGATCGATCGTGGAACACGAGATTCTCGGACAACCGAATCCCACTCTGGTTATCACAGAGGATCACGGTGGTATCTAGCACATGCTCGAACAACTCACTGAAGAGCTTTCGCAACCAAACTGCTTCACAACAGGCCATACTCGCTGCAATGTATTCGGCCTCCGCGGTGCTCAAAGCCACCGACTTCTACTTCCTGCTCATCCATGATATCGAAGCAGATCCAAGTGTGAAGCAGCATCCCGATGTGCTTTTACAATCCACCACACTGCCAACCCAATCGGAATTAGTATATCCAAGGAGTGTCACGCTCCCGACAGTGTATCTCAGACCATGGTTTATCATGCCTCGAAGATATCTCAAAATATTCTTGGCACCAACCCAGTGAGTGTGATGAGGCTCAACCATATGTTGACTCAAAGTGTTCACTACAAAACATACCTTCGAACAGGTGCTCACTAGGAACATCAGGGCCCCTACAAGTTGACGATACTCAATAGGATTTGCTAACACGGGCCCAGCAACACTGCCACTCAACTGCTTAAAGTTGAGCTCCATCGGTGTCGACACGGACTTATAGTCCACCATACCAAATCCTTCCAGAAGCTTCACAATGTATTTTCCTTGAGAAAGGAAAATCTCACCAGGTCTCTCCTAGACCTCTAGGCCTAGGAAGTAATGCATCAGTCCTAGGTCCTTCATCTCGAACTCAGCAGCGAACTCCCTCTTGCACTGATGAATGAGAGGGTGAGCACATGTCAGGAAGAGGTCCTCCACATACAGCACCAGAATGAGAGGCTTCTCTCTATCAACCTTAAGTAAAGGTTCGGATCAGCATTACTACGAGTGAAGCCCAGCTTCATCAGGTAGCTATCTATCCTCTCGTACCAAGCTCTGGGTGCTTGCTTCAACCCATAGAGGGCTTTCTTCAACCTGCAGACATGGGTGTCCCGATCCTGGACTTCGAGCCCCAGAGGTTGCTCCACATACACCTCTTCCTTTATCGCACAATGCAGAAATGCAGCTTTCACATCCATCTGATGAAGACTCCATCCTTGCGTAGCAGCAAGGGCTATGATAGATCGGATGGTGGTATATCGGGCCACAGGTGCAAATATGTCATCATAGTCTATGCCTTCCTTTTGAGAGAAGCCACGGGCAACAAATCTTGCCTTAAACTTTTCAGCACTTCCATCAGATCCATGCTTGATCTTGTAGAGCCATTTCGAGGTGATAGCTGCTTTGTCCTTCGGTCTCGGAACCACATCCCAGACCTCATTCTTCAATATGGACTCATACTCTTCGTGCATAGCATCCTTCCATACTTGATGCTTTACGGCTTCCTCAAAAGATCCAGGCTCATATTGTACAATAGTACTCATGGTTGCTAGATACCCTTGGTATTTATTCTGCTTCTTGCTTTCACGAAATGTCCCCCTTGGGGCCATATGTCCCTCAGCATCCTCGAGAGTGTCCTTGAGCCATGATGGTCTCTTCCCCAGTGAAGGAGGTGGATCAATTGGGTCCATCGGTCCTTCAACATCGGGCATCGTCTCATCCTTCGATTCTTCTTGATTTCCAAGCCTTGCTTCATGATCTTCCTCAGATCTCAGAAGATTGACTACTTTCCTCAAGGAAGCATCTTCGTCAAAGGTGACATCGTGGCATATCTCCACTTCCCTTTGACCAAGCACATAGACTCTATAGTCCTTTGAAGTTTCGCTGTAGCCCACAAACTTTCCCTTCTTCCCGGAAGCATACAGCTTGCTCCTCTTCTCTTTTGGCACATGAAAATAAACAGAACATCCAAAAACTCTAAAATGTGAGACGTCAGGTTTCTTACCAGTGAAAACCTCTTCAGGAGTTTTGGAGTCCAGAGCGAAATGCGGGCATCGGTTTTGTATGTACACAGCAGTGTTCGCAACTTCTCCCCATAGAAACTTTGGTAGACCCTGGTCACATAGCATGGCACGGGAAGCTTCCACAATGGTTCTATTCTTTCGTTCAGCAACGCCATTCTGCTCAGGAGTATAGACAGTTGTGTTCTCCCTCTTGATGCCAGCTTCTCTGCAAAAGTTCTTGAACTCGTTCGTCTCATATTCAGTGCCATTATCAGTCCTCCATATCTTGATCTTCTTCCCTGTCAAATTTTCCACCAAGGCTTTGAAGGTAGGGAACCACATGAAGGCCTCATCCTTCTTCTTCAAGAAGTATATCCAGGTTTTGCGAGGGAAGTCATCTATGAATGTCATATAATAAGAACATCCTCCCAAGGATGTCACGGGCAGCCTCCCAGACAGATCAGAATGTATCAATTGCAAGACATTAGATGTCTTTATGACACTTGAGGGGAAAAGTCCCCCTTGTATGTTTTCCTTTGGCACAACCCCGACATACACCTTCATGATTATTTGAAAACTCAGGCATCCTTGTCACCACCTTCCTTGCTTCGAGAAGGGCCTTGTAGTGAAGGTGTCCAAACCTTCGGTGCCATAGTTCTGTCTGTTGAATAGTATCGCACGTCATTGCTCCTAGTGGACTTCCTCCAACCTGGTAGAGTGTATCAACTCTAAACCCAATCGTGATAGCTTCCTTGAAGCTCTTCTTCCAGATGCGCATCTTCCCATCAATGAATGCCACATTGAAACCTTTGTCTTCCATGGCTAATATAGACACAAGGTTCTTCTTCAAATTAGGTACATAGAGTACATCCTGCAAGCGAAGGACTTGACCTTGAGACAAGTGGAGGGTCACAGTCCCTGTCCCTTTCACGAGATATGTGGCATTATCTCCAAGGATAATTTCCAGATTAGTATCCTTCTCAACCATATCAGAAAGTGCTTCCTTGAACCCAGTGATGTGCCTTGAGGCACCACTATCTGTCAACCAGACATCCATAGTGTAAGGTGGAGATGCAGCAGAGAAGGCAGATACAAGAATGAATTCATTTCTTTTATCAACAACATTTGATTCCTCATACCTGGAGTTTCTCGACCTTTTGAAAGGTTGACCATTTCCGCCGGAGGGAGCCTTCCTCTTGTCATTCCTCTGGTTGTTGTTGTTGTCATCATCATCGGGAGAATCCTTCTTGAAAGGGCATTCTCTAGCATAGTGACCTGGCCTATGACAAGTGTAACACATGCGCTTCTTTCCTTGGGCCCCTACTCTTCCTTTGTTATTTGGACCACCAAAGTTCTTCTTTCTAGAATGAGCAATGTAGGCAGCATTTCCTTCGTTTTCATATGTTAATCCAAGTTGCCATTGATGGCAATAGGTTGATGAAGGAGAAGCCAGACTATGACCCTATGATGGATAAGCCTAACAATGAAGATGACCTTAGAGACAGAATTTCACTTTCTGCACATAAATATTCAAGGACAGTTATAAAGAAAAATAAATTTTGCTACCTTGAAGGCAGAATTTCACCATGACACCTACACTACCTTTTAGAGCGTAATTTAGCTTTCTAACGAGCTCTCACTTGGCCAGAAACTCCAAGCGGTTGATGAGATATGAATTTTTAAATCAAGAAAAATTAACTTTAGGAGTGAGCCGACCTATCCTTGTCCTTCATGTCGGCCTACCTCCAAAAAGATGTGTCCCTTCATTTTAAAGTCAAAATCGTATAAATAAAACGTCAAACCTTCATTTCTAGACATGAATTTCAGTCAAGCAATTCAGAGTTAATACAGAAGAGATTGCAAAGATATAAAAAGTTCACAACTCATGAACTTAGAAGCACCGAGGAGGATTATTTTAAGAAATATTTGCTTGGGTTAAAATTCTGAATTGATCATCTATACAGCTCGGACTTGTAGCTGTCTCAGACCTGTCTTCAAGGCTCATCACTGAACTGGAGCTCGGATAAATCTGTGACAGACCCTCACCGTTGGAAAGCAATAAAATTTGAACGTCCTTGGACATCTCAGATCTAGCTCAGATCTAGCTCGGACAGTGGTATATACAGTGGTGTTTTTTGAAGGATTTGTGGCGTAGAAAATACCTACAGCAGCTTGACAGTGGTGCATACAGTGGTGTTGTTGAAGGATATGTGGTGTGGAAAATACTTACAGCAGTTCGGAAATAGCTCAGACAGTGGTGTGTGTATATATAAGGGCTCAGAACTGTGTTATACAACTTCAGTATCTCATCCCAATAAACCTCGGATCTGTGACCTATTGCCTTGACCATGATAAGAAGTGTAATTGTTGAAGGACAGAGATATATTCGGACTGGGCTACTGATCTAAATCTCGGACTATGGAGTTGAGGCCTTGGACCAAGCTACAGGATCCTCACCTATTGCAGCCTCGGACCAACTACAAGACTTTGGCCCGGATAAGGTCTTGAAGGATCTGTGGAAGATTAGTAATACAATTATGGAAGGGTTGATGCTAGTAAACAGTCAACATTGAAACCCTGAAATGATGATAGCTGGAGACTAATGCAAGTCAAAATTTGAAGACATTGGACAATGAAGTTAGTGAAGAATTTTGGAAGAAAGAATACAGTGATGAATATGTCAAGAACATTCAAGTAAGCACTATTCACATTCTCTATTAAACCAAGCAAAGAAGGATTGGTGTCCTTGGAGTAGGAGCTCCTAAACACAATGTTGGTGCCTTGAGCAGATAGGGTCAAAGCCCTAGAGGTTGGAGCCTCATCAAAGTCCAAGTCGGTGCTTGGCAACAGGTTGGTGCCTGGGTTGGTGCCCTCACTTATCTATTGTATACTATTATTAGAACGGAAATTGAAATTCTTATTAATCCTTAATATTATCATTATACACCTCTCCGTCTTTAATTGTGAAGAATCTAACTGGCATTAATTAACAATTGGAAAGAAACACTGATTCACCCCCCTCTCAGTATTTCCAACAATTGGTTTCAGAGCCAGCTTCTTCATTATCAACGTAACAGCTGGAAGAAGGACTCTTAGGCACAATGAAGAACATGGAAGCAACAGGGAAACTGCCTATGTTTGATGGAACAAACTTTAGTTTTTGGAAAAAGAAGATGTCCTACTATCTAATGTCTCTTGGTCCTGAAGTATGGCACTCTGTTTTGGATGGGTACAAAGCTCCCACTAGTCTTCCAATTGATCAAGATGAAAGAAGAGCCTGCATTGCTAATGCCAAAGCTTTAAATTCCATCACTAGTGGAATTACCGATTCTGAATTTACAAAAGTCATGGATTGTGACTCAGCCAAAGAAGTATGGGAGAAGTTGGTTTCTCTATATGATGGGGACTCCAAAGTTAAGAAGGCAAAGCTTCAAACCTATAGAAGACAATTCGAGAGTCTGAAAATGGATGATGAAGAAGATATTGCATCATACTTCCTCCGAGTAGCTGAAGTAGTTAACTCTCTTAAAGGACTAGGAGAAAATATTGAAGAAAGCACCATTGTTCAAAAAATCCTGATATCGCTTCCTAACATATTTGACTCCAAAGTAAGTGCCATAGAAGAAATGAAGGACCTAGATACACTCAAGATGGATGAACTTCATGGAATTCTTATTGCCTATGAGATGAGGAAAGGGAGCCCAAATTTCAAAGCAACAACTTTCAAAGCCTCAAGATCTACAAAAGAAGGAAAAGGATGGAATTGCAACAACGATGAATCTGACACTGAAAACGAGTTAGCTCAATTTGTACGAAGACTAAAAAGAGGATCTAAGCTAAAAGGTAAATACCCTCTAATTTGTTTCAATTGTGGAAGAATAGGTCATTATGCTGCAAAATGTCCTCATAAACATGATAGTGATGATGAAAAGGACTCTAAAAGAATGATGTACAAAAAGAAAGGGTTTAATAAAAAGAACTTCTTCTCCAAACAAGATGAGTCTAATGAAGATGAATTTGTAGTCATAAAAAGAAATCAACTAGAAATGTGCGTCATTACAAAGAAAGTGATGATGAATCAGATGAGGAAAGTGATTATGTTGGAAGCAAAGAAACGTTATTCATGGCATTTACAAATGATGATGACTCAGAATTACAAGATGAAAGAAACATGGAGAGTTTGCTAATGAGTGCCATTGAAGAAAATGAGAATCTACAAAAGAAGATAATTTCTCTCAAAATAGAAAGAGAAGAAGCAAAAAGAAGGGAAGACTTCTTGAACATTAAGCTAAAGGAGAAGGATGATATCTGTGAAAAACGTGAAGCTGAAATAATATCTCTAAGAAAGGAATTAGAGCAAGTTAAAAGGAGTTGGCAAAGCTCTCTAGCTCTTGACAACATTCTTAATACTCAAAAACCTCAACATGACAAGTCTGGAATTGGTTTTAAAGGAGAATCATCAAGTACAAAGAATAATGCCAGAAGTTATGTTGATGTACTCTCTTGCCATCCAAAAGAAGAAAAGTCATCTCGTTAGGAGCAAAGTCCCATCTCAAAACCAAGAATTGAAGAAAGAGCAACTCCAAGGAAGAATGTCGGTTCAAGCTATGGATACTACAACAAGTATCAAACTATTTTTCTTGGGCATTGTTACAATTGTAAAAACTTTGGGCATCAAGCTAAGCATTGCAAGGCTTATAAGAATGAAGCACCAAGATTGAATGATCAAACAAACCAACTACGTGGTCCTAAAGAGCAAGGACAAATCAAAACTTACAATTCCTTTGATCCTTTGGCTAAGTTTGATCCATCTTGCTCATTATGTGATAATTATGATCATAATGAACAAAATTGCCCTCTCAAAGGGGAGAAAGCTAAAAACGTAAATCTCAAAACTGATAAATGTGGCCTAGCTCTATGTGCTCATAGTGAAGAAAATCATTGGTTCGTGGATACTGGATGCTCAAGACATATGACAGGTGACCAAAAGAAGTTCATCTCATTAAACAAGAAAAATGGAAATGTACCCTTTGGAAGTGGATCCGCTAAAATCACTGGAAAAGGAACTGCTATCCTTGTCAATGGACTAGGAAAGGCTCAAATACCTTGCTGGTAGAAGGGCTCAAACACAATCTCTTAAGTGTTAGCCAGATTTGTGACCAAGGACATAATGTTGTCTTTAGTACAAAAAATTGTGAAATAAGAGACTCATCCTTGGGAGAACTTGTGGCGAAAGGAGTAAGAACACCAGATAATGTTTATATTCTTAGTAGAATCCAAGAAGATAAATGTTACTCAAGTCAAACAGATGAAAGTTGGTTATGGCACAAGCAATTGGGGCATACAAGTTTTGATAACCTAGTCAACATCAGCAAAATTAATGCAGTAAGGGATATTCCAAAAATGTGCAAACCAAATCAAGTTGTATGTGGCCCATGCCAACATGGAAAGCAAACCAGAACTAGCCACAAAACTAAGGAGTTCTCACCAACAAAACCTCTGGAAATCATTCATGCAGACTTGTGTGGGCCAACTAGAACTCCCGCTCTTCAAGGTGAAAGGTACTTTGCTCTATTTGTTGATGACTATACTAGAATGATGTGGATATATTTCATAAAATATACATCCGAAGCATTTGAATGTTTTAAGAATCTTAAGGCTCTCATTGAGAATGAGAAAGATTCTAAGATTAAATGTCTTAGAACGAATAGAGGAGGAGAATTCACCTCAAAAAAAATTGATGAATTCTGTAAAAAGCATGGAATCGAAAGAGAACTCTCTACTGCTAGGACACCCCAGCAAAATGGAGTAGTTGAAAGAAGGAACTGAACCATTCAAGAAATGGCAAGGACAATGCTACTATCAGTTGATTTGCAACCAAAATTTTGGAGAGAAGCAGTTGGCACCGCAGTTTATACCTTAAATCGAACTCAACTAAGACCTAATAATGAAAAGACTCCTTATGAATTATGGAAAGGAAGACATGCTTCAGTAAAAATATTTCAGGGTTTTTGGAAGCAAATGTTTCATAAAAATAAATGATGACTCACCAGGTAAATTTGATTCTAGAGTTGACAAAGGAATATTTCTTGGATACTCCACTAGGAGCAAAGCCTACAAATGTTACAACAATTGTCTACGAAGAATAGTGGAAAGCATTGATGTGAAGATTGATGAAGGCCTTCCAGAAAAAAGAATTGAGGATCATGAAGTTGAGCCTTTCTTTGAACAAAGGGAAGAGAAAGAACCTGAAAAAGAAGAGGAGAATAAAGAACCTCAAAGTGAATCTTCACAAACTCCCTCCAAGATCAAGTTTGTTCAGAGATATCATCTGGAAGAACGGGTCATCGGAAATATAGATGAAGGAATCCAAACTCGAAGAACGATGATAAGCACCCCAAGAAAAGATGATGTGCCTCTATTATCTTTAATAGAACCTGAAAATTTTTCTCAAGCAAGCAAAGATCCTTATTGGATAAAGGCCATGGAAGAAGAAATGTCTCAAATCGAAAAAAATGAGACTTGGGAACTGGTATCTTGCCCAAAAGATAAAAATATAATTGGAACAAAATGGGTATTCAAAAACAAGATGAATGAAGATGGACAAATCATCAAAAATAAAGCCAGACTTGTCTGCAAAGGATACTCGCAAATCGAAGGAATTGACTTCGAAGAAACCTTTGCACTAGTAGCTCGAATGGAAGCCATAAGAATGTTTTTAGCATTTACTTGCTCAAAAGGATTCAAGGTTTATCAAATGGATGTAAAATCAGCATTCCTGAATGGAGATCTCAAGGAAGAAGTTTACATGGAGCAACCAAAAGGATTTGATCTTGTCGATGGGAAGGACTTTGTATGCAAGCTAAAAAAGGCCTTGTATGGATTAAAACAAGCCCCTAGAACATGGTATGCAAAGATGGATCACTATCTGCTACAAGAAGGTTTCAAAAAGGGAGTAGCTGGTAGCAATCTCTACATGAAGATGGACAAGGAAAAACTTTTGATCACTCTTGTATACGTTGATGATCTAATCTTTGCTAGCAATGATGATGAGATGAGCCATGAATTTGCTCTAAATATGTCCAAAAGATTCGAAATGTCAATGATTGGTGAGTTGTCTTACTTTCTTGGGCTACAAATATCTCAAACTTCTCCAGGCATGTTTATATCTCAAGCGAAATATCTTAAAGACATGCTCAAAAGATATGGAATGGAAGATTGTGCACCTATGAGCACACCAATGACCACAGATTGTAAATTAAGCAAAGACGATGATACCCCTCTCATAGATGCAACTATTTACATGTCAATAATTGGAGCTCTCCTATACTTAACTGCTACAAGACTAGATATTATGGAAGCAGTAGGAATGGTAGCAATATTTCACTCAAGTCCTAAACAATCCCATCTCGCAGCTGTGAAGAGAATTCTCAGATATTTGAAAGGAACGATTGATTTCGGTCTTTGGTATCCTAAGAGTTCAACTCTTATTGTGACAGCTTACTCCGATGCTGATTGGGCCGGAAGCGTGGATGATCAAAAAAGTACCAGTGGAAATGCATTATTTATGGGAGATTGTCTTGTATCATGGCTCAGCAAAAAGCAATCATCTATATCCCTTTCTACAGCTGAAGCTGAATATATAGCTGATGCTGATTGTTGTACACAAATTCTATGGATGAAGGAAGCCTTGAAGGATGTCAACATAGAAACTAAGCAACCAATTACTATTTTTTGTGACAATACTAGCGCCATCAGTCTTTCAAAGAATCCGGTGATGCACTCGAGGACCAAACATATTCCAATCAAATACCACTTTCTCCGTGAACAAGTTACTGAACACAATATCAAGTTGGAATACATCAATACAAAAGAGCAAATTGCTGATATCTTTACAAAACCCCTTCCATGAGAAGCATTTGAATATCTTCGCCAAAAGATGGGGGTCATTGCTCTTGCATCACATTAAATCAAGCAGCATGTCAGGGGTACAAGTATGTTAGGGGGAGCAGCATGACAGAGGGAGTACTTTGGCACCCCATTGCCATTGATGTCAAAGGGGGAGAGAAGAAAAATATTGCCATCCAATGACAAAGGGGGAGATTGTTAATCCAAGTTGTCATTGATGGTAACAGGTTGATGAAGGAGAAGCCAGACTATGACCCTATGATGGATAAGCCTAACAATGAAGATGATCTTGGAGACAAAATTTCACTTTCTACACATAAATATTCAAGGACAATTATAAAGAAAAATAAATTTTGCTACCTTGAAGGCAGAATCTCACTATGACACCTACACACACTACCTTTTAGAGCATAATTTAGCTTTCTAAAGAGCTCTCACTTGGCCGGAAACTCCAAGTAGTTGATGAGATATGAATTTTTAAATCAAGAAAAATTAACTTTAGCAGTGAGCCGACCTATCCTTGTCCTTCATGTCGGCCTACCTCCAAAAAGACGTGTCCCTTTATTTTAAAGTCAAAATTGTATAAATAAAACGTCAAACCTTCATTTCTAGACATGAATTTCAGTCAAGCAATTCAAAGTTAATACAGAAGAGATTGCAGAGGTATAAAAAGTTCACAACTCGTGAACTTAGAAGCACCAAGGAGGATTCTTTTAAGAAATATTTCCCTAGGTTAAAATTCGAAATTGATCATCTATACAGCTAGGACTTGTAGCTGTCTCAGACCTGTCTTCAAGGCTCATCACTGAACTGGAGCTCGGATAAATCTATGACAGACCCTCACCATTGGAAAGCAATAAAATTTGAACATCCTTAGACAGCTCAGATCTAGCTCGGACAGTGGTATATACAGTGGTGTTTTTTGAAGGATTTGTGGCGTAGAAAATACCTACAACAGCTCCACAGTGGTGCATACAGTGGTGTTGTTGAAGGATCTGTGGTGTGGAAAATACTTACAGCAGTTCGGAACTAGCTCGGACAGTGGTGTGTGTATATATAAGGGCTCAGAACTGTGTTATACAACTTCAGTATCTCATCCCAATAAACCTCGGATCTATGACCTATTGCCTTGACTGTGATAAGAAGTGTAATTGTTGAAGGACAGAGATATATTCAGACTGGGCTACTAATCTAAATCTCGGACTGTGGAGTTGAGACCTCGGAGCAAGCTATAGGATCCTGACCTATTGCAGCCTCGGACCAACTACAAGACTTTGGCCTGGATAAGGTCTTGAAGGATCTGTGGAAGATTAGTAATACAATTGTGGAAGGGTTGATGCTAGTAAACAGTCAACATTGAAAGCCTGAAATGATGATAGCTGGAGACTAATACAAGTCAAAATTTGAAGACTTTGGACAATGGAACATTTGGAGTTTTGGACAAGTGAAGACATTGGACACTGAAGTTAGTGAATAATTTTGGAAGAAAGAATACAGAGATGAATATGTCAAGAACATTCAAGTAAGCACTATTCACATTCTCTATTAAACCAAGCAAAGAAGGATTGGTGTCCTTGGAGTAGGAGCTCCTAAACACAAGGTTGGTGCCTTGAGCAGATAGGGTCAAAGCCCTAGAGGTCGGAGCCTCATCAAAGTCCAAGTCGGTGCTTGGCAACAGGTTGGTGCCTGGGTTGGTGCCCTCACTTATCTATTGTATACTATTATTACAAAGGAAATTGAAATTCTTATTAATCCCTAATATTATCATTATACACCTCTCTGTCTTTAATTGTGAAGAATATAACTGGCATTAATTAAAAATTGGAAAGAAATACTGATTCACCCCCCTCTCAGTATTTCCAACATCATACTCCTTCATTCTTGTCTCTTCTTGTACACATCTCGATAGCACTCCATCAAAGTCAGGTATCACATTATTATTGAGAATGGTAGTGTTGAACACATGCCATTCGGATGAGAGCCCTCCAAGTGCGGTGAGAACCATCTCTCGATCAGCTATTGTCTCCCCAATAGCCAACAGATTGTTCTTGATCTCGGTCAGCTTCAGAAAGTATGATTGAACAGACTCATCGTTGCCTTTCTTCAGATTCTTCAATTGATTCTTGAAGAATAGGACTTGATTCGCATTGTTGGCCTTGAACATGTGGACCAACTTATCATACATCTCTTTGGATGTACCAAGCTCAGAGATGTAGGCAACCGGAATCTTGTAAATTGAGTCCCTGATCATCAACTTTGCTTTTATCTCCCCCTTCTTATACTTTGTTTTGGTAGCAGCAGTTGCAGTGGATGGAGGCTCTTGGATTTTACCCTGCACATAGTCCATGACATCTTGGTCTTCCAAGTTAAGATCCAATGTTATCTTCCAAGCATGGAAGTCATCCTTCCCAGTCAATTTGTCATCAGCCTTAAAGCCATTGTAGTTTGAGGAACCCATCCTCTTCTTCGGTGATTGCTACAAATTAGGGCTTTGTCTTCACCTCAGCTCTGATACCATGTAAATTTTTGTAGATGTTCTATGCTTGATGCAACTTTACTTTTTCTTCAATATCAAACAGCAATCACATAAACAATAAAGTAAAATGTTGATAGAACATACCAGTGGATCGACAGAAGACAAGCCAGAAATATATAAGTGTGTTGGTGAGTTACGGCGGTCAACAGGATGCTTCAACCAGCAAAGTCTCAATATAGTCAGCCAACCAACAATGTCACACAACCCTCTAGGATAGCCAAACGATCAACTCAAAAGTCAACGTTGTCAGTCAACAGTCAATGCAAACAGCAGCAGCAGCTAGGTCAACGTTGAAAAGTCAACGTCAACGTTTTGTCTCGGGAATAGTGCCAGAAAATGTGGATTAGGAAAATCGAACTTTTGGAAGAGTTTCAGGCCCTTTTGACCTTGCGTTGACCAAAGTCAACGCTAGTCAAAGTTTGCTGCAAAATCCCTAGAGCAAAATCAGAAATGTGCTGCTGCTAGAATTTTCCCACGTGTGGAGAGAAGAGCCACCAAGGTCATCGAACCAATCAGATGAGGAGAGAGACGTGTGAGGATTAGATGAGTGAAAATGTCCTCCAACGTTGACCAATATATATCCATCAGTGAGGGTGTGTGACAGAACTGTTGGGGCACAAAACCTTAAGGCCAACCTGTACATATCTTGAATAAATTCAAAAAAATGTTCTGCTCATCAGATCAAGATGATCTTTAGATCGATCTTGCACCTCTCTAAAAGAGGAACCTAATAAAAAAATTGGTATCTTCATCTAAGCATCACAACATGGAATTTGGACCTAGTTGTCCAAAATTAACAAATCTTGATTCCAACAAATTCAAAATGAGTCAACCATAGAAAATAGAAGAGGAACACCATGAATTGGCCCCCAAAGACTTCTTTATTAATCATAAAATATTTCCAATACAAAGTAGAGCTTCAGTAGCCAAGATCTTGGATTTCATGTTACAAATGAGGAACTTAGAGCATCCTTATATAGAAAATGAGAGGGCAAGACCCCTCCAAGTGGAAAAAATGTCTAGCTTGATGTTGACATTTGGTTGCCGGAGGACAGGAGGTTCCCTAAGGCTTTGATCTTTGGCCTAGGGGAAAGTGTCCAAAAGAATTTAATTTTTCTCCTAAAGTGACTTTATAAAGTTATAAAGTCAAATCTAATTTAAAAGTGACTTTAAGTGATAAAGTTACTAAGTCTAATTTTAAAGTGACTTTAATAAAGTCAATGTGAAATCAAAAACTGAAAAGTGACTTTGGAAATAAATGACTAAGTGGGTCTTTATTAAAGTGGGGTCAATTAAAAAATAGAAAGTGAGATTTAAATGAGCATTTAATCTCAGCCCTAGATCTAAAGCTATCTCAGCCATTGGATTTAGGGATTCCCCAAAAGTAACTTAGCGTTAGGTTAAAGGAGGAAAAGGAGAGAAAAGAGCATTCATTCTTTTATGAGCAGATTGAGAGAAGGAGAAGAAGAGAGCAAAGGAGATTTCTGAGCAGTGAGGAGAAGGAGAACAGAACCTTGGCACACATACCAAGGCAGCTCTTCAGCAAATCAGTACAACAAGGAGAGACACACAGTTCAAGGCAATTTGGGCACGAGTTTCAAGGCAAAACCGTACAGCAGCTTGGGCACGTATTCCTAGGAGGCCGTACAACAGTTTTGGCATAGATTTCGAGGAGCAGTTTGAGGATTTTGAGGCACCGTTTTCAAGGCAGTCCTTATAGTGAGTTGTTGTCGCTGTGCATGGAAAGCGAGGCAAAAAACCATACAGCATTTATTGCTGCCTCTTTGCACACATTTTGAGGAGGCCGTACAGTAGCATTTATTGTTTCTCTGCACACTTTTCAAGGAGGCCATACAACAACAATTAATGTTGTAATTTCTAGGCACGAAATTCAAGGAAGATCGTACATCATTTATTGTTGTTTCTATTTTGTTGTTTGCACATTTTCCGAGGCAGTGGTTAAACACGGAAAACGAGATAAGTTGTATATGTTACTTGCTGAATTTTTCTGAGTATTTCTCTTTCACTGTAAAAGCTAATTTATCAAAAATAAGAAGAGCTTTCGAACTGGTTTTCCCCAAGAGTTGTAGGGGGTTTTTCCAGGGTCAAGTTGACCAAAAATCAACGTGTCAAATTTCTGTGGGTGGCTGATTTATTTTTTCTGAGTTTTATTTCTGCATTTCAACACTGAAATTTCCAGAATTTGTGTTTTCAGAAAATATTTATTTTTCAGCTTATTGAATGTATGGCTATGGGAATGGGCATTTAACTTTATGGGAGAAATAAGGAGAAACTGAAAACCGGGGTTGGGAAAAGAAATTTCTACACGGTATCGGAGCTATTTTGCTGAAAAGTGCAGTTTGGGAAAGCAAGAAGGAAAATTACAGCAAGTTGATTTTTCACACAGAAAACAGTACCTTTACTACAACAGTGTCTTTTTCAGTTTATTAGGACAGCAAACATGTCTTTGGGCTTGAGGGTGGAGGAAAGTTGGATGGGCATAGTAACTATAGTGTATGGAAAGAAAGAATGCAGAGTATCTTTGAGGAGGCAGAAGTCTGGGGAATAATGGTGCATACCCAACAACGCCCTATTAATGTGCCTACTGATATTGTTCAGTTGGCAAACTTTAATAAAAAGAATAACAAGGGCAAGAGACTGATTCTGGATGGTATTAAAGACCATGTCGTTCCTCATGTGAGAATAAAGAGATTTGCTCATAAGATGTGGACAACCTTGACAATCTCTACCAGAGTACCAATGAGAACAGAAAAATGGTCCTAAGGGAGAAGCTGAAGACCATTAAGATGGCCAAGACTGATAGTGCTACTAGATATCTCACAAAGATCACTAATGTGAAAGATGAGTTGGCAGCAGTTGGAGAGGTCATTCCACCCACTGAGTTGGTGAGGATTGCAGTGAATGGCCTTCCCAGTTCATGGTTGAAATTTGTTGATGGGGTTTGTGCACGTGAGACCCTTCCCACTTGGAAGAGGTTCTGGGATGATTGCATACAGACTGAAATCAGAAAGAGCCAGCTTGGGGCAGCCAAACCTGTTGAGCAGGATGAGGATGTAGCACTGTTAGAAATAGGCAAGAAAGGCAAGGGAAAGAAGCAAACTTCCACAAGTGTTGGTGGGGGCAAAGGCAAAGGTAAAGGTAAACAGGGAAACACGCAAAAGGAATATTCCAAGGTGAAGTGTTGGAATTGTCAGAAAATGGGACGCTATGCAGTTGTGTCTGGAGAAGAAGAAGAAGGGGAAGTACCAGAACATGGCAGCATCAGCAAAGATAGAGGAATTTATGGATAGCTTTGATCGGGAGTTTGGGTTCATTGCTTGTGAGTCCACTAGTGCAGAATCACCTGCCACGGAGGTTGAGACGGAGTGTGCATTTCACTCCACTAGCGGAGCATCTTCAGGGATCTGGTATGTTGACAGTGGGGCTTCACGTCATATGACAAGAATTCGTGAGTACTTCTCCGAGCTTTCAGAGAATGGCACTGATATAGAGGTTGTACTCGGAGATGACAGCGTTGTTAGAGCAGTCGGTGTGGGGACATTGACATTTGATAGGGAACCCAAACCTCCCTTGAAGGTGTCAGATGTTCTATATGTGCCAGGGATGAGGAAGAACCTCATATCCGTCTCAGCATTGGAGGACAGAGGATATGAGATATTGTTCAGGAGAGGACAGGTGCTTATATATCCCAGGGGCGCTCCAGCTGAGTCAGCTAGAGTGATTGGTGTATGCCATGCAAAAGTGTACAAGTTTGCATTTCAGCCCCTTTTGGCATTGAGCAGTAGTACCAGCAGCAGAGCTAGCAGTTCAGAGCTGTATGAGATTTGGCACCGCAAGATGGGGCACATGTATCATGGGGCCTTGAGGACATTGTGGGAGATCACTACAGGTGTGCCAGATTTCAGTACTAATCACATTGATACATGCAGAGGATGTGCTATGGGCAAGTTTGCCAAATCCCCTTTTCCCAGTAGTGACAACAGATCGTCTGGGATACTTGATTTAATTCATTCCGATGTGAGTGGTCAGATGTCTCATGTTTCCTTGAGTGGATATGAGTATTATGTTTTATTCATTGATGATCACTCCAGGAGGACCTGGATTTATTTCTTGAAGACCAATAGTGAGGTCTTCAAGCGGTTTCAGGAGTTCAGAGCTCTTATGGGGACTCAGACAGGTCAGAAAATCAAGTCCCTGAGGTCAAACAATGGAGGTGAGTACACCCTTAGTGAGTTTGTTGAGTATTGTGCGGAGGCAGGCATTAGGAGGGAGTTCACAATTCCTTACAACCCCTAGCAAAACGGGGTTGCGGAGAGGAAGAACAGATCCATTGGAGGGGCTGCCAAAGCCATGCTACACGATCAGGGGCTACCGTTGTTTTTGTGGGCAGAGGCCTGCAACACTGCTGTTTATCTGCAAAACAGGAGTCTGCATCGTGCCTTGGGGCATGTGACTCTGGAGGAGGCTTTTTCTGGGAAGAAGCCTGATATTGGTCATCTTCATATCTTTGGGTGTATTGCATACTCCTACGTACCCAAGGAGAAGAGGACCAAGCTAGAGCCCACAGCAGAGAAGGGTATCTTTGTAGGCTACAGTGTGACCTCGGAAGCCTTTCGGATTTATATTCCTACACAGAGGAGAGTTGTTGTCAGGCGAGATGTGAAGTTCGAGGAAGACAGAGCTTTCAGGAGGTCACGGGAGTTAGAGTATCTTGATTGGCCAGACCCTCAAGAGCAGCAAAGTCAGGCACAGGGATCTAGTGGGCAGGGATCAGGAGGATCAGGAGGTACATCGATTATGGTGTCAGGTCCATCAGTGAGCAGTGGCTCGCAGAGTCAGAAGGGTGGTGCTTCGAGCAGCATGCAGAGCAGTTCACTAAGGAGTCCACTGATGGGCAATTCACGCGGTACTTCAACATCTACAGGTTCAGGTTCAGGCAGGAGGACAGCGGACAGACAGTCAGGAGTTCAGGCTCCTGATGAGGAGGAGGAGTTTCATTCTCTGGTGGGAGAAGTGTGTTCATGGAAGAGGAAGCCCAAGTGGCTTCAGGATACCTTGAGAGAGGCCACAACTGTTGCTGAGCCAAAGAGGCCGGTCAGAGAGAGCAAACCACCTGAGCGGTTCTATAGCTATATGGCAATGGTTGCCAACATCGTTGACTCTGAGCCTTCTAGCTATGAGGAGGTAACTAGCCAGCAGGTCTGGAGAGAGGCCATGCAGGAGGAGTATTCTTCTATCATGAAGAATGATGTCTGGGAGGTGGTGCCGAGGCCTGAGGGAAAATCCGTGGTTACTTCCAGATGGCTTTACAAGGTAAAGCATGCTGCTGATGGCAGCATTGAGAAATTCAAGGCAAGGTTTGTGGCTAAAGGGTTCTCCTAGGTAGAGGGAGTAGATTATGAGGAGACCTTCGCTCCCGTGACTCGATATACTTCGATTCGCTCCATCATATCGATTGCAACAGAGATGGGTTGGAAGATCCACCAGATGGATGTGAAGACCACATTTCTCAATGGCTTCATATAGGAGGAGGTGTACATTGAGCAACCACAGGGCTTTCAGGTGCATGGGAAGGAGTCCCGTGTGTGCAGACTGAAGAAGGCCCTTTACGGCCTAAAGCAAGCTCCCAGAGCTTGGTACTCCAAGATAGATACATACTTGCAGGAGATGGGTTTCACAAAGAGTGATCCAGAACCAAACCTTTACTTTATTGTGATAGGTGAGGAGCCTCTCATTCTGGTGCTGTATGTGGATGACTTGGTCATTACGGGTGCAGAGAGACTCATAGAGGGCTGCAAGAGAGAACTTGCGTCGGAGTTCGAGATGAAGGACATTGGCTTGATGCATTACTTTTTGGGTTTGGAGGTGTGGCAGGAGGAGGGGCATTTCTTCCTGAGACAGGGGAAGTATATTGTGGACATCCTTGTCAGATTCCACATGGAGGATTGTAGACCCATGTCGACACCGATGATCACCAACTAGAAGAAGCTTCACGCTTCAAATTCCGAGTTGGTGGATCCCACTTTGTATAGACAACTGATTGGTTCTTTGATGTATTTGGTCAACACTAGACCAGATATATGTTTTGCAGTCAACACGATAAGCCAGTTCATGTGTGAGCCCAGGAAGGTGCACTAGGTTGCTGCAAAACACATTTTGTGGTACTTGCAGGGGACAGTGGATTATGGTCTGGATTATAGGCAGGGAGATGGAGTGAGATTGGCAAATTACACTGATTCTGATTGGGCAGGTCGTGCTTCTGATAGGAAGAGCACTTCGGGGTGTTGTTTTGGGTTGGGTTCGGCAGTGGTGTCGTGGTTCAGCTGAAAGCAGCAATCAGTAGCATTGAGTTCAGCAGAAGCAGAGTACATGGCAGCCAGTCTAGCTAGTTGTGAGGCCATATGGCTTCGCAAGATGTTGTTTGGCTTATTTGGTCAGTCGTTGAGACCTTCAGTGATATACTGTGATAATCAGAGTTGCATTACACTCATGAAGAATCCAGTGTTTCATGACAGGTCAAAGCATATCGGCATCATATATCACTTCATCAGAGACTATGTTCAGAAGGGAGCTATGAAGCTTGAGTATATTCCCACTGATGAGTAGGTTGCAGATATTCTTACCAAAGCCTTACCACGGGGCAAGCATGTTGTCTACTTCAGAGACAAGATGGGTGTGGTGAGGAACACCTTCCTTGGTAAGAGGGAGTGTTGAGATTTGGCTACCGAAGGATAGGTGGTTCCCTAAGGCTTTGATTTTTGGCCTAAGGAAAAGTGTCCGAAAGAATTTAATTTTTCTCCTAAAGTGACTTTATAAAGTTATAAAGTCAAATCTAATTTAAAAGTGACTTTAAGTGATAAAGTAACTAAGTCTAATTTTAAAGTGACTTTAATAAAGTCAATGTGAAATTAGAAAGTGAAAAGTGACTTTGGAAATAAATGACTAAGTGAGTCTTTATTAAAGTGGGGTGAATTAAAAAATAGAAAGTGAGATTTAAATGAGCATTTAATCTCAACCCTAGATCTAAAGCTATCTCAGCCATTGGATTTAGGGATTCCCCAAAAGTCACTTAGGGTTAGGTTAAAGGAGGAAAAAGAGAGAAAAGATCATTCATTCTTTCATGAGCAGATTGAGAGAAGGAGAAGAAGAGAGCAAAGGAGATTTCTGAGCAATGAGGAGAAGGAGAACAGAACCTTGGCACGCATACCGAGGCAGCACTTCAGCAAATCCATACAACAAGGAGAGACACACAATTCAAGGCAGTTGGGGCACGAGTTTCAAGGCAAAACTGTACAGCAGCTTGGGCACGTATTCCTAGGAGGCTGTATAGTAGTTTTGGCACAGATTTCAAGGAGCAGTTAGCTGGTTTTGAGGCACAGTTTTCGAGGCAATCCATACAGTGAGTTATTGTCCCTGTGCACAGAAACCGAGGCCGAAAATTGTACAACATTTATTGCTGCCTCTCTGCACGCATTTTGAGGAGGCCATACAACAACATTTATTGTTGTTTTGCATGCTTTTCAAGGAGGTCATACAACAACATTTAATGCTGTAATTTCTGGGCACGAAATTGAAGGAAGACTGTACAACATTTATTGTTGTTTCTGTTTTGTTGTTTGCACATTTTCCGAGGTGGTAGTTAAGCACGAAAAACGAGATAAGTTGTATTTGTTACTTGCTGAATTTTTCTGAGTATTTCTCTCTCACTATAAAAGCTAATTTATCAGAAATAAGAATAGCTTTCGAACTGGTTTTCCCCAAGAGTTGTAGGGGGTTTTTCCAGGGTCAAGTTGACCAAAAATCAGCATGTCAAATTTCTGTGGTTGGCTGATTTATTTTTTTTGAGTTTTATTTTGCATTTCAGCACTGTGAAATTTCTAGAATTTGTGTTTTCAGAAAATATTTACTTTTCAGCTTGTTGAATATATGGCTATGGGAATGGGCATTTAACTTTATGGGAGAATTAAGGTGAAACTGAAAACCGGGGTTGGGAAAAGAAATTTCTACACTTGACTTGATCCATGGCTAGATGCTTTCAACAAATTCGAACCCTTGATGTTGTTGCACAGATCCAGAGGAAAAATATTCATTGGCCTTGATGGAAGAGCTAGATGGACCGTATCTTGACCTTGGAGTGGTTTGAACTTTGGACCACTCGAATATGTTCAAAAATATTTTCCTCAAAATTTTCTCCTTCAAAATAACCCCCTTGGACCAAAAAATTTGATTTTCCTTGAGAAATTATTTTCTTCTGGCCTAATGAATATCTTATGGGACATTTCCTGCTTGGATCATGGAGATTCCTTGACCTTTTGATTTATCTCCTTCTTGGGAATGTCCTAAACCTTTTTCAATTATTTTTCCACTTGGAGAGAATTTTAATTTCTCTCATTTTAATTTTTATAATGAATTTCTAGCTAATTATTTGTCGTTTTTTACCAGAAAATTAAAATAACGACTCTAAAGGGGTTTATACATATTTGTCCATCTTCAAAATGCGTTTAGATAGAAATTTTAGGAGTTGATCATCTAAAACTCTAAAGCAAGATCTCTCTTGCAGCCCTCAATGAGTCTCTCTGCTCCAGTGATGACCAAGTCAACAACATACAACAACAAAATGAGAGGCTCCTCGCCTACCACAATGAAGTATAGTTTTGGATTAGCCTCACTCTTAGTGAAACCCAACTGTTGCAAGTATGTATCAATCTGAGAGTACCAAGCTCTAAAAGCTTGCTTCAGGCCATAGAATGCCTTTTTTAATCTACATACATGGGACTCCTGCCCATGCACCTCAAAGCCCTGTGGCTGCTCAATATAAACTTCCTCCTGAATGAAGCCATTGAGAAAGGCAGTCTTCACATCCATCTGGTGGAGCTTCCAACCCATCTCTGCTGCAATCGATATAATGGAGCGAATAGATGTATACCAAGCTACGAGAGCGAAGGTCTCCTCATAGTCAACTTCCTCTGCCTGTGAGAACCCTCTCGCCACAAACCGAGCCTTGAACTTCTCTATGCTGCCATATACAACATACTTTATCTTGTAGAGCCATCTGGAAGTAACAACTAATTTACCTTCAGGCCTAGGCACTGCCTCCCAAACATCGTTCTTCATAATAGAAGAATACTCCTCCATCATGACCTCTCTCCAAACCTATTGGTTGGCTGCCTCCTCATAACTAGAAGGCTCGATGTCAACAATGCTTGTTACCAATGCCATGTAACTAGAGAACTGCTCGGGTGGTTTACTCTCTCTGACCTGTCTCTTTGGACCAACAACTGATGTGGCCTCGCACAAGGTGTCTTGAAGCCACTTGGGATTCCTCTTCCCTAAACCTACTTCTTCCACTGGAGTGAAAGAATCCTCATCATCATCAGAAGCCTGGACTCCTGAAGGCCTGCCAACTAACCCCATACTTGTACTTGTGCCTATAGAAGCTGAAGTACCATGTGATATGTCCATCAGTGGACTATCCTGTGAACTGCTCTGCAGACTGCCCTGCATGTTGCCCGAAGATCCCCTCACCTGACTCTGAGAGCCACTGCTCAGTGATAGACCTGAAACTGTAATAGATGTACCTCCTGATCCCTGATCTCCTACACCCTGTGCACTGTATCCCTGTGACTGACTCAGCTGCTGCTGAGTGTCTGGTGACTCTATATAGTGTAACTCCCGTGACCTCGTGAAAGCTCTCTCCTCCTCAAACTTTACATCCTGCCTGACAACCACTTTCCTCTTTGCGAGAATGTAAATCAGGTAAGCTTTCGAGGTCTCGCTATAACCCACAAGGATGCCCTTGTCTGCAGTACGTTCTAGCTTGGTCCTGCTCTCCTTAGGGACATAAGAATATGTAAGGCACCCAAAGATACGAAAGTGCCCAACATCAGGCTTCTTCCCTGAGAAAGCCTCCTCAAGAGTCACATTCCCCAAGGCACGATGTGGACTCCTGTTCTGCAAGTAAACAACAGTGTTGTAGGTCTCTACCCACAAAAATAAAGGTAACCCCTGATCGTGAAGCATGGCTTTGGCAGCCCCTACAATGGATCTGTTCTTCCTCTCTCACACCCCGTTCTGCTGGGGGTTGTAAGGAACAGTGAACTCCCTCTTAATGCCTGCCTCAGCACAAAAATCCACAAACTCACCAAGAGTATACTCACCTCCATTGTCCGACCTGATTACCTTGATCTTCCTGCTTGTCTGGGTCTCCACAAGAGCTTTGAACTCTTGAAACTGCTTGAAGACCTCACTCTTGGTCTTCAAGAAATAAATCCAAGTCTTCCTAGAGTGGTCATCAATGAATAAGACATAATACTCAAAGCCACTCAAGGACACACGAGACATTCGACCACTCACATTGGAATGAATCAAGTCAAGGATCCCTGTCGCCCTGCTGTCACTGCTGGGAAAAGAGGCTTTTGCAAACTTCCCCATAGCACATCCTCTGCATACATCAAGGTGATCAGAACTCAAATCTGGAACACCAGTGGTGATCTCCCGCAATGTCCTCAAGGCCCCATAATACATGTGACCCATCCTGCAATGCCAAACCTCACACAACTCTGAACTGCTAGATTTGTTATCGGTCCTGTCTCTGGTACTGCTACTCAATGCCATCAGGGACTGGAATGAGAACTTGTACACCTTAGCATGGCGCACTCCAATCACTCTAGCTGAAGCAGTTGGAGTTCCCTTAGGATATATGAGCACCTCTCCACTCCTTAACAACACCTCATACCCTCTGTCCTCAAGCGTTGAAACGGATATCAAGTTCTTCTTCATTCCAAGCACATATAGAACATCTGACACTTTCAAGGGAGGTTTGGGTTCCCTATCAAATGTTAATGTTCCAACACCGACTGCTCTAACAAAGCTATCATCACCAAGTACTACCTCCATATAAGTATCACTCTCAAATAGCTCTGAGAAGTACTCCCTGACTCATGTCATATGACGAAAAGCGCCATTGTCAACATACCAAATAATAGAAGATGCTCTTCTAGTAGAGGAGAGTGCACACTCCCTCTAAACCTATATGGCAGGTGATACTACACTGGAGGCCTCACAAGCTATGAATCCAAACTCTCAATCAAAGCTCTCTGAGAAGCCCTCTATCTCTGTAGAAGTTGCCATGGTTTTCTCTTTCCCTTTCTTATTTTTCTTCTCTGGTCACACAACAACATAGTGTCCCATCTTTTGGCAATTCCAACATTTGACTTTGGAATAGTCCTTTTCTTTGTTTTGCTGCTTTCCTTTACCTTTTCCTTTGCCTCCACTGGTGGAAGCTCCCTTCTTTGATTTGCCCTTCTTGCCTCTTGCCAACAATGCCACATTGTCATCCTCCTCCCCCTGTTTGGCTGCCCCTAGATGGTTCTTCCTGTTTTCATTCTGAATGCAATCATCTCACAACCTTTCCCATAGGGGAAGGTTCTCCTGTGCAACAAGACTATCTACAAAACTCTCCCAAGACTTGGGAAGTCCATGCAAAGCTATCCTCACCAACTCAGTGGGTGCAATGGTCTCTCCTACGGCTGCCAACTCATCTCTCACCAAAGTGATCTTGGTGAGGTATGTTGTAGCACTGTCAATCTTAGCCATTCTTATGGCCTTCAGTTTCTCCTTTAAGACCATCTTATGATTCTCATTTGAGCTCTGGTAAAGTCCGGTCAAGGCAGTCCACATTTCATGTGCATAAGTCTTTCCTCTCACATAAGGAATGACATGACCTTTGACTCCATCCAAAATCAGTGTTTTGGCCTCAGCATTCTCTTTATTGAACTCTGCTAACTGTATTGGATCAGCAGGTACTACTACTAGGTGTTGTGTGTTATGTACCATAATGCCCCAAACCTTTGCTTCCTCAAATATACTTTGGATTATTTCCCTCCATGCACTGTAGTTACTCTACCCATCTAACCTGTCTTCAACCCTCAATCCCAAAGACATGATTCACTGTCCTATAAAACTGAAATTTCAAATTTGGGTAAAGGTTTTCTGTTTTCTCTGTAAATATCAGACTGTTGTAATTTACACAATGTTGTCCCACAATGCAATTTCCAGCCAACTAAGCTCTGATACCATGTAAAATTTCAGTCCCCACTTCGGTTATCAGTTTTCCCTTATCACTCCATGCATTTAATGTTAAATCCAAGCATGATAAAAACACTAAAATTTGGAAATGACATTTATTTCTGAAAACACAAATTTGGAGATTTTACTACTGCTGGAAAATGCAGAAATAAATGCACAGTAAAAATATAACAGCCACACACAGAAAATGACACAGCAATTTTTGGTCAATGTGACCCTGGAAAAACCCCCTACAACTCTTGGGGAAAACCAATTTGGGAGCTCTTCTTTATTTCTGAAAACTTTTACAGAGAAACTGAAATACACAAAAAAATTCAGCATTCACAAAATACAACTTATCTCGATTTCCGTGCATAAACTCCACCTCCAAAATTGTGCCACAGCAAAACAGAAAAATTACAGTAATTAATGTTGTACGCCCTGCCTCGGTTTTCGTGCCCAGAAATCAGTGTACAGCCCGAACTGTACTGACTGTACGAAAATGTACAATATAATATCTTCCTTGAAAATCGTGCCCAGCTGCCTCAAAAAAGTGCCCAATTGCATCGGTTTTTATGCCTTCAGTCTACTGATATTTCTCCTCGATTTTTGTGTCGTACCCTCCTTGGAATGTGTGCCAAATGCTAATATATGGATTTCTGTCTTGGAATGCGTGCCAACCCTTGCTGTTGTACAGACTGCTGTAAGTGCCTCCTTGGGATGCATGCCAAGGTTTGTTGCTCTCCTTCACTTCCTCCCTGCTCAGAAAATCTCCTTACTCTCTCTTGCGTTCTCTCTCAAATGCTCACGAAAGAATGAATGTGATCATTTCTTCTTCTTCTCTCTTTTTACCCTAAATGATTTTTTGGGCAACCCTAAGATCTAATGGCTCAGATTCATTTAGATCAAGGGATAAGAATAAATATGCATTTAATTCTCACTTTCTATTTTTAACTCGCCCACTTAAATAAAGATCCACTTAGCCTTTTATTTCCATAGTCCCTTTTTCACTTTCTAATTCTTCATTGACTTTAATAAAGTCACTTTAAAATTAGAATGTAACTTTATCACTTATAAAGTCACTTTTAAATTAGACTGACTTTACCACTTATAAGGTCACTTTTAGGAGAAGAAGTACAATAGAGTGGACACTTTTCCCTAGGCAAAATATCAAAGCCATGGGGAACCACTTGTCCTCTAGTACCCAAAATTTAACACAAACAAGTAATGTTTTGTACATTTTGTGGGAAAAACAATCACTAGTTTGCAGAATGTTGGAGATTTAAGGCTTTTGGTAAAAAAAAATGGTGCAAGAACAAGTAAACCCCAGCAAAGAGATACTTCGCTTCGGGTGAAGAAGGAGAAAAATATCGCTGACACATGCGAAAAGGTTTGACCGATTCATCGTCAACAATATTGGAGAAAAATTGAACAAGATACTATCAAAAATGAAAATTTTAGTCCAGCAACAGAACATGATGAAATCAAACATAAGAGTTCATTCAGTTGGCTCAGTAAACAATGGATCGTGTTTCTCCTTAATTAAAGATTTTGACCAGATTTGTTTGTGCATGTAAATCCAGCATATCGCCAAAGTTGAGATTTGTTTGCCATCATTTATCTAAAGATGTGATGTCATATATATAACTGTTGCAATTTGGAGAATAGGTATATGGTACAATGTTCTCATGCAGATTATAAAGAACTCGAGCAGTAGAGCCAGTCGAACAATATATGCTGGCAACCTTCCTGGCGATATTCGTGAATATGAAATCGAAGATTTGTTCAATAAGTATGGACCTATTGTTGACATTGATCTGAAAATTTCTCCTCGGCCTCCTGGTTATTGTTTCATTGAATTTGAAGATACCCGAGATGCAGAAGATGCAATTCGTGGTTGTGATGGATATAATTTTGATGGGCATCGTAGAGGGTAGTCTTCATCCAGTGATCGCCATAGCAGTTATAGCAGTGCTGGTGGTGGACGTGGTGGAGTCTCTAAGCATTCTGAAAATCGAGTTATTGTTTGTTGCTCCCTTCATCAGCATCATGGCAAGATTGTGAAAATGATGATGGTTTCTTTTTAATGATTTGTCTTTGTGCAAACGCACTATCATATAATGCCATGATTTCGCTGGGTTTTCACAATAACTCCGTGATCCTAGCTAGCTCGAATAAAGAAAGACGGAAAGCATCTCATCAGCGAGTCCAACACCAATTCAACTCACGTTGATTCCAGCACATCATCGAGATTATGCCTAGATCACAGAGGCATCGTTGAGAGAGGTGGTGTTTTAAAAAGTTATAAAAATAATCAACGCGTTGTATCTAGGATTTGATTCCAAATGCGAACTAGTCAGTTCAACACATCATATTTGCATAATTCTTGCAAATGAGGGCAATGCTCCAGATCCACGTATTGCAGGTTTCAACTCACGGTGGCATAGTCATCGCATAACGGTTCCCCTATCCTAGGAAGTCCACAAACTGGCAATTGAAAATATTAAGCCAAGATATGAATGGCCCACGACTTTTGTAAGTATATCTGGCGGGTGGTTCCGATGAACAGTAAACTAAGGCAATAAGCTATAGGACTCCACAGATATGACTCCAAGCGTGTTTGCCTCGCTCTTGCAGACGTGCAGCAAAGCCGAAAGCCTACCAAAAGATCATGATATCCTCGTCGGAGATATATTTGATTTTATTCAACGTCGGAGGTTACTGTATCGAAGGTTTGACTACATGGTCTTTGCCACAAGAAGATTATGCTAGCGTTATTGATTATCAATAGAGGAACGTTCACGGCATCCACGGAATTGGAAATGTCTTGGGAGTAGGTTCCACGTTTTGGCTCCGTGTATTCATTGAATGAGGCAACATTGATCCCCAGCCCAGATCAAAAGTTACATCGATCAACAAAAATTCTAGAGATATATTTGATGCGTGCACAGTTGGAAAATTGGTTTTTAAAACAAAAAACGCAGATTTGATGGGTCATTTTGTGGCATGGGTCAGGTAATAACGTGGCCATATGCCACAATCAACGTTATCCCTTCAACAGGTAACTCCAAAAGGGATTACGATTTTTACTTCCAGCAATAACGATTTTCTCACGTGGCTCATTCCCCATCAAAAATCTCGAGATTGTTTCACGGGGCTGGTCAACAATGCCAACTGTCAACAAAAATAACGATGATTTCGCCATAGAGGTTGCTGGAGATTGCATGCCTATCCAACCGACGCAGCATGGAGAAGTTTCCAGCGAGAAACTATAGGCATTATGTCAATAGTAGGCCAATGATTACAATGGAATATGCCAAGTAGCAACAAATTACGTGCAATGGTTAAATGGAACCGGCAGAGTCCATAAATTCCCTCCATACGCATGGAACTTGGGCAGCAATCACACATATGGGGCGGCATTATTATGACTCAGGATGATGCTTCCACTAAGGATGGCTTCAACGTTCATTCCTTATTCTTTTATAGCAGCTATAATTGGCCACAAATAGAGAGAAGCGATGATGGGTGATTGCAAGGCTTTGCAAGCTGGAACTAGTCACAATATTCAGAAAAACAAATTCTCACGTATTTGATATTCAGTTCACTGATGAAAATAGTCAACGACAATTAATGGAGTTGATTCATCATCGTCCAGGGTTCAACGTTATTGAACGGAGTTGTGGCATACATACTTGGCACGGTTATGAACAAATTTAATATTTGGTGTTCAATGTTTTCACCATGGAAGTCTGCGTTGCACTGGAGATTGATGAAATTGCATGTTGGGTTCGTTGCATAGCCCAGATATCAAACTCTCTGCTATCTCTGCTCATTTGTATTATGCCCTAAACAATAGCGTTGTTTATTTTCACTGGAGGAAACGATACTAGACAGTATCGTACAAACAGAAGCTTCTCCACCTGTTTCTTTGGCGAAGAATATAATGTATAACGTCAAACTCTATGGTGGGGGATGGAATATCACCAATGAGCATTTCTGGGCTTTTGCTGGTTTCACTGACGCACCATATTTTGCAGTTGGTTTATAGGGTTTGGATTGACATTGTTAGTGTTATTTTGCTGAGTGAAACTTGATGAACTCCAAGAGAGAATAGGCAATTTCCTGTCCCATAGCTGCAGGGAATTCTGGTGTTTCTCCATGTTTATATGAATAAGTTGGACGTGGAGCATCAGGATCTGTTGTACAACGTTGTACCTTGGGAAACTTAACAGCTGCTGCAAAGATAGGACTGGAGAATATCAAGTTCTGCAATTCATAACTGCAATGGAATATGTTAAAGGTGGTTGTTTTGAGGCATGACTTGAAAGGCTAACAAAAGAAGGGAAGAAATGTGCCCCAGTAAAGTTGGCTTTGTTTATTGCTGGAGATGTTGCATGTGCATTAGTGGAGCTTCAAACAACATCGTTGATTGGATGGCTTTATAATATTTGAAGGTTGCAAGCAAGAGTGTTATGCATCGAAACCAATTGGAAGTTGTTTTGCAGCTACATTTGCAGTTGTATATATCCTGGGAGTTATAATGCAAACCTAAGTTCATTTCAGAAAATCAATACCCTGATATCAAAATCAACTTCAACTATTTCAGCTTTTGGGGGACCAAAATCCTTTCTATGTGGGGAGGTTTAATGCATGAGGATCTAGACACTTTTCGCAAGGAGCACCATGGTGAAGACAAACTGTAAATTTTTGTAGATGTTCTATGCTTGATGCAACTTTAATTTTTATCACCAATATCAAACAGCAATCACATAAACAAGAAAGTAAAATGCTGATAGAACATACCAGTAGATCGACAGTAGACAAGCCAAAAATATGTGTTGGTGCGTAACGGCGGTCAACATGATGCTTCAACCAGCAAAGTCTCATTACAGTCAGCCAACCAGAAGTGTCACACAACCCTCTCGGACAGCAATATCAGTCAACCCAAAGTCAACGGAAGTCAACATTGTCACAGTCAACGGTCAATGCAAAATAGCATCAGCAAAAAGTCAACGCAGCCAGGTCAAAGTCAACATCCAAACTCGATTTCTGTGCCAATAAATGTGGACTGCAGAAATTGGAAATTTGGGAGAGTTTCGGGTCATTTTGACCATGCGTTGACCAAAGTCAACACTGGTCAAATCTGCGCTGAAAACCCTAGGTCAAAACATAAAATTCCTTCACTACAATTTCCCACGTGTGAGAGAAGAAGAGCCTCCAAGGTGATCGAACCAATCACATGATGAGAGAGAAGGTGTGATGAGTGATGGATGAAAATGACCTCCAACGTTGACCTATATATATCTATCAGTGAGGGTATGTGACATATCCGCTGGGGCTTCAAGCCTACATTTCAATTCTGGCCGACCTGCACATATTTTGAATAAATTCAAAACAAATGCTCTGCTCATCGAATCAAGATGATCTTTAAATCGATCTTGCATCTCTCCGAAAGAGGAATCCGATAAAAATATTGGCATCTTCATCTGAGCATCACAACATGGAGTTTGGACCTAGTTGTCCAAAATTAACACAAACTCATTTGAAGCCTAGGTTGAAGATGTTTTCAATTTGAATGTAAATGTGCTCGTATTTTAATTTTTTATTTTGTAAAATAGAAATTGAAGTCATGAGAGGATTTTCTCAAATTCAAATTCTAAATTCATGATGAAGTTGAGAGGTTTAAGGGATTACTCTCATCCCTGGGGTTTTGGATAAGGCCCTTGATAGTAGGATTTGAGAGATTTCCTCCACATATATCTCATGGGCATCTTTTAAGGGATAAGAGAGTTATTTTCTCCTTGGAGTAGAGGATCTAATGAGATATTTCCTCCTCTGTTTTGGGACCTTGAGAGATATATAAAGCCATCTTATGTACTTTGTATGACATGATATTTTTGGAGAGCTTGAGAGAGTCATTTTGAGAAGCTTTCGGAAGAGCTTCATTTTGAGAAGAGCTTGGAGAGCTCCATAGGTCTTTCAGAGGTTTTGTTGATATGTACAAGTCTTCAATTCCTTTGTGTAGAAGACAGCTCTAAGTTGGCCACCTTGTTGTAAAGAGCAATGTACATCTTCCTCATTTAAGAAAGACAATAAAGTGATTAGACTTGTTGGAGGCAAATCTAGAGACGTAGCCCAGTGGAGGGGGTGAACTCTGTTATCAATCCTTGATGTTTGCATGTTCTGTTTATTCATGATTGGATTAAATACTTTTACATGCATTTTTAATGTTAGATCTAAGACTTTTGTGATCCATAATGTAGATAAAAGTACTTTCGAAAAAATCACATCATTAGGATTAGGAATAGACGTTTCGAACCAGCTAATGTGGTTCATCCTCAGGACAAGGTGGAGAGACTAATCTATCTCAATGAATAAATAGTGGAGATGCATTTTTAAGTTACAAATTTATGATGAAATGAACATATTTACATATGTATTGTAACTTAATCTATCAAGCCCCATTTGGTGATTAAAAGTTCTTGTTTATAAGTTTGAAGTGCCTCTCAAGTTTTCAGATAACCAAGCATGAAGAGCATGCTTTGACAGAAATATAATAAATAAATTAATGATAAATTTACATTATGAAGACCGACTCTAGTTACAACTTCAACACTCCCTCTTAACTAGGGAGGTATTCATAATGGCTCAACAGGATAAGTTACTAAACCGCCCATAATAAGACCTCAATCAATCACCTTGCAAATAACTAAATTTAAATAATAATAAAAAATAACAACAATTGAATTCTCAATGTTAAACTATGGATAAGCGGCATAAATTTTTAGTCAAAGAAAAACTAATACGCAGTCAAAGCAAAACTGAAAGCCTAATACCATGCCTGCGGCGGGTATAATAATGCTTCAAATTATAAAATCTATGCTAATTTGAAAATTAGAAAACATACTTCATAAAATACAATATATAGTGAAAATAGTTGGTCGTGGTTGAACCTTAAACGTGTGTTCTCAAGGTCACTTGTGATTCGTGAATTGTTAATTTTAGTTAATGATGGTATGTTCTATGCTTAGAGCAATTTACATCATTCTTTCTTATTAGCCCAATTCAATTTCATGTTTCGCAATCACATTAACATTGACAGTAAACGCTAATAGAACATAAATAAATAACCAGAAGACAAGGCAAGACAAGAGGACACAATAATTTGGCGGATGCCAGGGAAAAACCCCAATGTGAGGAAAAAACTTTGATCAAATCTTCTTATTATTCTTCAAATTCGACAAAGAGAGGGTACAATTTTTAGCAGTCAACATGATGCCCTAGCCATCAAAGTTAACGTTGGTCAAACTAGCAATATGCCTCCCAATGGAGCTAGATCAAAGCCTGTCAAACTCGACCTCAAGAAACAGTCAAAGTCAACCCAAAACAGTCTGCGGTCAAACTTGGTCAACATTTCGGTCAAATTTGAGGTCAACGTTGCAATCAAATAGCTGAAAATTTCTCGATTTCTATGCCACCAAACTGGAATCTATCCCAAAAATCGAAGTCAAAATATGTGAGTTGACCCAAGGTCAACATTGTTCAATGCTGCTGCAGAAACCCTTAAACAGTCTGAAAATCTCAACTACCCTTTCACACATGTGGAGGAGAGAGAATGTCTCCTAAGGCTGTACAAACTAATGAGAAGGAGAGAGTGTGTGAGGAGATAATGTCCAAAATGAAGTTTGAGTCTCTCCTTTTTATATCCATCAATGAGGGTGTGTGACACATCTTTTGGGGCTTGTGAGCCTACATTACAATTTTGGCCGACCTTGAAAATTTGCACATGTGAAAAATAAATTCAAAATCCAACTTCTGCTCATCCAAACAAGATGATCTTTGGATCAATCTTGCAACTCTCTGAAAGAGGAATCCAACAAAAATATCATCTCCATCATATAAGCAGTGAAAAGTGGAGTTTGGCCCTAGTTGCCAAATTTAACACTCCCTCTCAACTAGGGAGAACTCGACCCATCAATCCATTTGCCAACCAGTGCAATTCTGTCATCCAGTACCATCATGTACCATCATATATCATCCTGTCATCTTGTGTCATCCTGTTGTTTCTGTACTTTGGAGACACTGCTCTACTGTAGAATAAATAATGAAAAAGATTTTATCAAGAGCGAGTCACAAGTCCTTGCCACTCTCCACTGACCCAGAGTCAATTTAGAGGTAAGAACTTCAACTAGACTTGATCCTAGATCAAGTTGTTGGACACAACCCATCCTAGACATAGAGAGTACGGCAATACACGATGCATCCATCGGTAATGCTATGGTCTCTATCCTCATTTCCCAACTCATTGGCCATATGAGAGGTACTTCCCATGAGTCCCGAACTACATGGGTAGGATGTATGTGGGGAATAGATGAAGAGAGGGTGAACTAGCTCAATATCATAACAGTGGGGAAATAGCACACCAACAAGGTAAGGCGAACCTAGCCTTGTGGTTTTTTATAGCTCCAAGAAGCTATCCCCAAGCCCCCCGAAGCTCCCAATGTTTAAAGTCCAACTCAAGTGGGACCCTCATAAGAGGGTTTGTCCATGATTCCAAGCTTCTCACGAAAGGTTAAGAATTTGAACTTCCCCAGGGGCTTCGTGAGAATATCTGCGACCTGCTCATCAATCCCAATGTGATAGAGCCTTACAACGCCTCGTGGTACCATATCCTGAATAAAGTGGTACCTAATATCAATATGCTTGGAACGGTTGTGGAACACGAGATTCTCTGAAAGTCGAATCCCACTTTGGTTGTTGCAAAGAATCACGGTGGTATTCAACACATGCCCAAACAGCTCACTGAAGAGCTTCCTCAACCAAACAGCTTCATAATAGGCCATACTTGTTGCAATGTATTCGACCTCGACGGTGCTCAAAGCAACCGATTTATGCTTCTTGCTCATCCAGGAGATCGAAGCAGAAACTAAGGTGAAGCAACATCCAGATGTGCTCTTACGATCCACCACACTGCTTGCCCAGTCAAAATCAATATTGTTCATAACATTTTTTGCTTATAAATCTTAAGAAGTAATCTATTTAACTCTAACAACTCTCCTAGAAACTCACATCTTTTAACTTAGTTTTCCATTTAGGGACCACCCCCCATAGCTAACCTAGGAGATAGCTTAAACGGAGAGAGATGCGATTAGTGTGACTACCCCTTCTCTGAGTTCCTTGCCACCAACCACACCTTGTGGGGTTAAAATATTTTCTCACTAACTTGTAGGTAGGTGTAGGCCGTAGGTGATAAAAATCCATGGAACCTCATACTCCTGGCAGTGTATCTCAACCCATGGTTGATTGTGCCCCGAAGATATCTCAAGAGATTCTTGGCACCAATCCAGTGAATGCTATGAGGCTCGACCATGTATTGACTCAACGTGTTCACTGCAAAACATATGTTCGGACGTGAGTTCACTAAGAACATCAGGCCCCCTACGAGTTGACGATACTCAGTAGGATTTCCCAAATCAGGCCCAGCGGCACTTCCACACAACTTCTTAAAGTTGAGTTCCATTGGAGTAGTCACGAACTTGCAGTCCACCATCCCAAATCTTTCCAGTAGCTTCACAATATATTTTCCTTGAGAAAGGAAAATTTCACCTAGCTTTTGCCAGACCTCCAAGCCTAGGAAGTAGTGCATTAGTCCTAGGTCCTTCATCTTGAACTCAGAAGCCAACTCCCTATTACATTGATGAATAAGAAGCTCTGCACCTGTCAGGAAGAGATCATCCACATAGAGAACCAGAATGAGAGGCTTGTCATTATCAACCTTAAAGTAAAGAGATCAACATCACTTCGAGTAAAGCCCAGCTTCATCAAGTAGCTATCGATCCTCTCATACCAAGCCCCGGGGGCTTGCTTCAACCCATAGAAGGCTTTCTTCAACCTGCATACATGTGTATCTCTACCTCGAACTTCGAACCCCAAAGGTTGTTCCACATAGACCTCTTCCTTGATTGAGCCATGTAATAAGGCAGTCTTGACATCCATCTGATGTAGACTCCATCCTTTCGATGCAGCAAGGGCAATGATCGAACGGATGGTGGTGTAGCAGGAAACAGGTGCAAATATTTCATCATAGTCTATACCTTCCTTTTGAGAGAAGCCTCGGGAAACAAATCTTGCCTTGAATTTTTCAGCACTTCCATCGGCTCCATGCTTGATCTTGTAAAGCCATTTCAAGGTGACAACAAATTTGTCCTTTGGTCTAGAGACCACATCCCAGACATCATTTTTCATGATCGACTCATATTCTTCGTTCATAGCATCTTTCATAACTTTGTGCTTCACAACTTCTTCAAATGTTCCAAGCTCAGATTGTACAATGGTGTTCATGGCTACTAAGTACCCTTGGTACCTGTTCGGCTTCTTACTTTCACGGAATGTTCCCCTTGGAGCAATATGTCTCTCAGCATCTTCGAGAGTGTCTCTAAGCCATGAGGGTATTCTTTTATTTGAAGGTGGAACTATAGGATCCATTGGACCTTCAAAATCGGGTATCTGTACATCCTTCGGCTCTTCCTGCTTCTTCTTCTTTGTCTTCCTTTGAGATAGGAAGATCTCTAAGGGCAACATCTTTGTCGAAGGTGACATCATGACATATCTCCACTTCTCTTTGACCAGGCACATAGATTCTATATGCCTTCGAGGTTTCACTACAGCCCACAAACGTTCCCTTCTTTCCAGAAGCATCTAACTTGTTTCTCTTTTCTTTCGGCACATGAAAATATACGAGACTTCCAAAAATTATAAAATGAGAAACATCAGGTTTCTTACCAAGGAAGACTTCTTCAGGAGTTTTGGAGTCCAATGTTGAATGTGGGCATCTATTTTGAACATATACAGCGGTGTTGGCAGATTCTCCCCATAGGAACTTCGGAAGACCTTGGTCATGGAGCATGGCACGAGCAACTTCAAGAATGGTTCGATTCTTCCTTTCGGCAACACCATTTTGTTCGGGAGTATACGCAGTAGTGGTCTCCCTCTCAATGCTAGCTTCCCTCCAATAATCATTGAACCCATTTGACTCATATTCAGTTCCATTATTTATCCTCAAAATTTTGATCTTCTTTCCAGTTTGATTTTAAACCAAGGCCTTGAAGATGCAGAATCATTTGAATACTTCGTCCTTTTTCTTCAAGAAGTATATCCAAGTCTTGCGGGAGAAGTCATCTATAAAGGTGACATAATATAAGCATCCTCCCAAGGTTGTTACGAGAAACATACCAGATAGATCAGAATGAATCAATTGTATAATATCAGAAGTCTTGGTGACACTTGAGGGGAATGGTCCCCTTGTATGCTTTCCTTCGACACAACCCTGACATACACCTTCATGATCATCTTTGAAATCGGGCATACCTGTGACCACCTTCCTTGCTTCGGAAAGGGCTTTATAATGAAGGTGTGCAAACCACTGGTGCCACAACTCGGATTGAAGAGTTGTGTTACATGTCATGGCTCCCAACGGACTTCCTCCAACCCGATAGAGTGTATCAACCCTGAAACCAAAAGTGAATGCTTCTTTCAAATTCCTCTTCCAAATGCATACCTTTCCATCGATGAATGCCACCTTGAATACTTTGTCTTCCATTGCCAAGATAGACGCTAGATTCTTCTTCAATTCAGGTACATACAATACATCTTGCAAACGGAGGACTTGACCTTGATTTAGATGAAGGGTCACAGTCCCTGTCCCTTTCACAGGATAGGTGGCATTGTCTCCAAGGATAATTTCCAAATTTGTATCCTTCTAAATCAAATTAGAGAGGGCCTCTTTATATCCAGTGAAGTGCCTTGAGGCACCACTATCAATTAACCAGTTATCCAAGGTATCAGGAGGAGATGCAACAGAGAGCGCAGATATAAGAATATATTCATTTCTCTTGTTATCAACACCATTAGATTCATCATACCTGGAGTTCTTTGACCTCTTGAAAGGTCGACCATTTCCATTTCCATTTCGATCAGAGGGAGCCTCTCTTTCCTTTGTTGTTGAACCTGTTATTCCTTTGATTTCCATTCCCCTTGAAGTTGCTATTGTTGTTGTAGTCATCATCTCGAGTAAAGTCCCTTTTATTGGGACACTCTCTAGCATAGTGACCAAACCTGTTACAATTGTAACATCTACCCTTTCTTCCTTTGGGACCTGCTCTTCCTTGGTTTTGATATCTCGGACCAACATTATTCCTCTTTTTTGCATGAGCGGTGAAGGCAGTAGGTTCACTTCCATTTCTATTTTAGGGATGGCCTCTCTGCATTATCCTTGTCTCCTCTTGAGTGCATCTCGTCAACAATTCATCAAAATCAAAAATTATATTATTAGTGAGAATAGTGGTATTGAATACATACCATGCCCGGGGAAGTCCTCCAAGAGCAATGAGAGTAATTCCTCTTCTTTGCATGAGCGGTGAAGGCAGTAGGTTCACTTCCATTTCTATTTTAGGGATGGTCTCTCTCCATTATCCTTGTCTCCTCTTGAGTGCATCTCGTCAACAATTCATCAAAATCAAAAATTATATTATTAGTGAGAATAGTGGTATTGAATACATACCATGCCCGGGGAAGTCCTCCAAGAGCAATGAGAGTGAGCTCTCAATCAGATATGACCTCTCCAATAGTTAAGAGATAGAGATAATTCTTGATTTCGGTGAGCCTCATGAAGTAGGATTGGATGGACTCTCCCTTGTCCATCTTGATGTTCTTCAACTTGTTCTTCAAAAATTGAATTTGATTAGCATTGCTAGACCCGAATGTTAGGTCCCTATATTACTAGTATAGTCCCTTATTGTTGTTAGTGTAACCCCCTTACTGTTATTTTTGTACCGCTGTAACCCCAATATTGTTATTATTGTGCCCTTACATTATTATTGTTAGGTCAACTAGGATTAGATTGTGACACCGTGGACTCCTATATATAGAAGGAGGTTTTGTCATTTGTATCATCTAAGAATTGTTCATTTATGTAATGTATTGGAGGTTGCCCCCTCGAAGTGGTTGATTTTTAAGGCATTGATCTCTCTTTTCTTCTACTTTTGGAGCTAGTTTCATAACATTTGGTATCAGAGCTTTGGATTTTAGGGTTTCACTGCTTCGAACAGGTCATCGTGGCATTTTCGCTATAACTTTTTTTCTACGCAGGTTTAGAAGCTGAAATTTTTACAGAGTGAAGCCGAAATCTTGAGAAACGTCGTGTAAAAATTTCAGATCTCGGTTCGCAATATTTTCGGATATATGATCTATGGAAGTTAGAGTTTTTTTTAGGCTCCCAAATTTAACCTAAACAGGACATCGTGGCATTTTCGCTATAATGTTTTTTCTAGGAAGGTTCAAAAGCTGAAATTTTTATAGAGCGAAGCCAAAATCCTGAGGAACGTCGTGTAAACATTTCAGATCTTGGTTCACAATATGTTCGAAGATATGATCTGTGGAAGTTAGGGATTTTTCAGGCTCCCGAATTTCATCTCAAAGAGGTGACCGTGGGAAAATTGTCATAACTCTCTCTCTAAGCATCGGATTGGAATTCTGTAAAAAGTGGCCGTAAGTACACGGACTGAAGTTTCCTGTGTATCAATTTCAGAGCCGAAGGAGAAAACAATGGCACGTGGCACACTGTACAAGTTCGCTCTACTGAACCAGTTTATAATTAGGTCATTGTGGGAGATTGGGCATAACTTTGCCTTGAAGAATCCAAATCAGGTCAGACATGTAGCATTGAAAGAAGCTTCAAAGGGCTACTACAGGGCCGAATTTCAGATATTGAATATTATAAATCGCAGAGATAATTCAGTTTAAATATTGAGCTCCTCAAAAGCAAGAAAAAGGTGTGTATTTTTTTCGAACTGCATAAGTCTTGTGTGAAAAATTAGTTTGAATATATTCCAAGAGCATATTGTAGAATAGATATCAGTATTGGGTTTTAAAATGCCTCCTAAAAAAAATTCAACACCCATTAAGTCTTTAAAAGGCTCTACTATGACTCATGAAGACGAGGAATGGCAACATGACATATCAAAATTACAAGACCAAGTGCACCAAATTTCGCTCTCGCAAAGAACAACAAAAAATGAAATGGAAGTTTTGAAGAAAGGTGTGGAAGCTAAGATGGATGGTTTGAAGAAAGGCATGGAATCTAAGATGGAGGGCATGAAAGCTGGCATGGAATCTAAGATGGATGACATGGAAGAAAAAATGAAAGACAACATGGAAAACATGAAGAATGATATAAAAGTAGACATGGAAGGTTTGACAAAGTTGATACAAGAAATGTTTCCTAATGGTGAAAAGATAAGAGAGGAAACTCATGATGAGAACAAAATAAATGTTAATCGTGATTTCATAACCTCTAATGTTGGCGGGAAGAACCATATTCCAAAAATGGATATGAGGAAGTTTGATGGAAAGGATCCTGTAACATGGATACTACAGATGGAGCAATATTTTGATCTCCATAATGTGCAAAAAGCACAAAAGGTACGCATTGCAACTTTACATTTAGAACAAATTACATTTGTATGGTATCGATGGCTTTGCTCCCATAAAAAAATTGTCACTTGGTCAATTTTTACGGAGGAAATGATAGCACATTATGAGGATACAAAGAGCAACACCTTCTTTAGCAAATTGATAAATCTCAAACAAAAGGGTTCAGTGGTGGAGCACATTGAGGACTTCCAAAAATTGAATATAAGGGTAACTGATATTCTAGAGGAACACAGGATTGATGTCTTCATAGGGACTTTAAAGGATAACATCCAACATGAAGTTTGCGTTTGGGAACCTGATTCATTAGAGAAGGCATTCAGATTGGCAAGAAAAATTGAATGTAAAATTATGGCGACAAGGAAGTCTACCACTCACATCTATAAAGATGGAAGTGTTGCTACTCCTAGACTTCCACAACCTACAAGGTTGACACCACAACAATTGGAAGAAAAAATAACAAAAGGGCTTTGCTACAGTTGTGATAGCAAATACACTAAAGGTCATAAGTGTGCTGAGAAGAAATTATTTTACATAGATTGTGAAGAGGAAGAAGAAAATGAACAAGAAGAGGATATACACCAGGAACCATCCCTAGAAGAGGAAGAAATGAATCCGACCATATCTTGTAATGCACTGGCAGGAATTACCCCTCCTCAAACTCTCAAGTTAGAAGGACATATCAAGAAGAAAAAGGTAATAGTGTTGATTGATTCAGGTAGCACCCATAATTTTATTCATTGTAAGGTAGCCAAGGAATTAAATTGTTTCCTATACCCAGCACCAGAATGTCAAGTGATGGTTGCAAATGGAGGAACTATAAATTTCTCTCGAAAATGCCATAATATCAAGCTAACCATGGGGGAATATGTATTGACTAGTCCAATGCTTTCCATTCCTATGGGAGGTGCTGATGTTGTACTAGGAGTACAATGGTTACAATCTTTGGGGACGGAAGCTTTTAATTTTCAAGAACTTTTCTTGAAATTTTTTTCAGAAGGAAAGGAAGTCGAATTACGGGGTATTGAAGGGAAGCCAGGAAGGATAATAAGCTCTAATGTCATGAAAAAGCTTCTAAAGAAAGAACGAGGCGTAATTGCACAATTATGCTCACTAGAAGTTCCGACATCAAAATCATCTATTTCTGCAGATCTCCAACAAGTCTTGGACAATCATTCCAAGGTGTTTGAAACTCCCAAAGGACTCCCACCTCTTCGTGATCATGATCATGCTATTCATTTGATTCCAGGAAGTGTTCCTCCAAACATCAGGCCTTATAGATATCCTTACTTCCAAAAGAGCGAAATTGAACGTATGATTGCGGAAATGTTAGAGGCGGGTATAATTCAACCTAGTCAAAGTTCTTTCTCTACTCCTGTAGTATTGGTACACAAGAAGGATGGATCATGGCGCATGTGTCCGGATTATAAGGAGCTCAATAAGCTCACCATTAAAGATAAATTTCCCATTCCTGTGATTGATGAATTATTGGATGAATTACATGGAGCAATTTATTTTACCAAGTTGGATCTTCGTTCAGGATATCATAAAATTAGAATGAAGATTGAAGATATTCCAAAAACAACATTTCGAACTCATGAGGGTCATTATGAATTTTTGGTCATGCCTTTTGGCCTTACCAATGCACCTTCTACACTTCAAGGGTTGATGAATTCCATTTTCAAACCCTTCCTTAGAAAATTTGTGCTAGTATTTTTTGATGATATACTAATCTACAACAGGTCTTGGAAGGATCATGTTCAACATGTTGACAGGGTGCTCAAACTATTTGAGGAGAAACAATTATATGAAAAAACATCCAAATGTTTCTTTGGAGTACAAGAGGTGGAATATCTGGGTCATATTGTATCTCACGAGGGTGTTAAAGTAGACCCTAACAAAATTAAAGCCGTTAAGGAATGGAAAGTCCCCACAACCATAAAGAAGTTGCGAGGATTTCTCGGGTTAACAGGGTATTATCGCAAGTTTGTTAAGAATTATGGGAGAATAGCAGCACCTCTAACAACATTATTGAAGAAATATGCATTTTCATGGACTCCTGAAGCAACTAAGGCCTTTGAACATCTTAAAGAGGCAATGTGCCTAGCACCGGTCTTAGCTACGCCAGACTTCACAAAAACCTTTATTGTGGAATGTGATGCCTCAAGAAATGGAATTGGTCTTGTTTTAATGCAAGAAGGAAGACCCATTGCTTTTGAAAGTAGTCCAATCAAAGGAACGTATTTACAGAAAGCTATTTATGAGAAGGAAATGTTGGCAATACTACATGCACTAAAGAAATGACAACCTTACCTAATGGGAAGACACTTCAAGGTAAAAATTGATCATGATGGTCTTAAACATTTTTTGGAACAAAGACTACCTTCAGAAGAACAACAGAAATGGGTCACAAAGGTGTTGGGTTATGACTTTGAAATCATCTACGAAAAAGGGAAGCTAAATGTTGTTGTAGATGCACTCTCAAGAAAGGATGAAGAGGTGGAAGCATTGCTTTGTGCCATTTCTATTATTCAATCAGATTGGATAACCAAAGCAAGGGATGAATGGAAGAAGGACGAAGAAGTGTGGACACTCATTCAAAAGTTGCAGCAAGATCCTAGTACATCTGGTACATTTAGTTGGAAAAATGATTCCTTATGGTACAAATATCGCTTATATATTAGCAAGAATTCCCAACTAAAACAAATTCTTTTGGAATTGCACACTTCTCCTTTAGGAGGACACTCAGGATTTTTAAAAACTTACCACAGGGTGAAGAAAGAATTTTTTTGGGATGGCCTTAAATCCGATATTCAAAAGTCTGTGGCGGAATGTTTGGTTTGCCAGCAAAATAAAGTTGAGAGAATTAAGACCCCAGGTCTTCTACAACCTTTATCCATTCCAAGTCAACGTTGGGAGGAGATTTCAATAGATTTTATCACCGGTTTACCTAAGTCCGAAGGAAAGAGTGTCATCATGGTGGTAGTTGATAGAATTACCAAGTATGCACATTTTTGTGCATTATCTCATCCATTTAAAGCAAATACAGTTGCTACTGCATTTATGGAAACAATTCAAAAGCTACATGGAAACCCAAAAATTATTGTAAGTGATCGAGATCCCATTTTTACTGGAAATTTTCGAACGAAATTATTTTCTTGTTTGGGTACTCAACTAGCTCATAGCTCATCTTATCATCCTCAATCCGATGGTCAAACTGAGATAGTGAATAAATGTTTGGAAGGATATCTTCGTTGTTTTGTATCTGATAAGCAAACCCAATGGGTCAAGTGGTTACCTCTCGCTGAATGGTGGTATAACATTTCCTTCCATACTGCAGCAAAAATGACCCCATTTATGGCACTTTATGGATATCATCCACCGTCCATCACATCATCTTTAAGAGAAAATTCTAAGGTTCAAGCAATGGAAGATCACGTCGAGCATCAACAAGAAGTTTTCCAAATCTTAAAGGATAACCTAAATTTGGCACAAAATCGAATGAAACAACAGGCAAATCAACATCGCAGCAAGAGAAGTTTTGATGTAGGAGACTGGGTATTTTTACGGCTACAACCATACAAACAAATGTCGCTTAAGCAAGCTAAGAAGGATAATAAATTATCGCCAAAGTACTATGGTCCTTACAAGGTGTTGCTAAAGATTGGTACTATGGCATACAAATTGGAGCTTCCTACTTCTTTGCAAGTGCATCAAGTTTTCCATGTTTCATGCTTAAAGAAGGTTATAGGTGACAAACTTCCAGTTCAAACAATATTGCCAGAACTTGATGAGGAAGGAAAAGTCATATTGGAACCTGAAGAAGTCACAGAAACAAGAACTCGACAGCTATGAAATCGATCAATTTCAGAGTATCTCATTAAGTGGAAGAACTTACCCACTAAAGATTCTACATGGAAGGATGAGAATTTTATACAGAAGCATCCGGAGCTACTCAAGCGTTGAGGACAACACTTTTTTGAAGGAGAGGGGCATGTTAGGTCCCTATATTACTAGTATTGTCCCTTATTGTTGTTAGTGCAACACCCTTACTGTTATTGTTGTACCCCAATAACCCCAATATTGTTATTATTGTGCCCTTACATAATTATTGTTAGGTTGGCTAGGATTATATTGTGACCCCGTGGACTCCTATTTATAGAAGGAGGTTTTTTCATTTGTATCATCCAAGAATTGTTCATTTATGTAATGTATTGGAGGTTGCCCCCTCGAAGTGGTTGATTTCTAAGGCGTTGATCTCTCTTTTCTTCTATTTTAGAGTTGGTTTCAGAACACTGACCATACCGACCAACTTATCATACATCTCCTTAGATGTGCCCATCTCAGAGATATAAGCAACCAAGTGCTTGTGAATAGAATCCCTGATGATCTTCTTCGCCTTGTTTTCCCCTTTCTTATACTTTGTTTTAGAGGCAATCGGTGCATTTGATGGAGGCTTAGTGATCTTTCCCTACACATAATCCATAACATCTTGTTCCCCAATATCAGATCCAAGGACATTTTCCAAGCATGATAATCAGACTTATCATTGAGCTTGTCATCAGATTTGAAGTATGATGAGGAAGCCATTGACCATGGGCCTTGTCTAATCAACTTTCAGTGATTGCTCTTCTCACTCTTGCTTGGGCTTTGTCTTCACCTCAGCTTTGAAACCATGTTAATTTTAGTTAATGATGGTATGCTCTACGCTTAGAGCAATTTACTTCAATCTTTATTATTAGCCCAATTTAATTTCATGTTTAGAAATCACATTAATATTCACAGTAAATGTTGATAGAACATAAATAAATAACCAGAAGACAAGCCAAGACAAGAGGACACAATAATTTGGCAGATGCCAGGGAAAAACCCTAATGCGAGGAAAACCCTTTGATCAAATCTTCAGCAATCAACAGCATGCCCTAGCCAGCAAAGTCAACGTTGGTCAAACCAGCAATATGTCTCCCAATGGAGCTCGGTAAAAGCCAGTCAAACTTGGCCTCAAGAAACAGTTAAATTCAGCCTAAAACAGTCTGCAACTTCTTGGTCAAACCTAGTCAATGCTACAGTCAACGTTGCAGTCAAACAACCCAGAATTTCTCAATTTTTGTGCCACCAAACTCGGCCTCCCAAACTCAGAATCTGTCCCAAAAATCGAAATCAAAATATGTGAGTTGACCTAAGGTCAACGCGCTGCTGCAGAAACCCTTAAACAGTTCGAAAATCTTAGCTACCCTTTCACACATGTGGAGGAGAGAGAATGTCTCCTAAGGTTGTACGAACCAATGAGAAGGAGACAGAATGTGTGAGGAGACGATGTCCAAAATGAAGTTTGAGTCTCTCCTTTTTAGATCCATCAATGAGAGTGTGTGACACATCTTTTCGGGCTTGTGAGCCTACATTACAATTCTGGCCGACCTTGATAATTTGCACATGTGTGAAATATAAATTCAAAATCCAACTTCTGCTCATCCAAACAAGATGATCTTTATATCAATCTTGCACCTCTACAAAAGAGGAATCCAACAAAAATATCATATCCATCATATAAGAAGTGCAAAGTGGAGTTTGGCCCTAGTTGCCAAATTTAACATGAATGAACCCCAGTCAAACCACTTGATGCTTGGTTAGAGGTTTGGATTTTGGAGTGCAGTGTCAAGTGGTTAGAACGATGCCATATGTGAAGGGAGGAAGAAGTATGTCGACTGTTGGTTAATTGTTTTCTAATTATTTTTCAACCCTCCAAAATGAGCTTCAATGTTCAAGATTGAATTCAACTAAGATTGGGCTTCAAGTTCGTCGAACCTCAAATAATTTTGTTCGATGTATTTTGAGATTAAAATATTTTCGAATTTATACCTTGTGAACCTAGTGACACACTGGTGACAAGTACCCTCCATCACACCTGCTCTGGATAACTCCTTTAGCTGGATTATTACCAATGCAATCAAAAAGTAAGTTTCTCGGGAATTTTTTACCAAGCTTCTAATAGGCTCAAATTTTCGGTTAGACCAACACAAACCTGTCAATCAACTTCTTGTTGGAAGTATCCCTAATCCCACTGGTAATGAGTGGGAACAAATAATTCGACCGAAGTAGTTGCGGAGCCATACCACATGGTCCCTAAAACAATGAAAGTTGAAAAATGACACAACAACAACACTGCTAGATAGGATCGTTTCAATTCTCCACATATAATCCCATGTATATATATTGGGAAGGATGAACATTGAGATGGAATAGACTTGCTAATATACCCACTATACCTCCCGCAATATGATGAGAAGTTATTCCTCCCTAAACAAAAGGATCAAAACTTTCAGTCAACAATGGGTATTTATGAATGATACCCGGTTAGTGAACTCTGGAAGTATTAAACATAAGCTCATCTTTTAACACTTGCTAAAGTGTACTATGTACTTTGGTGCCCATTATCATTATCAATCGGTTACCTCATGTCTAGCAACAATATACATCAATGACCAGTGACTAGATAGTTTCCCCCATGTTCCACTCCAATACATTTATTCACATGGTGTGATTCATACATTATGATGGATTTGGATTGTAGACCTTGCAATGTGGTGGCCATTGGCATCCCTCTTTGGTGCTACTACTTGAGTTTATTTAACAATAATGTGAAAGTTTCTGAATACATTAATGCAGAAATCCTACTGTAGTATCTTGGTTTACTTCTCCTACTTGTGATTAAATTATACAAGTTATTTCTAGAAAATATTGAAGTAAACACAACTAACAACCTACACATATACAAATCATTTACTGAATAATAGGCTCATTCAAACAAAGTGACACACAAATTTTTCAGACAATAGTCCCCAGAAAAACGCAATGCGGAAAAACCGGTGCAGCAGATATGAGGGTTTATTATTATTATGTAGAATCTTAGTACAACAAATCTGGGCACCCAACTAGTTAATCCGACAGAGAAAATAATAGATCCGCAGCAATATGTGTTGTTATGAGACCAAAAGCTAATTGATCCACACCCTCAAACAGGATTTACAAGACTCAGCTAATTTCTCGCCCTAGAAACCCCAGCGCTGCCCCTGAAGCCCCAGTGTCAGCCCTGCTAGGCTTTACATGCCCCTGCGCTACTCAAAAGGGGACTGCATAACCCCAGACTGGGTGACGCAGTCCTTACGCTGCCTCTGAAGGCCTCTGCATAACCCTGGTGGCCTCCTAAAGTTGCAGCGCTGCCCCTCCTAGGCCTGCGTAGCACCTACGTAGCGGCTGAAGCCTCTACGTTGCGCAGCTGCTGTTACTGCCCTTGCTTCTTTGCGCTGCTCCTCTGCCTCTTGCTGACTCTTGGCTCCGGGATCAGATCATCCCCTCAACCAATACTATCCCTCGCTGCAGAAAACTCTTCCAGAAATTCTTAGCAAACCCGCCCTAGAATTCCAGCTCAGTCTCTCAGCTCTGCCTCTGTGTGTGTGTCTCCAACTGACCCTCAAGCCTTTCTCTTATACTTTTTTGTTGAGACATCAACAGTCGTGATTTAATCTCTTATCGACAACTAAGATTAAAAGACTGCTTGATCCGCGTCACTTGGAACATTTCAGCACGTTTTAATTAATTCACTTTAATTTTTCTAATTTCCTAAGTTAGACTTAGGGTACTCATTAAAAAAATTAATTATTTGAATAACTTCAACATCAGATGAAGTTTCTCCAAACGCTTTCTGGGTTTTGGAGGTGATGTGTTTCTTAGCCCCTCCACAAAGTTTAAGGGCTAGAGCACACCTGATGCTACCCCAATACACAAAATCTCAACAAATACCACTATCTTATATTGCATCGGTACTTTGGATGATCTTCTCACAACTCCAATTGTTCTCATAATTTACACTAAGACAAATTCACTAGGTGTCTACTTGTGGCTATGATCTTGATTTGACATGGATCCACTTTATAATCTTTTGTGGCCATGATTTTTCATTATGCATACTTCATGGCTCTGCAATGTACCTGATTTGGCATCCATGCTTGTTTCCCACCTAAGCATGGGCTCCTCCTTAGTGATCATCTCCTCTTCTTACCCGACACATTAGGGAGCATCTGTTATATAAAATTTTTGTCAACCTTGAACAGTGAGTTGAGATAGGCCCCATTACTGCCTTGTTTCAGCCATTTGCAAGTCTCTTTGGACATATTTTTTTTACCTTTCTCCTTGTGCCCGCAACTTGCAAAAGTGCAAACCACAGGAAGCTCGCAGGTTGCTGATTAACAATTTGCAAGTGCACTCAAAATGGCTCAAAAATGAATGAAGAACAAAATGTTTGGGCCCTGAGCAGAGATCATAGAAGCCATACACCTGTATAGCCTATATGTCAAGCCCCAACTATTGGAACTACTTCTGAAGCATTTAAAACAAAGGTTCAAATTTGAGTAAAAGGTCCCTTAACCTGATGTTAAAAGTATGGCCAAAATTGGCGAGGCAAATGCAGGAGGGGTTATCTACTGCCCCAGGGAGAAAAGGGTATGTACTTATGAATGGAGTCTTGGCATCATGTCAAACAACAGAGCCGAAGCCTATGGTCTCTTGCAAGGACTCACTCTGGCCAAAAGTTCTCAAATCCAAAATCTCACTATGTTAGGAGACTCTGGCCTAATTATTTAGCATATGCTATTCAAATCTAATCCTGCAGACCCTTGTTTGTCTTCCATTTTGGAAAGAAACAAGCAAAACTATAATTGAATTTGAAAAAGTAAATTCGTATCATATCCTTCACGAGCGCAACGCCATGGTGGACTCAAAAGTCAATAGTACATCAAGGAGAAAAGGGGGTATATTATATGTGAAGCCAGGACAGGAGGGATAAGACTCGCATATCCCTGCTACACTTAAATTAACCCATATTATGTCTAACAACTGCTTGGCCTTAGGAATCTGGTTTTAAGGTAGGATTATGGTGTTGTCTCTTAATGTGGAATTCATTGCTCCTTTTCAGTTTCAGGGAAGGGATGCAACATTTGCTTTTGGTCGTGTCTTTGGCAAGGCTCGTAATCAGTTCCATCTCAAAGTTTCTATTCTTTCCAGCTCTCTGTATTCAATTGAGCTTAGATTCTCCCTTTTAAAACTTGATGGTGGGTCTTGCTTGGGCAAAGAATCAAGCCCTGCCAAATTCGGCCTCAAACAATCGAAATTAGCTCTCAGGTTAGAATTCTCTCCCTCACCAGTTTGCATCCCTGACATTGAAAGCTCCCTCACAACGCCAATGGACTATCAAGAATTAAGAGAAATGTGCCTCGCTCCACAAAGGCGCGAGAATGCAGTCACTGATCTGAATTCCCAATTCTGGTCTCTCCTTGACATCTTAAGCATGCAGGAGTGTAGTGCTAATCTCAAACTTGAATTTTTAATGAGTATGCTGCTCCAGCAGAGAAGTCAGTTAGATGCTTTGCAATCAATGGTTCCAGAGCTCAGCTGCCAGAAAGGAGTCAATTTAGCAAAACAGCAGGATGAAATGTCAACTAGCTCACAAAGAATCCAATTGGCACTAGCACTGAGCAGTCACTATGAAGAACAGCAGAAAAGGCCTCTCCATGCATCCAGCGGAAAGCAGATTAACAATAAAGGCAACACAGTATCTGACACTGTTCTCAGACTCTGATATTTTGTTACAAAAGTCTTGTCTGGTTATAACAACACACACTAAGTTGCTCTACTCCAGATCTATTACCGAATCACTGATCAAATAGAAGCAACTTCGACGTGAGGAATCAAACGGGGGTCTAGTACTTTCCTCCAAAACTATCCCCGCTTGCACATATGTTGAGGCAAAGCATCATAAAGAGGAAACTTGTGCTGACCCCTAAAGAATAAATATTGTTAGCTTTTTTCTTTCCTCGGTATCAAAGGGCAACTCGTAGACATCCCCAATCAGAATAATTAAAATTTTGTTCAGATTTTAATATTCTAGGCCAGCTCAACTTGTGTATATATAGACAATTCAACTCCCCTTGCGTGGATTACTGATTTGTGGTTTGTATTGGCCTTCTTAGAGGACAATCTTAGCTTCTCGTCTGTCTCATTTTCTATGTATGTTCTTCTGCTACATCGATAAGGATCTCTGGTATCCTTATCAATAATATTTCATTATACATCAACACTTGCTAGAAAAGAATTTGCAAATTCAGATATAGATCAGAGACAGGATAATTTATATTTAGTCTTAATTGACTATTAGGTCATTTTCTACAAACCACGACTCTTGGCACTCTGAAAACCCTGTTCACGGTATAAGCAATTTTCTCAGTTCTAAATTGTTCAATGCAAGGAGAGGAATGCATTAACTTTATAGTGGAATCTAGCAATGAATACAATACCGGAGGTCCGTCAGATGGTGCTTGTGGAATGTATGTGCAGTCTCCCTTGGGGCCAAAGCACCAGCCATGATAACTGCATTGCAAATCCCCATCTTCAACTATCCTTCCTTCAGACAGAGGAGCCCTTCTATGAGGACAACTGTCATCAAAAACTTGCCAAGTCTGGCTGCGTTTGTCCCACCAAACAACGATGTCAAGGCCCATAACAGTGAATGCATGAGGCGCCCTCTTGTCCAAATCATATTCTGGGGCTGCAGGATACCAATGCGAAAACCAATTGAATTTACCCTCATCTCCTTGCTGTTCGTCATCGCTGCTTATTCTCAGATCTCCCTTGGAAATATCTCTGGAAGGTGACGAATCTGAGGAGCCCGTTAAAGGCTGAGCGATGGCAGACACACTCAATTTCTTTATTCTCCTGTAACTCCATTTTCCTGTATTAATTGTTGGTTTTGGAGATATCCAGTGTCTTCTTATTCTGTGGGTTGGTGATTCTGTAGAACGCTGAGGTTTACTGGAGAGCAAATTGGAAGCATAAAGTACAGCCATGCTTGACAACTGCACTAAAATCAAATCTCCCAACTATGGTATACAGGACTATCGATGAAAAAATCCATGATCAATTTATTTTGTACTGCCTATATGACTAAAGCATGCAATGTAAGCCGCTGGATAAAGATAAGGATGGGTGGCCTTTGTCACGCAGAATTAATTATGCATGACATCATTGTTGTGAGTCTAAGAATCATCTCAGTCGTCAACTGTGTTTCTCTATGGTCCGTGTACCACAATTTGAATTCATTTGAATTTGTGAGGATCGGTTGACATTTGAATTTGTTAGTCCATGTGCTACATGGTTATAGTTTTCTGTGAAACCGATATGATTTGTATTTTGAATTTTAAATTTTATTTTATTAGTAGAGAGATTATAGAGGTTGAATGAGCCTAAGGGTTAAGAGTATGTTTTTTTTTTTTAAGTTACAGGTTCAAAATCAAAGGAAGGTAAAGTATGTATGTCTTCTAAACTTAAAAGTCAAATAGCTTGGTCTTGACCTTAAAATAGGATTATTATATTCAGCCCAATATGATAAATTAAAATAATTTAGATTTGATCTCTCTGGGCACTTAAACCTAGTTTTTAGATTGTTAAAGTTCAGTGTAATTTGATTATTAATTTTATTTTTTTAAAGGATTAAAAAATGAAATTTTAAATTCAATGTTATTATGTTTTTAGTACAAGTATAGTAATTTGGTTACATTTCTTCTGAGCTTGAATAAATACATTCAAACATAAAAACAGATAAGGACATCAATTTAGAAAAATATTGCAGACATTCTGTTGATTTTTGTGGCACTAGATGTGCTCTAACCTCGAGATTTTGCAGAGAGGCTGAGACACATGCATTCCACAATACCTAGAAATTGTTTAGGAAAATTCCACCTGAAAATTATTTAATTAAAATAATTAATTATTTTTAATGGATTCTGAAGTTGATCCAAGTGGATATTGGTGGCCACCCACCTATTCCAATTGGACCCGCACCATCAATTTTTTCAGTTTTTCAGTTTCAGCACAACTTACTATTTTTAGCAGTTTTTTGGGTCATAAACTTTCGGAGCCGTTTTCAGTCCTTAATGATCCAGTTGGATATTGGTGGCCACCCACCTATTCCATTTAAACCCCCACCATCGGTTCTTTCAGTTTTTCAGTTTCAGCACAACTTACTATTTTTAGCAGTTTTTTGGGTCATGAACTTCCAGAGCCGTTTTGAGGCCCTAAACGACATTTTTTGGGAAAATCGGGAGCAACATGGAACCATGAACCGATGTTGCTCACTCAAAAGTTATAGTCATCGAATAAATCTTTCTAATGAGGTATTGAGCGTGTCAAACGAAGATCGTATGCCAAAGTTATGTCACCGAGATGATTGATGTACCAATTTACCCAAACGGGGCCCATAGTTTAGGAGTTTCATTTCCTAGGGTTAGGTTTTTGGATGTTTAGGATTTTCCATTGTTTCTCAACAATAAGTAGGCCTTCGAGTCTCATTATAACACAGTTCAGAGGCCTGTAGCTGCCACATCTCTTCTCAAAGATAAGCTATCAACGCGCTAGCTAGTTTATTTCCATTATGTCTATAAGCATATTTATGTTATTTGACATTAATGAAATGAAGTATTATTTCCACTGCATCTCTGTGTTTATGTCTATTTCTGTATTTTAATGCGTTCCTACATAAATCCGAATCAGAAGTTTAAACTTAGAAAAAGGAAATAATTAAAAGGTATTAATTAGATCAGGTATGAATCTTCTAGATGAAGATGAGGATCGACTCCTAGTTAATATTAGCCTTTGATTATGTTTTAAACTTGGTCGTTGAGAGATTATAAGAAGGAGCTTAATGGGAATTTGGAAAATACATCGAGTAAGAGATCAAGAGATCGATTTCTCAAGAGAGCAGTGCAGCAGTTGCCCGAGTAAGATTGAAGTGATTTTTTGCAGTGAGGGGCAGGGATAGTTTGTCAAAGAAACTTTTTCCTTTTCTGGGGAATACATTGCAGAGGAGGCAGAGAGAGGTTCAGAGAGGTTGCGCAGTGCCACACTGGGCAGCGTAGAGCTACGCCGAGGCAACGCAAAGCCTTTGAGGAGATTTGCAGATCTGCTGAGGAGCAGTCCAAATCTAGTACCAGGAGACGAGGTGTAAGACCGGAGGGTCAGAGATCTGAGTTTCCAATTGGAAGATCGATCAACCAAAGGAGTGACGCAGTCCCTAGAGGTTGTGATGCAGAGCCAGCGCAGTGACTACGCAAAGGTAGCGTGGGGCTAGCCATTCAGAGGCTAGATCAAAGCTGGATCGCCAACAGCGGTGTGAGATAATTTCTCACTATCTTTTTGCCAATTTATTATATGTATCGGATTGTTGGTTTGGGCATCCAAAAATTTGTATTCAAAAACTACTACATGATAATTAAAAACCTCAGTTGTTGCACTGATTTTCCCGCATTGGGTTTTCCTGGGGACATTGTCCAAAAACAACAGTGTATATGTGTGTCTTATTTCTTTTCTACTCAATACTTGTTTCCGTAGTATTTTTTATGTTGTGAAGGTTATAGTAGTATTTATTTCGATGTTTACTCTGTAACACCGTAAATAACTTGATTCAGAATTAACAAGTAGAAGAAATAATATCAGATTGTTACAGTAGGGATTCCCATTGTGGAATTTTCACATAGTATCAGAGCACAGGTGAAGCAGGAGAGCATAGTAGGAAGATCCCAATGCTAAGCAGAAAGAGGAGTTTGAAGGACTACGTAAGTAGTAGATCGAACCCTAGAGGGGCTACACAGTGCATTGGTCGAGAAGGTTGATTTTCGTGGAAAATTACTTCTCTGAGTGAGTCGACATAGAGTAAAATTTCCGGATTTAGATCTTGTCAAAGGTAGAGGGAGCAACGCAGTAGATTCAGTGTTGAGTAGATCTTCGGTTGGGACGCAATTTTCTACAAAAATTTGTTGGGACAAAAAAGCGTCAGAAGAGGAAAGAAGGGCACATACTGAGGGAATTTTTTCCTCGGAGAATTCTGAGCCAAGGAATTTGATTTCTCACTGCATAGCAGCAGTAGCCGAGAGCAGATCTACTTACTCTAGCAGGGAGTGCATATAGCTAGTCAGCAGCTGCATAGAGGAGAAAGGAGGCAGTTCGACATTTGATTGGCGATATGGCATCAGCTGGGTTGCAAGCTCAAGATTGGTTGGACTGTGCCTCCAACTATGTTACCTGGAAGGAAAGGGCTTCCTCCCTTCTAAACGAGCATTATATCAAAACTTATATCATTAGTGTGGTAGTTGAGCCCACAGATGCAGATCAAATTAAGGCCTACAAGAAGGAGATGATGAAGGCCAAGAGGCTGTTCCTCGATGGACTGAGAGATCACATTGTATCTCACATAGCAGGCAAAGACACAGCCAAAGAGATGTGGGATGCATTCGCCACGTTATATTAGGGGTCTTCAGAGCAGCGGAAGATGTATTTGGAGGAGAAGATGAGATGCACGAGGATGCAGAAGGGGGAGCGTGATGCAGGAACATTCTTCGAAACTTATAAGACCCATGAGTCTTATTTCACATTTACTAAAGGGAGTGGGTTCCATTAATCATTTTATTTATTTTCCTAAGTTTAATTGAGTTTGAGGAAATTTAATTGTAAATTGATTTATGGAGAATATCTCGTGAGTTGTAGAAATCTTAGGGATGAGTGAGAAATCCTAGGAATAGTGAGGATTTGAGGGATTTAAAGGTCTAATCTAAGATTTTGTTGAATAAAGAGTGGAGTTGAAGAGATACTTTAGGAGAGAGTGAAAGATTGTTGGATCTGAACTAAATTGGTCATGAATCCTTTTGTTTTATAAATTGTAAGATTTTGAAGCATTTGAGAGGAGGGGGACAAGAGTTAGATAGATGATTGCAGGAATTTGATTGTAAGTCTACGGCATAGACAAAAAGGAAGATAAAAGGGCCATGTAAGGATACATCAGGCTAGATCCAAATTGTATAAAGTGTTTATTTGTATCTGTATAATTAATGAAGAATTGAATATAGTAAGACTTGTTTTGTTTTTCTATGCACTAATTTGCAATTGTGATGCCTGTGTATAATCTGTGAATGTACAATTATGAAGCATGTGTAATAATGCTCTAATTGAATAAACTTTGATAAAATCACTCTGCGAGAATGAAATTTAATGGCTAGTAGAATCTGGTTGTTCCAGAGGATGGTCGGAGTGCTAAAACTGGAGCTGAGTGTAGTATAGATAGGCTTTGGAATCTATGAAGATCTGAGTTAATCGTTGTTGAAGAAATTTTTGAGGGTTGAGGTGTAGAGGAGTAATTGAGGAGGGAACCGCACGATAATTTTCTATATTCGTGTGGAACCTCGTATTTTGTTGGAATCTTGTTTGGAATCGGGGCATGAGTCCACAGGTCTCAAGATCGAAACCATGATGTGAACATTGTGAAAGGAGGAACCTCACATTTTGGTTAAAACCATGAATCTGAAGTGATACGGCGAAAGCATGAAAGAATCCTGTGCGTTTGGAAAACCACATTATTAAGGAACCATGAATCAAGGTGGAATGGAGAAGCGAGGTTGGAACTCTAAATCGAGTTGAAGGCAGAATGGGGTAATGGTTTCTAAAAACTGGAAAATGGTATATCACACAACTTCAAGATGGTAAGTCATATTTATTTTATCTGTGCGATAAAATGTGGTGATGACACGTAGCCTCAAGAAAACCACTTATATCGCATGATTTCAAAAGGTTATCCATCGGACTAGTTGGCATGCGAGAGCGTGATAGTTGTTGGATCAATTATTGGATCAACGGTGGAGACCTCAACATTATTTCGCATAATGACATGAATAAGTCAGAATCGCGATTTAAGTTGGAATAATGATTGCGGCGATGAGGTAAGGATTCGCCTCGAAATGTGTATAGGTCATATGTGAGAGTATTTTGGGGTAGGAAGTAAGTGGTTAAGTGCTGGAACTAAAAGCATTTAACATATAATACAAAGGTCGATTATGGGTATCCAAGCCAGAGGTTCCACAAGCCACATAAGTCAAAAGGTGATTGTCCTGGGTTATATGGCGGGGTTATAAGTTAATTATAATTAATGTTTGGGTTAGCTTAATTTCCCCGTATCATTTGGTATCAGAGTGAGACTAATGCTTTGTGGAGTTGGTTGAAAGATTGAATTGTATTCTCAGCATGAATAGGTCATAAGAGATTGTATGCAAAGAGGAATTCTAAAATATTGCCGACTTGAGAAAGACAGGATCAGGTAAAGGCTTTGTAAAATTTTAATGATATGTGTATGTGATGAAAGCAGCAACAGAAGTTTCAGCCAAGTAGTTGTGACAAAGAAGTGAATGAAGAAATTACAACATAAATATTGTAAGGAAATAAAATGAATATGGATGTACTCAGCAAGAAAAGAAATTCAGTTGGAAGAAGAACTGAAGTGCAGACAGCGAAAAGTAAAGCAGCATGTGTATTGTCCAAGCCAGTGGAAGCTCTAAGAGATAAATCATTTGAGTATTTCTCAGGTACGAGTTATATATTGATGTTTGGTGCCACTTGAATTGTTTTCATAAAGAATAGAATGATAGCAACAACACACAATAAAATACTGTGTAAAGAGAGAGAGGAGTTGTGATAGTGGCAGTGAACCTAAATGTTCCAACTGAAGGTTGGACAGGGAGGACAGATAAAGTGTTCTCAAAAGAAGGTGAAGTGAGGACATAAGCCTAGAGAGAGCAAAAGAGAGTGCTCAAGAGGTTCCAAATATAGAGAACCAGTGCTTGCTAAAAGGCCAAGTTCAGAGAGGGGATTGGTGAGGTAAGTGGCAGCAAGGAGGACTTGTTGTTGTAGAGGCTTAGTGCAACTCATAGTGAGTGAGGAGCTCATAGAGATGGAGGAGAAAGTGACTACTGATAGTCATAACAGGGGTTCAGAGAGAAGCCACAATGGAAGAAAGAAAGATCCCAAGGAGAATGGCAAAGGAAAGGAAATGAGTCAAGAGGTATTTGACAGAGAAATTGCAGAATTAAAAGCAAGTATTGATGCAATAATAATGCTGCTAGAAAAGTGTGAGAAAGGCCAAAGTTATGGTTGGACTATGAGAAGAAAGAAGATAAAGTGGAAGTTTTTGCAGAAACAGATAAAGAGGAGAATGTACATCATATTAAGAGAAGAACTCAGAACAGTTGAGTTAGAGATGGAAGATGACTCTTATAGACCTGAGCAAGAAGATTACCTTGCTGAGGAAGGAATCATTGATGAATTTCTGAACTATTGGACAAGTTCGGATTCGCAGAGAGATGTGATGATTGAGACATCAAAGAAAAAGGAGCCTAGTATTTTTGACATTGAAGATTTGTGTATATATGCAAGTGATGAACAAACTTTACAAGATATGTTTATGCAGGTTGATGAAGAAATGAAGATGTTAGAAGAGATAGTTTTAATGGAACAGTTCTTGATTGAACATGTGTTCAAAGACATTAAAGATGGACAATTGTTGAAGACTACCATGAGAGCTAGAGGTGATGAATCTAGTGAGATTTGCCTAAGGGATGACAGGAAGTCTGAAGACAAAAGGAAATTGCAGATTGCAAAAGAGGAAGTAGAAAAGAGGTATGAAGATAGCCTTGTGACCAAGATATAAAAGAGGTATGAAGATAGTTTCATAACATTTGGTATCAGAGCTTTGGATTTTAGGGTTTCACTGCTTCGAACAGGTCATCGTGCCATTTTCGCTATAACTTTTTTTCTACGCAGGTTTAGAAGCTGAAATTTTTACAGAGTGAAGCCGAAATCTTGAGAAATGTCGTGTAAAAATTTCAGATCTCGGTTCGCAATATTTTCGGATATATGATCTATGGAAGTTAGAGTTTTTGTTAGGCTCCCAAATTTAACCTAAACAGGACATCGTGGCATTTTCGCTATAATGTTTTTTCTAGGAAGTTTCAAAAGCTGAAATTTTTATAGAGCGAAGCCGAAATCCTGAGGAACGTCATGTAAACATTTCAGATCTTGGTTCACAATATGTTCGAAGATATGATTTGTGGAAGTTAGGGATTTTTCAGGCTCCCAAATTTCATCTCAAAGAGGTGACCGTGGGAAAATCGTCATAACTCTCTCTCTAAGCATCGGATTGGAATTCTGTAAAAATTGGCCGCAACTACACGGACTGAAGTTTCCTGTGTATCAATTTCAGAGCCGAAGGAGGAAACAATGGCACATGGCACACTGTACAAGTTCGCTCTACTGAACCAGTTTATAATTAGGTCATTGTGGGAGATTGGGCATAACTTTGCCTTGAAGAATCCAAATCAGGTCAGACATATGGCATTGAAAGAAGCTTCAAAGGGCTACTACAGGGCTGAATTTCAGATATTGAATATTAGAAATCACAGAGATAATTCAGTTTAAATATCGAGCTCCTCAAAAGCAAGAAAAAGGTGTGTATTTTTTTCGAACTACATAAGTCTTGTGTGAAAAATTAGTTTGAATATATTCCAAGAGCATATTGTAGAATAGATATCAGTATTGGGTTTTAAAATGCCTCCTAAAAAAAATTCAACACCCATTAAGCCTTTAAAAGGCTCTACTATGAATCATGAAGACGAGGAATGGCAACATGACATATCAAAATTACAAGACCAAGTGCACCAAATTTCGCTCTCGCAAAGAACAAAAAAAAATGAAATGGAAGTTTTGAAGAAAGGCGTGGAAGCTAAGATGGATGGTTTGAAGAAAGGCATGGAATCTAAGATGGAGGGCATGAAAGCTGGCATGGAATCTAAGATGGATGACATGGAAGAAAAAATGAAAGACAACATGGAAAACATGAAGAATGATATAAAAGTAGACATGGAAGGTTTGACAAAGTTGATACAAGAAATGTTTCCTAATGGTGAAAAGATAGTAGAGGAAACTCATGATGAGAACAAAATAAATGTTAATCATGATTTCATAAACTCTAATGTTGGCGGGAAGAACCACCATATTCCAAAAATGGATTTGAGGAAGTTTGATGGAAAGGATCCTGTAACATGGATACTACAGATGGAGCAATATTTTGATCTCCATAACGTGCAAAACACACAAAAGGTACGCATTGCAACTTTACATTTAGAACAAAATACATTTGTATGGTATCGATGGCTTTGCTCCCGTAAAAAAATTGTCACTTGGTCAATTTTTACGGAGGAAATAATAGCACATTATGAGGATACAAAGAGCAACACCTTCTTTAGCCAATTGATAAATCTCAAACAAAAGGGTTTAGTGGGGCAACACATTGAGGACTTCCAAAAATTGAATATAAGGGTAACTGATATTCCAGAGGAACACATGATTGATCTCTTCATAGGCACTTTAAGGGATAACATCCAACATGAAGTTCGTGTTTTGGAACCAGATTCATTGGAGAAGGCATTCAGGTTGGCAAGAAAAGTTGAATGTAAAATAATGGCGACAAGGAAGCCTACCACTCAATTCTATAAAGAAGGAAGTGTTGCTACACCTAGATTTCCACAACCTACAAGGTTGACACCACAACAATTGGAAAAAAAAAGAGCAAAAGGGCTTTGCTACAGTTGTGATAGAAAATACACTAAAGGTCATAAGTGTGCTGAGAAGAAATTATTTTACATAGATTGTGAAGAGGAAGAAGAGGATATACACTAGGAACCAGCCCTAGAAGAGGAAGAAATGAGTCTGACCATATCGTGTAATGCATTGGCAGGAATTACCACTCCTCAAACTCTCAAGTTAGAAGGACATATCAAGAAGAAAAAGGTAATAGTGTTGATTGATTTGGGTAGTACCCATAATTTTATTCATTGTAAGGTAGCCAAGGAATTGAATTGTTTCCTATACCCAGCACCAAAATGTCAAGTGATGTTTGCAAATGGAGGAACTATAAATTTCTCTGGAAAATGCCATAATATCAAGCTAGCCATGGGGGAATATGTATTGAATAGTCCAATGTTTTCCATTCCAATGGGAGGTGTTGATGTTGTACTAGGAGTACAATAGTTACAATCTTTGGGGACGGTAGTTTTTAATTTTCAAGAACTTTTCTTGAATTTTTTTCAGAAAGAAAGGAAGTTGAATTACGGGGTATTGCAGGGAAGCCAGGAAAGATAATAAGCTCTAATGTCATGACAAAGCTTCTGAAGAAAGAAGAACGAGGCGTAATTGCACAATTATGTTCACTAGAAGTTCCAACATCAAAATCATCTATTTCTCCAGATCTCCAAAAAGTCTTGGACAATCATTCCAAGGTGTTGAAACTCCCAAAGGACTCCCACCTCTTCATGATCATGATCATGCTATTCATTTGATTCCAGGAAGTGTTCCTCCAAACATCAGGCCTTACAGATATCCTTATGTCCAAAAGAGTGAAATTGAACGTATGATTGCAGAAATGTTAGAGGCTGGTATAATTCAACCTAGTCAAAGTTCTTTCTCTGCTCCAGTAGTATTGGTGCACAAAAAGTATGAATCATAGAACATGTGTCCGGATTATAAGGAGCTCAATAAGCTCACTATTAAAGATAAATTTCCCATACCTGTGATTGATGAATTACATGGAGCAATTTATTTTACCAAGTTTGATCTTCGTTCAGGATATCATCAAATTAGAATAAAGACTGAAGATATTCTGAAAACAGCATTTTGAACTCATGAGGGTCATTATGGATTTTTGGTCATGCCTTTTGGCCTTACCAATGCACCTTCTACATTTAAAGGGTTGATGAATTCCATTTTTAAACCCTTTCTTAGAAAATGTGTGCTAGTATTTTTTGATGATATACTAATCTATAGCAAGTCTTGGAAGGATCATGTTCAACATGTTGACAGGGTGCTCAAACTATTGGAGGAGAAACAATTATATGCAAAAACATTCAAATGTTTCTTTGGAGTACAAGAGGTGGAATATCTGGGTCATATTGTATCTCATGAGGGTGTTAAGGTAGACCCTAACAAAATTAAAGCCATTAAAGAATGGAAATTCCCCACAACCATAAATTAGTTGCGAGGATTTCTCAGGTTAACAGGGTATTATCGCAAGTTTGTTAAGAATTATGGGAGAATAGCAGCACCTCTAACAACATTATTGAAGAAAGATGCATTTTCATGGACTCCTGAAGCAACTAAGACCTTTGAACATCTTAAAGAGGCAATGTGCCTAGCACCGGTCTTAGCTACGCCAGACTTCACAAAAACCTTTATTGTGGAATGTGATGCCTCAGGAAATGGAATTGGTGCAGTTTTAATGCAGGAAGGAAGACCCATTGCTTTTGAAAGTAGTCCAATCAAAGGAAAGTATTTACAGAAACCTATTTATGAGAAGGAAATGTTAGCAATACTACATGCACTAAAGAAATGGCGAACTTACCTAATGGGAAGACACTTCAAGGTAAAATTGATCATGATAGTCTTAAACACTTTTTGGAACAAAGAATATCTTCAGAAGAGCAGCAAAAATGGGTCACAAAGATGTTGGGTTATGACTTTGAAATAATCTACAAAAAAGGAAAGCTTAATGTTGTTGCAGATGCACTCTCAAGAAAGAATGAAGAGGTGGAAGCATTGCTTTGTGCCATTTCTATTCTCCAACCAGATTGGATAACCGAAGCAAGAGATGAATGGAAGAAGGACAAAGATGTATGGACACTCATTCAAAAGTTGCAGCAAGATCCTAGTACATCTGATACATTTAGTTGGAAAAATGATTCCTTATGGTACAAATACCGCTTATATCTTTGTAAGAATTCCCAACTAAAACAAAAGATTCTTTTGGAATTGCACACTTCTCCTTTAGGAGGACACTCAGGATTTTTAAAAACTTACCACAGGGTGAAGAAAGAATTTTTTTGGGATGGCCTTAAATCTGATATTCAAAAGTTTGTGGCGGAATGTTTGGTTTGCCAGCAGAATAAAGTTGAGACAATTAAGACCCCGGGACTTCTACAACCTTTATCCATTCCAAGTCAACGTTGGGAGGAGATTTCAATGGATTTTATCACCGGTTTACCTAAGTCCGAAGGAAAGAGTGTCATCATGGTGGTAGTTGATAGAATTACCAAGTATGCACATTTTTTTGCATTATCTCATCCATTTAAAGCAAATACAGTTGCTACTGCATTGATCGAGATCCCATTTTTACTGGAAATTTTCGAACGGAATTATTTTCTTTTTTGGGTACTCAACTAGCTCATAGCTCATCTTATCATCCTCAATCCGATGGTCAAACTGAGATAGTGAATAAATGTTTGGAAGGATATCTTCGTTGTTTTGTATTTGATAAGCAAGCACAATGGGTCAAGTGGTTACCACTTGCTGAATGGTGGTATAACATTTCCTTCCATACTGCAGCAAAAATGACCCCATTTATGGCTCTTTATGGATATCATCCACCATCCATCACATCATATTTAAGAGAAAATTCAAAGGTTCAAGCAGTGGAAGATCACGTCGAGCATCAACAAGAAGTTCTCCAACTCTTAAAGGATAACCTGAATTTGACACAAAATCGAATGAAACAACAGGCAAATCAACATCGCAGCAAGAGAAGTTTTGATGTAGGAGACTGGGTATTTTTACGGCTACAACCATACAAACAAATGTCGCTTAAGCAAGCTAAGAAGGATAATAAATTATCGCCAAAGTACTATGGTCCTCACAAGGTGTTGCTAAAGATTGGTACTATGGCATACAAATTGGAGCTTCCTGCTTCTTCGCAAGTGCATCAAGTTTTCCATGTTTCATGCTTAAAGAAGGTTATAGGTGACAAAATTCCAGTTCAAACAATATTTCCAGAACTTGATGAGGAAGGAAAAGTCATATTGGAACCTGAAGCAGTCACAGAAACAAGAACTCGACAGCTATGAAATCAATCAATTTCAGAGTATCTCATTAAGTGGAAGAACTTACCCACTAAAGATTCTACATGGGAGGATGAGAATTTTATACGGAAGCATCCGGAGCTACTCAGGTGTTGAGGACAACACTTTTTTGAAGGAGAGGGGCATGTTAGGTCCCTATATTACTAGTATTGTCCCTTATTGTTGTTAGTGCAACACCCTTATTGTTATTGTTGTACCCCTATAACCCCAATATTGTTATTATTGTGCCCTTACATAATTATTGTTAGGTCGGCTAGGATTATACTGTGACCCCGTGGACTCCTATTTATAGAAGGAGGTTTTGTCATTTGTATCATCCAAGAATTGTTCATTTATGTAATGTATTGGAGGTTGCCCCCTCGAAGTGGTTGATTTCTAAGGCGTTGATATCTCTTTTCTTCTATTTTAGAGTTGATTTCATAACACTGACCATACCAACCAACTTACCATACATCTCCTTAGATGTGCCCATCTCGGAGATATAAGCAACCAAGTGCTTGTGAATAGAATCCCTGATGATCTTCTTCGCCTTGTTTTCCCCTTTCTTATACTTTGTTTTAGAGGCAGTCGGTGCATTTGATGGAGGCTTAGTGATCTTTCCCTACACATAATCCATAACATCTTGTTCCCCAATATCAGATCCAAGGACATTTTCCAAGCATGATAATCAGACTTATCATTGAGCTTGTCATCAGATTTGAAGTATGATGAGGAAGCCATTGACCATGGGCCTTGTCTAATCAACTTTCAGTGATTTCTCTTCTCACTCTTGCTTGGGCTTTGTCTTCACCTCAGCTTGGATACCATGTTAATTTTAGTTAATGATGGTATGCTCTACGCTTAGAGCAATTTACTTCAATCTTTATTATTAGCCCAATTTAATTTCCTGTTTAGAAATCACATTAATATTCACAGTAAATGTTGATAGAACATAAATAAATAACCAGAAGACAAGCCAAGACAAGAGGACATGATAATTTGGCAGATGCCAGGGAAAAACCCTAATGCAAGGAAAACCCTTTGATCAAATCTTCAGCAATCAACAGGATGCCCTAGCCAGCAAAGTCAACGTTGATCAAACTAGCAATATGTCTCCCAATGGAGCTCCGTAAAAGCCAGTGAAACTCGGCCTCAAGAAACAGTTATTGCTACGCCAGACTTCACAAAAACCTTTATTGTGGAATGTGATGCCTCAAGAAATGGAATTGGTGTTGTTTTAATGCAAGAAGGAAGACCCATTGCTTTTGAAAGTAGTCCAATCAAAGGAACGTATTTACAAAAAGCTATTTATGAGAAGGAAATGTTGGCAATACTACATGCACTAAAGAAATGGCGACCTTACCTAATGGGAAGACACTTCAAGGTAAAAATTGATCATGATATTCTTAAACATTTTTTGGAACAAAGACTATCTTCAGAAGAGAAAATTGGACTCTACAACTGTGAATGAAAATTGTTTTTTCTATTTGAATATTAATATCGTTTTTGGTGATCTTCAGAAGAGAAAATTGGACTCTACAACTGTGAATGAAAATTGTTTTTTCTATTTGAATATTAATATCGTTTTTGGTGATTCTGGCTCACATGAGGTTGTAGTATGTATTCTCTTCTATGTTCATTCCATTGTCTTCATTTTCTTCTTAGATTACATGTAATAGTAGTTTTTGGATGTAGTTTTATGAAATCATGGATTCATCTATGTCTAATGTTGATCTAAGATGTCTAGGAAATTGCAAACGTTAGCATCCTTAATATGTGCTCCATGCAATATGGTATGTCATCTAGTGTTCCATTTATATGTTTCTTACCGAATTCTGATGCACTAGGTTCTACACTAAGCCATGTGTGTTTGGTTTCATTTATTTATATTCTTCTTTCCAAATCGCTACAATGATCGATGAAGTGCATGGTTGTGTAAGTTAGCCACCAAAGATGGATATTAATTATTTTATGAGTTTCTTTCACTACCAAATTACAATTACCCTCTTGAAAGAGGTTCATAACCAATTTTGTTTTAAAAATTGTGTTTAATGTTGAGTGTAAGTGAACAATTCTAGCAAATCCTACAAACACTCATTAAGATGTCCTAGGCAATGGTCTCTCCTCAACCCACGGTATGTCTCTAGGAGCTACAATAGGAGTAAAGTTACCTTAGATATTTTTTTTGCATCAATATTGTATTCCTTGTGAATATGTGATACCTTGAGCTCCTAAAAAAATTCTTGAAGTTGGTAAATTATTTGTTTCCAAGAATTAAGGAGAAAACTATATAATGTGTGGTTCCCTAAGAACCAATCAATAACCACCCTAGAATCTTTATACATATCTTATAATGGGAATGAAAATTGAAAATTGTTTTTTTTTTTTTTTTTTTTACATACAACCAATGGGAATTATTAAAATTTAATATAATTTTTTTAATTAATGAAATATAATGATTTAATTAAATTTTTTTTTTTATCTAGAATATTTAAATGTATAAATCACATTTTTTTTTTAAATCATCTTGCAATTTTAGATATAAAATTTATATTAATATAATAAATTCTAGTTTTCATTTGGTATTGGATGAAATTATTACATTAATGATAATAAATTTATCTAGATATGATTATGTTGATTGCCTTGACTTATTTTTTGTTGCTAAGGCGCCTTGAGCACCATCATAGTCAACACCCCAATCTCCATGGTCAACTTCATAAACTGTTGAGAATTATCCAATACCATCACAATCAATACCTCTATCATACCATCTCTGCATGTGATGCCACTTGTTATTGTTATGCACATCCTCCTTGATTTGCTTAACTTATTGGCACTAGGACATGGTCAAGTTTTATAGAATTACAAAAGTGTTGAGCGTAGAAGTGGGTTGCACATAAAAGGGTTTCGTGCCAATCAAAGCAACATTGTGCAAAAGGCTATGTGCATAAACAATGCGCAGGCCAATCCAGGGACACTACACCAAAAAAATGAGGAATTTATTAAGGGCTATTATAATTGTAATTGTTTATAACTGGTTTGCAACCGACCAATGGGCGATTAGTGTGGTCCTACTTGGAACCCACGATAAAGAGATGTGATAGGAAAGAGAAAGTATTCTTATTCTAGACAGTCTTGGTGGTTTTAACCTTAGGGAGATCAAAAGGTTTTATATCCCTTGGAGCCTTAATTTTGGTAGCCATTAGTCAATTAATGTGGTCCTATGTGGAACCCACTATTAAGATGTAAGAAGAAAGAGAAATCATTTATAGTTTAAATGGTCCTAGTGGTTTGAACCTTTGGGATCTCCAAGGTTTTGTATCTCTTGGATCCTTAGATTTGGCGAGACGCATAAAGTGATTTTTTTTCATGTAAAAACCTTATCATTGGAAGCAATTAATGAAATTTCTATTCAGATTTGGCCTCTTTCAGTCTTTTGTGTCTTGTTGAATGTATTATTTAGCTTTCTATTGTATCTTTAATGGTTCTTTATGTGAGTACTAAGATATGAATGTGATGTTTCCATGCTAGATAGATTTCTATTAGGTATATCATTATAATGTAATTGTTCCTACAATTCTTGTAAGTGCCTCAAGTGAGACCTTCTTGAGTCCTTAGAGATTGAAATGGCAATGTTTATGGGGCATTTTTTAGCCAAGGTATTTGAATATTGGGTTTGACTCCCCTATCATGCCAATAATTGGTTCCATTACTAGGATCTAGATGATCAATATGTTCTATGATGTGGAAACCTTCAAGAAAGGAGATCTACGACTGAATTTCCAAGAAAGAAGAGGAATTCACTTAAAGGGAGACCAAAAACTTACAAATGAATGTTGAAATATGGAAGAATAAGCATATTTATATTGATCTACAAAAAAAATTTGTTGTTGAATTCCTTTGTATACTTCAATAATTGATTAATAGACAAGCAATATCTAACCACGTACTGTGATCCCAAGAACTAATGACGTGGAGCTAAGAAGCCGTTGCAAGGTTGAAGGATTTCGATAATAAGTGGATAAGAGCCATGAATTTTTGGTTTGATTGTGTTAAAGAAGGTTATCTAATTGAATTCATTGTTCAATGTAGTGAATCTTTTAGCAATGCGGAGAGAAAGTTTAAAGTTGTGTCACAAGGGATATTATTAACACAAATTCTACTTTGGATCAAGATGTTATTCGTGGAATAAACCTTGATGTGGATGGAGCATAATCAAATGGTAGTGTGAGCCCCTATGCAGAGAAGGGGGTGAAAATAAGAGAGAAAATATTAGATATGACAATAAAGAAAGTTAAAAGGGATGGATCCAGAAGAGCAGATACAAAGAAGAGAAGTGTGAGTTACAAGAAGAAACAAAGTTCAGTAATTAGTTAAGAAAGGAAAGAAAGACATGAAAAAGAAAGGAAGAAGAGATATGGCAAGGCCAATGGAGGAATATAATGTAACGCATAAAGATACAAGTGCAAGGACATATGTAGCGTAAGAAGGGAGCACCAGAAAATGAATGGCACTACTAGAGAGTGCAAACAAAGAAGAAAGGGCATGGAAAAGACATGGTACGAAGAAAAGGAGGTTAGAAGAGGACATTGGAGGTAGTAGAAGTAGACATGTAGGTGTAGAGGTTGAATCTCAATGGAGGTTATGAGGTCTACAAAATATGAGGAGTATTAGAAAGAGGGAAGTAATGATGGTGAGATAAGATGTAGTTAGGAGGAAGAAGTTATGGAGGATGAAGGGATGTTGGAAGTAATAAAAAGGCTTGTTTGGCTGGGATTTTAAGGCTCTTTTGGATTTATCGAGTAAATAAATTAGATAGGATGGAGTAACCCCATATTTGAACCCCACCTCCCACCCCCATCTCCCCTCACTCATTTTAGTATAAGGAGAGAACTCAAAGCAATTTGAAGATGGTAGTTTAGTTGGGGAAAGTTTAGGGAACTTAGAATTTAGAAATCTAATAGGAGAAAGTTCAATGAAAAAAAAATTAGGAGCATAGTAGAAGGATATAGTTTTAAAAGCATTAGGTAAACAAGGATTCACAAGAGAGGCCACCAAGATCTAGTAGATAACAAAAAGTTAGAGTATTAAGAAGTTATAATATTATTGTTAACATTGGAAAATAATACAGGAAAAATACATTAAAAATGTCAAGCAGAAGGTACAGACAAAGGTTTCCAGAGGAGAAATACATTAGCAAAGAAAAAAAATTTAATTCTTCCTAAGGCTCGTGAAGAAATTTTTGGAAAACACACAAGCAACAAAGGACTTGTGCACACAACGCGGCTATTCCTTCGATAGCCGCGGGGTCCTGAAGATGGCGGAATGTCACCATCCGGGACCACTTGTCATGCTTGACTAGGATGGTTCTCCTCATAGTACTATCAAGGACATCTAGTTTATGAGCCACCTTGAGGAGTAAATGCATCCCACAAAGGAATCTCTCCTTCACCCTTGAGTCACTATCATCTTGGGCTAAGAGAGGGAGGGGAAATTCAAAAAATGTCTATATAAACCGACCTTGGAAGAAGAGTGGGAGAGACATTGTTATGCTGGCCAAATTTCTCCTTAGAAAACCAGCTAGCATAGTCCTACAACAGATGGATTGGAAGGACTCATATGTTGGCCACCAAAAATCTCGGTCCAAGAGGGAGAGGTTCACCATTTGATATTTGATCTGCCATCCTTTGAGAGAGAGGAGATGCTTGTAGGAACTAGAGGGAAGGAGACCTCCTGGTTTTAGGTATTTGAGCTCCATACCTCAAAGGATCCTCTTCAAGAGTTTAAAATTGTATATTTTTTCACCACCAACCCCTAATAAACGGAGATGATCTCCATTTGTGTTATTAGGTTGTCTGTTCCATCAAGATTTTAATGTATTGTGCATCTTGTATTTTTATTTCGTTTTTTAATGTTGTATGATTTGTTTTCCCTCAAACTTAGTATAATTCATGTTAAATTTGTTCCACTAATAGTTAACAACAATTTTTTTACTTGTGACCTTGTGTAGGTAACATCCAAATTGTTAAAGAAGTGCATTTGGTACACCATTGCACTGAATGCACTACCACAAGAATGACAACTCCACTGAATTCTTTCTTTTGAGTTAGTGGTTGTTTTTGAAGGTCCTTCTCCTACTCAGCCTGCTGCAAACCACCATTGCACCCTCTTTGAACTCTTCATCACACCCACTAACTGTTCTAAACAATAGAGAGGGCCAATTTTTTTTATTTGGTGTGACAACGTGCAATAGATCCTAGTAGTCGTGCACTCTGCGCTTGTGGGAAGATAAGCCGTGTTGTAGACCAACAAGCCATTTTTTGCTTGGTTTTTTCCAGTTGTAAAGTGTTTGGAAATCCCTAAGAATTGTACATCACTGTGTTTATTTGTTTCATTACTGGCTAGGACTCTTATTTGCTATATTTAACCTCAAATTAGCTAAGCAACTAAGTAGTTTTAATTTTAGTATTTTATTTTGCAAATCACACATAGTCTAAGTAGGAAGAAGTAAGTGGCCTTAAATCCACGTATATTTTCCAAACAAATTATTTGTTGATAAAAGACACAAAATACAGCTTAATTAGTGGAAATTAAGTGGCCCATATATCCACATATCTTTTTCTAGTTCAAGTTTTTCAAATTTTTGCATCAGATTAGTTCAATTTTGCATTAGGAATTGGGACTAGGACTAAATTGTCAAAAAAGGAAGAAAGTAATATCTTCCACCCTTTCACCTCATGGTGAGCCTGGGTACACACATGAACGCTTTCTTAAGACAATTTTCCATCTCCCTATAGTGAAAACATAGTCTAACTAGGCAAGGTGTAAGCGGCCCATCATCCACCCATCGTTTCATTTTTTGCAAGGAACAATCACACACAAAGTAATTAGCAAGGGATTGTAAAGGATCAACACATATCCACATGTCATAATACTCTTGATTGTTCACTCCAAAGCACACATGAAGCATCGGTAAGCATTAAACCAAAAGGCACCCCATGTTTTGGGACCTGAGTTCTCTTCTTACAGTTGCTTCACCATATCACACCCTATGAAACAATTTTGACTCTTTAAAAATATCATTAACTGAACTCACTAAATTCTCCCCACAGGGGTCATAAAAGAAGTTATAGTTCAGGATAGGACCATTAGGGGTAGGCATCCAATAAGGATCCATGGTCATGATATATTTTGAAACATAGATGTTTACTTTTTAGGGAGCTTCAAATCCGTCTATCCGCCCACGAAAAAAATACCTGAGCATTACAAAGACCCATTTTAGAGGGGGTTAGGCTTAGGCCCATTGCATGCAGTACTCTTTGGGATTACCTGACCCATATAGTGCTCGGTACTGGTAACATATTACCAAGAAGCTCAAGACTCGAATTCTCACGTGGGATGACAATTCTTTAGTGGCCAAAACTAGGGAATCCTTTCCCTATAGGTTACGGTGCTGGCAACACTCGATCCTCAGTCCATTACCTTAGTCGATTCTTCGGCTACTGGAAGGCATCACCATTTCTTTCAGGACATTGGCCCCAATACCCATCAAAATATAGCTTCACAAGGCCAGTTACAAAGAGAGTGTAAGGACAAGTAGGTCTATATAGGCTTTTGGTATCATATGCGAAATACACAAAAAGCTTATTTTTTTCTTGTTTGATCACATAGCAAAAGTAACTCTTATTTTTTCGTTTTGTTTTATGCATGTGATTGTATTTTCTTTGATAGAAATACTCCTTCCTCCAAAAAACCAAAAAAATCAGCAAGATTACGCTAGTCGACACCATAGCTGACCCAACGGGACCCCGTCGATCTAGTCATTTCTTGGACCTCCCCCCATTAGAGGGAGGAGTGTTAGGCCTCACGCCATTTAGGCATCAACGATGACAGGCAACTGTCGTTATTAGTTCATCCTTTATTGAGGCATCAGTGATTGGAAACCCCAAGGGTCACCCAACACATCACCAAAGGAAACCCCGGCAGGGTCACCACACACAACCCCTCCTACAACCCGTAGAGGTCAAAGGAGCGCTACTCCTTTGGGGAGTCAAAAAAACATCTGTCAGGGTACGTCACAAGGTAACATTCCCCTAACACCTCCCCTAAACCATCACATCTAGATACATGTTGTTCAACAAGGTACAATGACAGTCAATACACAGTTACCCTTATTAGCATCACTTAATATTTTAGATCTAACGAAGTTAACTAATGACCCCATTTCTCATGGCCCTAACTGGACCCCCGTGCCCATGAAGCTCCCTTCAGATATACCAAAATTTGAAGGGAAGCGAAAAGAAGACCTAGGAAATCATATAATGACTTTCCACCTATGGTGTTAGTCAAATAGTGTCATTGAGGATACCATTCGATTGAGGTTGTTTCAATGCAGTCTAACAGGGCTTACTATGAAATGGTATGTCGAGCAACCTTTTTCTTCACACGGAACCTTTAGCTCCCTCTGTACTGTATTCCTCACATATTTCCAACTACTCATCCATAATGATTTAGGAATGGAACTTTTGACACATTTCAGATAGACACTAGTCATCCATATATCAGACCATCTCCACGAATGGTGACGATGTTGTAGTTTGTGTAAATTTGAACTCGACGATAGAGTGTTGCTAGATCTATTTTTGAAAATGTTCACCGCTGAGATTTCAAAAGACGTGGCGACGCATAAACCAACCTCGGAGGAGGACACCATTAGCAAAGTCCGACAACTTGAAATATTTTACACCTAATTAGGATATATATACAATATCATGCCAAATGCCTCGCACCTACAAAATTATAGGGAGTTACCAGGCGTGTCGAATACTGAAGACAGTTTGATCGGGTCCTTAGCCCAAGGTCACCTAGGGAGTAGTAATCAATACCCAAGATACTCGTACGATTCTAATCAAAACTTTTCACAACCTGGTTATCATCAAAGTCACCCTGTCCCTTTGCATAACGTGCCAAATAGGTCGATGCCATATCATCAACACTAGGGAGGCCCATATCCTCCCTCGTAGGGGAACCAGTACTCAACTAGAAATTTTGATACGAGAGAGTCAACCCAACACTTGTATACCAATCAGGGAAAAGGGAACCAATATCCCCCATTCCCTGCACAGAATATACCACTGCCACAACATAATGCATCAGTCAATCTAGTTCAACCGTCACAGGCCCATCAGCAACCATACAACCAAGAGAATTATGACAATCCTCCAAATGCTACAAAAAATAAGCTAAGGAACAAACCAAAGGGAGATCTTGGAAAGGGGGAAATAATCAGGAATGCCCTCTGTGATCTCGAGCTAGGGGTAACCCCAACTGAAATCAAAACCAAAAGCCAAGCAACAACTCCCAAGGGAAAAACAAGAGACCTAGTCTAAGGATAAACCACTCTTGTGCCATGTTAGTGACCTATAAATATAGGATTCATAATTTTGAATTAAATGATGGTAATATTGTAAATATGTACATACTTTTCCTTCTGCAAGTTGTATTCCCATATTTTGTAAAAAAAAAAAATAAAATCAAAAATCAAATCATGGGCAAAGTCCCAAAAGAGAAATCAAAGGACTTAGAAAAAATAGTATACCCCAAAAGAAAAAGATGAATAAAACATGAAAGTGTGCAAGTCTAAATGCCACTACTTTTTATCGTTTGCAGTTGATTATGGAAGAGTGTTAATAAATTCCATAATTTATGATGAGTTGAACAATTTAATATTGACTCGTCATTTTTCAATTTCAAATGTTGTAGATAGAGAATAAACAATTTTCATACATTTTAATCATGATAATTAGTAGTTAGGTAGAAAATAAAAGAATCCAACAGTTTAATCTGGATTCTTGGATGCAATAAGTGTAGAAGTAGATAGTTTACTGTTTTCAAAAAGAATAAAATGTTGTAAGGTTGCTAGTTCAAATGCACCTGATTAAAAGAGAAGGAAAAAATGTTAGAAGATAATGACTGGGTAGGTAGAAAAAGTTTAGACCCATCAATGTAAATATATTTCACTGGGCAACAAATAACTAATTTCCCGTCCCCATAGTAATTTGATATTCTAAACTATCGGTCAAAGAGGCTCAAGGCATTTCCTTGACTTATATTGGGATTGGACCCAAGGCTCAATGACTGATTAGTTGAAAATGTTAAGTTTCTATATCAATCCCAGAAATTTTCATTATTTACCACTTCAGGCACTCATCACCATTTAAATTCATAAGTGAGAACTCTTTTCTTACTTAAAATATTACATAAAATCCCATTTAATTAACTTCCTACATCTCATGAAGTATAAAACCCTCAAAATGGCATTTTATCCTAAGTTAAAGTGATGAAATTATCATAATGCAAGTTTGGCTTTGATCTTCACTTTTCTTGGTTATAATTGTATGTTTTGAGTATTCACTTTTCCCTCTTCATATTAACACCTAACTTATTCTATTTAGCTCCCTGTAGACAAATCCTAGTCCTATTAATATAGCTCCCTTTTATTTAATATCCCCAAAACCCCCTTAATATATGCAAAAGTTAAAAACCATATACCGCCTAGGAACAATGCGATAACCACCACTTGTTTCACTTTCAATACGCAAACCACTCTTGCCATGTCAACTTGACCTGCAATTAATACTCCACATGATCAATAAAATCTAAAGTTTTAACCTTAGTTCTTTATCATTTTTCATACCTTTGTGCCTTTTCCCTCTGAGAATTATCTCACATACACCATTTCCAGAGCTGTTCCGAACCATTTAATAATTTAAAAAACCATTTCCCCTCTGAATTTTTCCTCTGAAAACTCTCAGTGCCTTATACCAAACAATTGCAACCAGTTTGAATACTGGTACCACCTGCAACCCTCATCGACCGTGACCATACCTATTTAAAGGTATTTTTCAGTAATCCAAACATGCAAGTTCATAATTTTCAAGAAATATTAAACCAATTTGAAATTTTAAAGCCAAAAGTACTCATCTGAGAGTACTCAAACCTTGAAGAAACAGGGGAAACCCTGTCAAAATTTTCCCAGAATTTGCCGCTTCCTCAAGAATTTTAACCACCCAAAAGCTATTCCTACGGTTAAAATATCTTTGAATTACTGAAGAAACCATTAAAAATCCCTTTCCCACCGTCTGTACATTGCAAATCTGCATTTTCCTCATAAAACCCTCGCCCAGATTCCGAATTTTTCCCAAAAACAACTTAATCGACCTTCTGTTTCCATAAAGAGCTGAGCAAACAGTTTAATCTTGCTCAGTTTCATTAAAAATGACTAAAAAGTAGGTCACCCCTAGAACTGGAGGTCCCAAACCTCATAAGCCTGCCTCCAGCAAGCTTCCAAACCCCAAACCTCCCAAAATTGATAAACCTACGCTTGTCCTAACTGCAGACTCTACTGAAGTAGTCAGACCATTGCAGCCTCCCGTCACTACTAAAGAAAACAATCCCTTGATTGACTTAGATTACAGAATTGCTGATGCTACTCTTGAATTTGATCTTCTGGAAGTACATAGCTGGTGTCAGGAAAAATTTGAGAAGAAAATGACCAATGATATACCTGTATGGGACTCCAACTTTCCCAAATATGTTGTTCCCATCACCCATCCAGCCCAAGATTTCATTAGGTTATGTCAGATGCACTATATTCCTGATCAAAGATGCATGGTAAACAAAGATAGTGAGGTCCTATTTTACATAACTGCTGAAGAAATCAATGATATGCTCCAACTAAGCCATGATCCACGAGCAATATCATTGTCAATTGAAGACTTGACTCAGATGTATTTAGACCTGGATTTCCCTAGGAAGTTTGAAATCCTTCAAAACTTCATGCCCAGTCATGTCAACCTTCCCAAGGTGAATCCACCTTATGATACTTTTGATTTCCCTGAAGGCTCTAGATAGGTCATTTCCATGCTGTCATTCATTTTAGGCTATGTTAATGATGAATTTACAGATGCCTCCATTTCAGGGTTCCTCTCCACTTTGTCTCCTGGACAACAGCCAAAATTAGTCTTTGACTTTGCCAAATTCATTGCTGACAATATACATTATCAGCTAATAAAATTACCTGATGAAGGAGTGTTCATATATACTTCATATATGTTACATCTTTTCTTATTTTCTCAAGCAGATAATTTTCCCATTGCATTACAGAAAATGGATATGGAGGGAAAACCTCTTTCAATAATATTTTGGACCTCTCTTCTCAGAAAAAATAGCAGTGAGTACAGTTACAGTGATTTCAATGACTTGTTTATTAGACCTGCCATGAGTTTGTTGGATAAAGCAGAGCCACCAAGAATAAATGAAGAAACCAAAAGGATTTTACAGTTGTCTGAAAACTACAAAGTTGGTGATTGGTATTTGTATAAAAATCACACAAAGATTAGAGTATATGGTGCAATCTTGGCTCCATACAAATTACCAAAGTTTCTAACCACAAGGATCTTTGCTTTGCAATACTTGAGATAGATTTTAAATTCAGATGCAGTGAACTTTATAGCATCCAAAAAGAAGGCACAATTCAAATTGAAAAGTCAAATTGGCTCTTTCATAGTTAACAGCAGAGAGGCTTTGAAGGAGGTAACCAGCAAACTATCAGCATTCAAGTTCCAGGAAAGCTTTTACAGGAGCTATGACCCTCAAGGTATTCTGAGCAACCTCAGGGTTAAATGTAAGTTAACTCCATTCCTTCATGAATCAAAGCCACTAATTGAGAAATATGCCAATCAGTTGGAATGGGTTGCAAACACTTTAATTGATGTTGATCAGGAGATGTAGACAGATAATTTACAGGAAAATCAAATGGACGGTACACAGGTGGTTACAGTTAACCAACCAGTAAAGGTATCTAATAAAAGGTCGAGGAAAGAAGAAGGATATTTGGTAGAGACAATCATTGAAAACAAATTTAAAACAGTCTACAGCAAAAAGGCCAAAATGACTACTCTAGAAAAAGAAGGAGTCATAGATGTAGATGATACTAATAATCAGCAAACAGATGATGAGGCCACCATGATTGTTAATGAAACACTCAGGGAAATTCAGAATGAACAGGTACAAGCACAGGGAAAAGGCAAAGAAATGATTGAAGCATATACAGAAGCTCCCTCTTCCTCTAAAACAACAGAAGAAACTGATTTTGATATTCAAAAAAGGTTCAAGAAAATTAGGGAAAAGAATGAATAAATAAAGAATGAAGTTTATTCTAAACTTCTAAAAGAAAAGCCAGGAGATAAAGATATACTAGTAACAGCATTTGATTACTAAACAAATAAAATGATCATGTCTTTTCTCCAGCCAGTAGTAACAGATCCAAAATCAGCCACAAACTATAGGAAGACAGAATTTGCAGTGAATGCTGATACTATACATGAACTAGATCAGATTGAGTTCCATAGGAGTGCCTCAAAAATGCTATATTCAAAATTAGTAAGCAAGACCATGAGTGTTACCATGCTTCAGAAAACTGTATCTAATTTGCAAACCCAAATGAAATTAGATAAAGCATCTCTTCATGCTAAGGATTTGAGGATCAAGTCCTTAGAATATTTGGTGATAGAAACAGGAGAAAATCCCTCTAATACTGAAGTTGCTAAGAAATTTATAAGGAAAAATAATGAGGATATTGCAGCCTTAAGAAAGCAACTCAAATTTCCATAGAGTGAGCACCCTCAGGCAAAAGAAGTTCTTCAGGAAAAGACAGAAAAAGAGGAAACTATGCAACTAGTTTTGAAAATGACAGCTCAGATTAAAGATATGGAAAATCAAATAGAATCTTTAATGCAAGAAAATGAAAGTTTGAAGAAAGCTCAGGAAGTCCCCATTCCCACAGTTATTCCGACTGTAAGTACAGTTGTCCCCTCAACATTGGCAGAACATTTGGCATCGAAAGGAGTATTGGCAACTGCAGTGTCAATTACTTCTAAAGATATCTTTGCTACTTATTCATCTACTTCACAGGTAAATCCAATAGGAGAAACAACTGCCATAGTCAAGGCTATGGAAGACATGTCCTTGAAAGATAAAGAGATAATCAGCTTAAGAGGCACCATCAAACATATTGAAACATCTAACAGAGATGCCTTAATTACATCCAAAGGGCATGAGCAGAGAGCCAACAAATTGCAGGAATTGGTAAAGATTCTTCAACAACAGGTTAATCTCACTGAGCAGGTATCTTACATCAAGAATTATCTTTGGAACAACATCATTCAAGGCATACATTCTCAGTGGCCTTCAATTCAAATTATTTATGAACAAAAAGAGTTACTCAAAGCAGCCCAAATAGAAATACAGAAGACAAAAGAAGAACTAGCTGACAAACCTGCTCAAGCCTTGAGACTTATTACATTTTTGAATAGAAAACACAGAGAAGAGCTTGATGAGTTAAAAATTCAGGATAGAACTGAAAGTATACTCCAAATCAAAAAGGTCCTGAATAAGAGAAATATGATGAATAATTTGGAGGACAGATGCAAGGATATGAACTTGGCAATCACAAGATTTTGGGCCAAATACACAGTACTAACACAAGCAGTCCTTCTATATATTCATGCTTTGAATGAAAAATTGATGGCACAGAAGGATTATGATAACAAAATTAGGGCTTATGCCAAAGAGCATGTTAGCAAACCTTTATCACAAGGGTCTACAACTGTTAAATTCATTTTGGAATATTTTGAAAACTTGTTCTTTTTACAAAATGAGATCAAACATATTTTCATGGTTAAGCCCAATTTTGCTAAGTATACAGAGGCAAATGAAAGTTACAGGAAACTGAAGAGTATGAGAATTCCTACTGCAGAGCAATGGTAGGAATTCACTGACTTAATATGAAAATTTGTAGTCAAAGTGTATCAGGGTCAGAAACAGATTCAAAGAGTATCAGTAAAAATACCTTTTTACTGCAGATAATTCTTTATTTTACAACAGTGAAACAGTAAAAGGAGCAGCGTAAAGAGTATCAGTGATAAAGAAAAGGTGAAAGGATGTGGAATGGAAAGAGTGTCTTTCAAGTTATCTTCAAAAATATCTTTTTCCAAAATGCCAGCAAGCATTTTCAGCAGCTACAACCCAGCAACAAGTTAGGATAATTCGTCCTATTTTTTATTGATAAGAGGATAGTTTTCCAGTTTGTTTTGCAGCTATCCCTCTTTCTATGTAATAAAATTTATTTTTGCCTAGAGATATTCCTACATGTCTCTCAGATATTTTGTAATATTTTTTTTATAAATACTTCTCTTTTTGAAGTATTAAGTGTGGAATAAAATTTATCAAGACTACTATAGTCATTTTGCTGGATATATTGAATTTTGTGTGAGTCGATTAGTAAAGCAGTAGACTGGAATTAAGATTAAAGACATCATAACTCAGGATTCTTGTGCTGACCAGATAAGTCTAGTATTTTCTTTTTTTCACTGTTTTATCTTCAAAATTTTCCATACATTCATTTTAATGTTTTCTATCTTTAATGATTAACTAAGAAAGCTTAAACAGGATTAGTGATAAAAAGCTCCCTGTTTTTTACTAGTTGTTCATTATTATGTTTTCTGCTTGATAACCGGACTTAAGAATTCTTAAATGCTCTTAGTTCCTGTTTGATTCCCTCCTTTCATCTTCATTTCTATAACCTAAGGATTCTTAATTTCCCTTTTGTTCAGATTTCACCAATTTCATCAAAAAAGCCTATTTCAAAACCCTTTGAAGGTCATCTACCCCGCCCTTAGTACATTTTCTCTTTAGACCTTATTTCCTAGCTCTGCTTGCCTAGAAAGTTGACTCCATAGCCCAATGGTCTGGTAGATCCCCCTGTGGTTTACCTTGAAACGCCTTTTATTCCCACTAAACTTTCAAAACAAATCCCACTATCCAATCATACCTAGCCTAAAATCTTATAACCAATCAAGCTATATCTTGAGGAGAGATCCCTCTCCGGAATTTGGGAAGGCTAGATCCTGAATTTCAAAAGAGGTTCTTGGTTACCCCTGGTTTTCTTCAACTTTAAATCCTCATCCCACAACCTGAGAATTACTAGGGTGATAACATGCCATATGTGGTGAATATGGCCATTACACTCACCATTGTCCCGAACTCCCCAAGTTGAAAATACTGGAGGGTAATCGAAGACAAGGGGGACCAACCCAATAGCTTGCAGTGATGCAGGAACCTTTTCCCCAACAAGGGGTGGTTAACACCCAACAACAACAACCACCCCAAACTGATGTCGGAGGCAGCAGCCATGATATCTTCATGACTAGAGAAGAATTTTTCTTCTAGACAAGGAATAGAAACTACGACACTCCCCTGGACACCAACACCTCAGGTACAAGTACGAGTGCACCTTTAGCGCCTCTAACAATCTCCAAAGTACTTGTTGATCCCCTCCCAAAAATGGTCAAAAGACCAAATAGGCGCATAGGACTTCCTTCTAAAGCTGCCCACATCTATAGTATAGTGGATGATTTGGCTCAATCCCCAGATGCCATGTCAGCGTTGGAAGTCCTACCGTTATGCCCAATGCAACGGAAAGCCTTACTTTCCGCTCTAGGCACAATCGACCCTACCGATTCTCACTTAATGGTTTTCGATATATACAATGCAAGCCCTAGGCTTCCTTCTCTAGTCGCCTTCGAGATACTGGTGTCAGTACAGGACATCACCATACACTGCTGCATTATGGATGAAGGAGAATCTACATGCATGATGTCCTAGACAATGTGGTTGAAGTTAGGATCTCTTGAACTGAAACCAACAGACATCATGCTTAGAGCATATGACGAGTGCCCATCAGCCCCCCCGTGTCTTTATTAGAATGCATGAGTGAACCTGGCTGGTAAAACAATCCTCATAAACATTGAGGTCCTAGACGTGCACCTAGACTACAATATACTCCTTAGGCGAAATTACATGTACACTATGACCGCAATAACATCCTATGTTTTTACAGTGATGATGTTCCCCCATGAGGACAGGATCATCACCATCGACCAAATAACATACTATGAAAAGAAACCTATGAATGGTATAGATGGTGTACTACCCTATGTAGACACATCCACGAAACCACTCACAAGGTATACAGAATTCGGCCCCGGCCAATTCAAACCATCATCTATCCTAGGCTCATTCCTAGGAGATCCCCCTATTCTACCAGGGGAAGCCCCCAAAATCACGAAGGGACCAGTGTGCATGTTGAGCTCATCAAACACTGAAACCAGCCTAGAAACAAAAACCAACAATATGGATGCCAAAGCCACAGGTATGAGATTCCTACCATATCCTATTTCGCAGACCCCATTTTTGTATCCCTCACCCCGTTTTGTGTCAAAGCAGTTCATGGAAACTATAACATCGTCAAATATGGCTTTCACAATACCAGTGTGGTATTTGGTCCCTCCAGCCATGCTAGGAAGCCTGGGTATTACTTCTAAAGGTATGGCTCCTATTCCCCTAAAAGAGGTCATAGCAGTTAAAGAAACACCTGTAGAGGCACCAACTAGTACTGCCAAGTGAAAAAACAAAAAAGGAAGAAAGGTCTAACCACCCAAGTTATCTGGGGCATTGCAACCTTATGCATTATGTGATATCGTAGGCTACCCTACTAATATTTTTCTGGAGTTAGTAGAAAATTTAACCCCTTCTACACACCAAAAGAAATGCCGCAACCTCGGATTCCTGTAAAAAGGAACATGTCATGAAAAACCAAGGGAAATCATTATGCACCAATCATGCGTGTGCCATATGTGACCAGTACGGGCATTATACCCATCATTGTCCAAAGATGCCGCGATATAGGGATGCCTTGCAAGCCTTAGGACCCCTCTAGACCCTCCATGCAAATGGAATAGTGCAGACCCAGAACCATATTGTATGTACGAGAAGAGCCTACATATTGCTCATACATAATCACCCCAATGGCCCAAGGGTGGAAAATGAAGGCCACACCTCATGTCCTAGTTTGTGCTTTGTGTGATGAGCCCGATCATTTAATCACACAATGCATCGAGTTAAGGGTGTTCAACTGTTGGTATTCAATCCCACATGTTCCCCACAATAACTTAGCTCGGCACAAACGACATATTTTTCAAATTTGTCGAAGCAACCACCATGTGCATCGTTGTCCCCAAATATATCGTTTTCGGTATATGTTAGAATTCATGTGACGCTTCATTGTTGAAAACCCTGACTTAGTCGAATTAGACACGAAATCCACAAGTAGCACAACAAATCAAAGGATAGAAGCAACAAGGACCATATTTTATATGTTAGAGGAGATATGGTCACCTGAGTGACCACCTCTCCCTCATAACCATCCTTATCCTCCAGTCCAGCTCTGTGCACTCTGCGACGAATGCGATCATTTCATCGCTGATTGTGCAGCTCTAGAGTTGTTTCAAAGATGGTACCCAGTTGACCCAGCATACTTCAGATCAAAACGACCCAACCAATACTCTTGTCGAGTATGTCAAGATAACCACTAGCTTCATCGTTGTCCCTACATTACCCATTTTCATTTGGCGTTGGATTCTCTACGCCAGGCCATAACCAACCTTGCTGACTTTGACATATTTGATACGGAGTCTATAGAAAGTTCAACAACCTAAGAGAATGAGGAAACTAGGTCCATCCTCTTCATATCTAAAGAGAAATGGCCTCCAAGGGGGAATATTCACACCCCCAACCACCCACAACATCTAATCCCAGCCTGTGTACTATGTGATGAACACGATCATTTGATCACTCAATGCCCAAATTTGGTATCATTTAAAAAATGGTACCCAATCACTCTGGTGGACCAAAGGGATTGGAAAACCAAAGAGAGACAGTCTTGTCTTATTTTCCAAGACAACCATCATGCTCGACATTGTCCATACATCCCTCGATTTCGACTTATGTTAGACATTATGCGCACATTCATCACCAATAATCCAGATGTATTCAGTTTCGAGTTACCGCAACCTAGGCAACCAGGAGCAATGAGGCCTTCCCCTCATTGTCACCAAAAACCCTGAAAAGTGAAGGCGACCAATCATCCCAACAAGCTACGAAACCAACCAAACATATCATGTTCCCTGTGTGATAAAAATGACCACATGGTCAATCAATTTTAGGAACTCAATAAGTTCACCGACAGCATTCGCATGGTCACACCCATACCATATATCCATCTCTCTAACAAAGAGAATATCAAACGATGCTACTGCCAGATATGCTCACAATTTCACCGCATTGTGAATTGTCAATACCTGCCAAGGTTACAAGTGGTAAGAGCAACTTTGAGTCAAGACTGCCCAAAGGAGCTATACCATCCAAGACCAATAACTCAGAGATGGTAGAAGCGTAGAAATGTGCCAATGCACAGCCATCCCCAAGCATCAACACCTTGCATATAGAGTATTATGGGGTCACATACCATCTACTCATTAAGAAACTTTATTCCGTGCAACATCTGCACAAGCCATAACCATGAAACAGAGATATGCCCTATGTTGCAAACATTTTGGCACCTATGCATTCAACGTAATCTTCAATTAAAGGAAGATGCGTGTACCCCTAGTATGCTGCAAATAGAGCATAACTCTCCTCTGACTTAAAACAAAACAAAAATTGCGAAAATTCTGTTAGAGCCCGACGGTACATCCCTTGATAAATGGGTTCTACCTCAAAAAATTCCGCCCATGACGCGAAAGCCTCCACAACACGGTTCAAGTATGCCCTCTCTTATTGCTTTAAATTAAAGTTATTTCAAATATATTTGTATAAAAAATATGCTTCTACTTGGGGTATTGGCTGCAAGTATTGCAGGCATGCCAAATCACAATATGTCGCAGACAACAAAATTACAAGAGCAGGTATCATTCTACCATTAGCATGATAGGAAATATTTGCATATCCTAACATCGTTTCTTCAAAATAATCAAACCATAGGTTTCATTCACCTGACCATGTTTATCATCACCCCATATTTTATTTGATAAACACCCTTACAGGTTGGTAGAGCCTCACCTCCCATGGAACCTATCACTCATGTAGACCATACGCCAAAGTCTGGAGCCATGGCCATAAACTCCGGCCTGGGAACCACTTCATGTTTGTACATCCTGTTGGCGGTGGAATCAACACTTGGACTGCAGCAAGCGCTTGACCAGACACATCTTAAACTCTAAGGCAATTTTAATGTTTTTTTGATGGGATTGGAATATGGTACCAGCCTAGATCCATCTTAACTCCGGATATATCAAGCGCTGAGAGGGATCAAATCTCTCGAGGTGAAAACCTCTTTTTTGAGTGCAAAACTTGAGGAAAGGTTTTCACCTCGAGAGATTTGATCCCTTTTAGTGCTTGATAGATCTGGAGTTAAGATGCATCTAGGCCAGTTTCAATCATGTGCGACCAAAAAAAATCTATCGATAATATGAGGAACATATGCTTAATTTTATCAATAATATGTAAATACATATAATATTAACATAACCATTTTAAATATGTTAAATATGTCTGAGATTTATTGAGTCATTTTAATTTTAAATTTGATTAGTTACCTCAATTTGTTGAGATGATAAATATTGTAAAATAACTTTAATGATGAAATAAAATTTTGAATGCAAAGTGACAATGTAATAATATTGAATGATAGAAATTGTGAATAATAAGAATGTAGTCAATTACGAATAGTCTTCATTGTGATCGATTTCAAACTATTTTCTTCTACTATTCTTATTTTCACCCATGTTAGTTTTGTCATACTTTCATATTGATTATTTGAAAAGGACAGTTGGAATCGTAAACCATTTAAATATTTAGCTCGAGCTGTTGTAGTAAACATCATACCTTGTCTCTCTTGCTCTCCAATATTAATAGGTTGAATTACTATAACACAAAAATCAATGTACATTTTCAATAATTTTTTGTGCTTACACTGAAATCATTGCACACACACTATTAATCCAATGACTTTAAAATTAATGTACCATCATACATCCAATTACATCAAATTAGAAATCAACATATACACTGAAATCAATGCAACTAATGCAAGAAATCAAATAATAGTAGAAAACAACATCTACACTAAAATCAATGCATCTAATGCAAGTAATGAAATATGATTAGAAATCAACATCTACACTCAAATAAATGAGTCTAGTGCAAATAGGAAAATAGGATTTAAAGCCAACATTTACACTGAAATCAATGCATCTAGTGCATGTAATCAAATAGGATTAGAAATCACCATCTACACTGAAATAAATGCATTTAGTGCAAGGAATCAAATAGGATTATAAATCATCTACATTTAAATCAATGCATTTAGTTAAATCATCTACATTTAAATCAATGCATTTAGTGAAAGCAATCAAATATAATTATAAATCAACATCTACATTGAAATTAATGCATCTAGTGCAAGCAATAAAATAAGATTAGAAATCACCATCTACACTAAAATCAAGGCATTTAGTGAAAGCAATCAAATAGGATTAGATATCACCATCTACATTGAAATCAATCCATTCAGTGCAAGCAATCAAATAGGATTAAAAATAATCTACATTTAAATCAATTCATCTAGTGAAAGAAATCAAATATAACCAAAAATCAAAATCTACATTAAAATTAATGCATCGAGTGAAATCAATCAAATAGGATTAGAAATCATCATCTACACTGAAATTAATGCATTTAGTGCAAGCAATCAAATAGGGTTAGAAATCATCTACGTTAAAATCAATCCATCTAGTGTAAGTAATCAAATATCGTTAGAAATCAACATCTACACCAAAATCAATTCATCTAGTGCAAGAAATCAAATAGGATTAGAAATCACCATCTACACTGAAATCAATGCATCTACTACAGGAAACCTTCTTCCCTCTCTCCCCCATATATATCTATATATCCATCCATCTCTCCTTCTTTTTCTCTTTATCTCACCCCACCATACACACACTCTCTCTCACTCCATATATATCAATTTCCTTGTCCCTCCCTTCTTCTCTTCTTCTATCTTTTTTTCTCTTCACCTTACATCTATATCTATATCTCACTCTATCTCTCTATATCAACTCCAAAACATAAACTCTATTTCTTCAATCAATCTATATATCTATCACTCCCTCCTCCTCCTCTCTCTCTCTCTCTCTCTCTCTCTCTCTCTTTTATCTCTCTTCCTTCCTGCTACCCTTTCTCCCTCTCTCTCCATATTCTTTATCACTCCCTCTCTCTCTCTCTCTCCACCTTTCACCCTCTATGTATTTATTCTTACCTCCCCCTCTCTCCCTCTCCATCTTCATATCTCTTTCCCTACCTCTCTTCACTATCTCTCTTCCTTTCTCTTCCCCCCCCTCTCTCTCTATCTTCACCTTCCAACTTTGTTACCATATGCTTGTCTCTCTCCTTCTCTGCCCTCTTCTCTCCATATCTCCTTATTTGTCTCTTTATCTCACCCCAAAACATACACACTCCCTCTTCATCTCTCCCTTGTCACTCCCCCTATCTCTCCACTACTCACTCTCTATGTATTTATTCTTCCCTCCCTCTCTCCTCATCCAGCTCCATCTCTCAATCCCCCCCTCTCTCCCCCTCCAAATCCATATTTCTATCCCTCCCTCTCTCCTCCCCTCTCTCCTCCTCTCTTTCAAGTCCACTCTCCTTTCCTTCCTCTCTCTCCCTTTCTCTCCTACCTCCCTTTCTCTTCCCCCATCTCTCTCTCTCTCCATCTCTCAATCCCTCCCTCTCTGCCCCTCCAAATCCATATTTCTATCCCTCCCTCTCTCCTCCTCTCTTTCAAGTCCCCTCCCTTTTCCTTCCTCTCTCTCCTTTTATCTCCTACCTCCCTTTATCTTCCCCCATCTCTATCTCTCTCTCTCTCTCCTACAATCCTCTCTTCACCCATCACTCTCTTCCTCTCTCTCATCATTCCTCTCTCACCTCCTTCTATTTGACCCCCCAGCTCTCCTTCTTTCTCTCTCTCTCTGTCCTCCAATCCTCTCTCTTCCCCCATCACTCTATCTCGCTCTCCAACTATCTTATGATTTCTATCCCTTTATCCTTCTCTCCCCTCTTGTCTCCATCACTCCTCCTTTCTCCTTCTCTCCCCCTTGTCTCCATCACTCCTATGTATCTTTATCCCACCCATAAGCATACACACTCTCTCTCCATATCTCCCTTGTCACTCCCTCTCTATGTATTTCTTCTTCCTTTCCTCGCTCCGCCTCCAGCTCCATCTCTCTATCCCTCCTTCTCTCCTCCACCTCTCATCCTTTATCTCTCTCCCTTTCTCTCCTACCTCCCTCTCCCTTCCCCCTTCTTTCTCTCTCTCTCAATCTCTACCCTCCAATCCTCTCTCCTTCTCCCTCCCTCTCTCCTTATCTCTCTCCCACCTCCATCTTCATGTCTCCCTCTCCCTCTCTTACCCTTCTCTCACTCTCTCACTCTTCTCACTCTCTCTCTCTTCATTCCTCTTCTCCCTTCTCCTTCAATTTATCTCCATATCTCCCTTGTCACTCCCCCTATTTCTCCACCTCTATCTTATATCATGATATATTAATATATATTACAATATAATAAATTTAATATTCTATTAATCTAAACATATTAAATTTAATAATATTAATATTTTAATATTAATGTTAGGGTTAATAATGTTTTTTTTGCATGGTATTAATAATAATTTGATCCATGGTATTTGACCCTTCATATATAATTAGATCTTGATTTCTAATCCTATTTGATATATTTTTATTTATTTACCTTACCTCTTTATACCTGTTTTATATTTACTTATTTACCATACCTATTTTATAAATATATTATTTGGCCCATGGTATTTGCCCATGGTATTATTAATAATTTGTCCCATGGTATTTGGCCCATGGTATTAATAATAACTTGTCCCATAGGCTTCACCTAAATAAAACATGTTTTTGATTTTTTGTAAATATAAAGTGGTTTATTGAGTAAATATAAAAATCGGTTTTATTTATTTACCATACCTCTAGTTTATTTATATTTTTATTTATTTACCATACCTCCTGAGTAATATAAAAAGAGGTTTTATTTATTTACCATACGTATGGTTTATTTATATTTTTACGTATTTACCATATTTTATTTATTTACCATATCTCTTTTTTGAGTGTTAGTAAACTCTTCATATTTTAAGTTTATTTCGTTTAAATTTATTTTTAATAAATTTTTAATTGTTCATTTATATGTTTATGTAAGCTATTGTTCAAGCCGACGTTTTTTTTTGGCTTCCGACATACTTACACATCGGGGTCATACTGGGCTGTAGAATGTGCCTCTCGGTGCAATAAACTTTGATTCACTAAAGAGAGATTTCGGTCAAATCCACAGTTCTACTAAAGAGGGTATTGTAACTTGATGTGGTAGAAAGGTGCAAGTTTGTAGTATATGATAAGAGGAAATTGAAAGATAAGAGGAGAATCTATAGGTTTGTGAAACATAAATCTATTGATTTAGTAGAAATTGACAAAAGTATCAGTTTGACAATATTCCATTGAGAGAAAGCTATTTCTAGTCTGATAAGATTCTCACTGAAATATCATGAAGAATAACTATCATGAGTGATGCTCTTCCACTGTTATAACATATATTTTATCAGGAATGCTCACTGTGTGAGACTAACAAAACTGATAAAACACATAACATGCTTAAGAGACTAATAAAAACACATAACAACATGATGATTTTCAAACTAGAATTGGAAGAAAGGAGATATGGAAACACAAATAAAGTAGACAATACACACAAAAAATTGGTAATAAGTCCTCAATATTATTATTCCATTTCATTCACTAAAAAGATTACAGTTCATATAAGTCAAAATTCAATAACCACCAACCAACCCTAACTTCATATCAGTTTGGCATATATATACAAAATATGATACGGTCATCTTCCACAGAAAAAGGTAAATCTGTTTCAAAAGTCATTACAACCTCGTGCAAGAGCTGGGGCTTATCCCTTAGTCTTAATTACAAAGTGATATATTAAAAACAAGATAAACATCATGAAGGCATCATGAATTTTGTCACTCCGAAATGGTTGTGTAAGGTGGCAGTCTATTCAAAGACCACTCTTTTGTTTTAGTGCAACCAATCTTCAGCAAAAAGTGTAAAAACAGTGGGAATGACATGTGGTTGTCTCCTATTAATATGTGCAAAACAGTATTGAAAATGGTGTGTGGCTGTTCCTTGAATGTTGTTCGGTGCCTGGTGAAAAACGTGTTGATACTGAGAGTAGTGGTAGAAAACTGTTTGAGAGAAACTATGTCGTTGTTCTGCTGTTCCTTTCTCTTTTTTGGTTGAAAACCCTTTATAATGGCGGAAAACCCGAAACTTTTGGATATAACGGAGGAGGTTCATTTGATGAGAAATTACAAAGAAACCCTTTGAAAAAGGTTTAATTGATAGGGGAGACATGGAGCGGAATGAATGGTATACGAGGGGGGTGATTAGAGGCGGGATGACATGGCACACAGGTGGGAACAACCGTATCGCAAATCGCAACCTTAAAGTTTTGTTATAAGCACAGAGGTTGTAAACTTTAAAAACCACGAAGTGTGGTGTGCGGGGGAGGAGGTGAAATGACGTGGCAGGGAAGAAGTGGGACTAGATTACAGGCGCACATCGCAACCTTTAGCTTTTAGTTATAAGCTACGGGGTAACACCTAAACTTTGTGAAGTGCGGGGAAGAGGGACGCACTAGCAATCGAAAAAAGGTTTTAAGCGGTAAGTGTTATGAAGTTTATATGATATATGTATGTATTGCAACGACTGTGTAATGGGGGTGGAGCTGCTGAGGTGGGACCGACCTACCGCATCGCAATTAAAATAAATATGTTTCGACCGCTCACAAAGGTAAAACAAATGCGATCCGATGTATTTGCAATCGCAAATCGGAAATCACATTTTTTAAAGTTTAGTTCCAATGCGAAACACATAATATGTGAAATGCGATGAAGGCCCCACTTTGATCATGATTGGGGAATGAAAAGAGATGAAACAGTAAAGGTGGAAGGGTAAAGCGAAAAGACAAAAAAAAGGGTAAGTTTAAATTTTTTTTCAAAGGAAAATCAAATGGAAGGGAAGCGTGGCGAGGAATGGGTCCCACTTTATATCGCATCGACAATTTATAATTTTAGTATTAAGAATATAGCAGTTAATTGTTATAATTGTGATGGTCAATATGTGATGAAGTTACGGGGTCCTACCAAAGGTTTTAGCGGCTTTTTGTTAAATATATGATATGTAATATATATAACGGTAAGGTTTATGGTTTATATCACACGGTTGTTCGGGTTTTGGGGGTTTGAATGGGATTCAGAGCATGGGAGTGTTAGAATTTGGGAAAATGAAAGGTAAAAAGAGGGTAGATGGAATGAATGAGGGCAGTATGATTTCGCTCACCATCACACTTAATCAGCAACACTCTTCTCTTTCAACTAAATTAAAAGGCAGATAGATTCATTTTATGCTCTTGACAGTCAGGGTCTCCTGCTCTGTTGGTCAATCTGTTTTCTACAAGCTGCACTTTGCTGTTAAAGAACTCTGGTTGCCACGAAGCCTTAATTTGCTTGCTTTGAAAACTAATTACCTTTTTACCTGTAGCCTCTTTTCTGAGATAACCAAAATCTCAATGAAATATATGACTTCCATTTCGGAGAAATAGTTGCCCTTTACTGTTTTGATTGTTTTGAAAATGAATTTGCAAGAAAGGTAGCTATTTTTCCAGACCAGTTGTCTGCAATTTTATTACCCAAACATTGACTAACTTTCAACACTAAAAATAAGCCAAAATAGAGATTTTAACTTACTTTAGGACTCTAGAACACTATGCCACCTATTCACTTAAAAATACCTTGATGTTGGGACTCTTTTTTAACTTTTATTGGAAATGACTCAAACTTTGGACATGAACTAGGACACAATAAAATTTTGACAACAGTGACACAATGGTGATTACACCATTAAATTTTTTAGTGCTAACAGTTGCTCCTATTGGGGATGAATTCCTCCTTGTGAGGCTTTAAGGAATGTAGATTTAGTGCCTCAAAACTCTTTCAAAATAGAGACAAGGATTGACCATTGACATACTGGGGATTAGGTGATCATGTCCTAATTGGAAAAATGCTCAAAACTTTGTTTTCTCAGAATTGGTTCAAACTAGAACGACAGGAAAGAGCTCGTCAAAACGATCCTGTAGCCGCAAACGACACTCAAATCCGTTACCGTATGAAGAAGATATTGCATTTTGAAATCGCCCAGTAACCTCCAATTGTGAAAGGGAGTTTTTTTAATTTTATGTGTTTAGATAATTTTGTTTTTATTAAGGTTTAATTAATTAATTAAATTATATATTAATCAATATTTTATATGGTTTATTAATCATATATTATATTATTTAATATATGTTTTAATTAATTTAAAAAAAAATTAAATTAAACCTTATTAAAATCCAATTATTAAACCACACATATCATATTAAAATTCGGAACTTAAAGTTTGAAAAACCCACAATTCAAAGGTTTATGGAAAATATATTGGTTCTACATGTCGGCACTGTATTAGAGCGGAGCGGAAGTCTTGTGGGGGGGCTTCGAACTAGCCCCCTCCCCTAACCATATAACCCTACTCCGTGACCACAGGCGGGGGGCTAACCAAATAATCTGGCGGTTTAATGTTGGCAACAACATCGGTCATGTGGAGCGCAGAAATATTAAATGCATGGTTATATAATAAAGTTCAACTTTAATTAACCCATAGTGCTCCAGCCCAAAACTCCGACGGGTGCGGTCCTATAGACCCGGAGCTTATCCTTAGCACCCTCAACGGTTGGCGGAAAAATTGGCTGTCTGCCCAGAATGGCGCCACACCCAAAAATAGCGGGACAAACTGCAATTCCACCAGATTTGGTGGAGGATTTCTAGCCCTAATTGGGCAAAACTTGTACTGGTCATAAATTTTGCTAGGGAAGGGCAATTGGGGCGATTTTTTTTATTTTATTTTGGGTATTTGGAGCATTTCAGAGCCACTAGAGCAGGTTTCAGAGCCATTAAAGCATTTCTTCAAGTGTTTTATCAGCAAGAGAGCTTGAAGAGCCACTAGGGCTTAGGGATTGGAGAGCTGTATTGGATTATAGTTATCCATTGGAGATGAAACTATAGTCATTATTTACTATTTTATGCACTCTTAATTCAATTTTGCAGCTATTTTCACCTGTTTCTTCTTTCTACACCTTGTATAACCATTTTCTGAGCCTAATAAGAGCAAGGACATGCCCATTTGGGGGCCTTAGACTCGGCTGATGTAGCCCAGGAGGGGTGAACTGCCTCATCACATGCTAAGTTATATTCTGTGTTTTATTTGCTGCTTATTTTCAGAGTTAAATATGTTAAACAGTAAAAAGAAATAAGCCTCCTACATGTAAAAATACACATAAACTCACCAAAATCACTTTGTTTCAACTGCAAAACACATTTAATAGATTTCACACATATGTTTATGGTTAATGAATACCTTGAACCAACAGCAAGTACTTTCATTACCAGATCAATAGTGATTACTTGATTATTTCTTTAGGCAGAGTCTGTAAGAGGGCCAGGTAGCTTTTGGTTTCATCCTTTCTTTGAAAGGTGACATAACCAGTAAATGCCCCTACAGTCTATCTCTGTATTAGAAATAATAAGTTCTCACATTTTAGATCAGATTGGTATCAGAGCTTAGGTTGAGCTCAAAAGTTTTTAAATTTTGTGCAAAGAAATATTGTGTTGTTTTGAAAATTTGATGCTTACTAGGCTGAAACTGAAAAGAGGGGAAGGACAATTGGTTAGTGCAAAAACTAATCCACAACCAAGGAGGGCTAGGGTGCCAGTATCTCCACCTTCTATCTCACCCTCAATAGCCTTAGAAGCAGCTACAAGCATGTCTTCAAGTGAAGGTGAAGCTCATGAAGAAATGGATCCCAAGGAAGAAGAAAGGGTTTTTCGAAAAGCTTTCTTGGATATGACTGAAATGGTAAGGATCCTCTATCAAGAAAGAAATGATAGGATTGTTGGAGAAGGATCTAAAAACCAAAGAGAAGGAGGAGATTCTTCAGGAGGAAAGAAGGACAATGATAAGTCAAAGAGAGGGAATGGAGGAAATGGTGTGTTGGCAATATGATGCTGAGTGTTGTCCTTGATGGCAACCCACTTGATGAAGATGATGGCAACCCACTTGATGAAGTTGTTCTTTACTTGATGGCAACCCACTTGATGAAGATGATGGCAACCCACTTGATGAAGTTGTTCTTTACTTGATGGACTAACCCACTTGATGAAGATGATGGCAACCCACTTGATGAAGTTGTTCTTTACTTGATGGACTTGGTAATGATGTAAATCTGATGTGATATGATGTGATATGATGTAATGAAGAAAGGAATTCAGAATGTGCTCAAAGTATGATGAAAAGAGTATGTCTCTATGAATACGCGGATCTGTCTAAGGTAAGTCGCGTATGCACGCGGAAACGAACGTTCCAAGTCGCGTATGGGCAAAAGTGCTCATAAAGTGCAAAACCGGTAACCACTATGAGTGACCCATTTGTATTGAGTAATGATTGATCTATGTGACCTGTCCCGAGAATACCATCGGAAGTAATGTGGTTTTGGCTCATGGTATTGAAAAAGGGTAAACCTATATAAAGAGACGAAATTCATTGTGCAAATGAGGAGAATGGGGAGGATGTTTCTGGGCTTTAATGAATATTTCACTCTGGAGTATATCTGTATGGTTAAATTCTACTCTTAATTGAGAGACCTGAATCTATGATGCATCTATGAACATAATGAAGGTTCAAGATCTCTAGATCTTGAAATGGTGAATCTCTTGGATGATCTGAAAAGAAGTGATGAAGACCTGGCGCAAATCAGTTGAAGAAGTCGAAGAAATATAGGTAAGTTCATAGATCTGATCTGTTGTGCAAAGTTTATCTTTTGGAGATCCATACGCAGGTTGGTTTCATGAAAAGCGCGTGTATACGCGGATCTGTTCAGGGAAAGGAGTGTATTTGCAGTTAGAATTTATTGGGAAAAATTTACTGAAGTATACGCGGGTTAGTCTTATGAAACACGCATACATACGCGGGTCTGTTATACTAAAAGCGCGTATGGAATCTGAATTAATGGGGTCTCAAAGTTGAATGTGTTTCTGAATGTCTGATCTGAAGTCTGGGTTAACTTTGATATTCTGGTTACAGTGAGTTCACTTTTCTGTTTGTAGCATTGGGCAAAGTATGTTTATTGAAGAGTGAAGGGTTGTGTTGGAGCTGTTGGATCCAGTTTGAAAATTGATGAAACGTGGTTTGCAGTGGATTTGAGGGTTGAAGCCTGCAGTCTGATAATATCAGCAGAGGCTGGTGCTAATATCAAGGGGTAGTAGCTCCCTTCCAGGTGAGACTGGTAAACAAGAGCAGGGGTTTGAAGCTCCCTTCTAGGAGAGGCTGGTAAACGAGAGAAGGTTGTAGCCTTCTGTAGGTGGGTGCCTGCGTGCTAGTATAAGTCTGCACCAGTACATGATTGTAAGAAGTTTTTCTCTATAATAAAATATTGAAGGCTGAGACAACGGCAGCGGTGGTTTTCTCCCGACTTGGGTTTCCACCTAAAAATCATGGTGTTCATGTGTGATGCTTTTGTGTGATGTTTTATTCTGTTATTACTACACATGTCTACTACTATATAAACATATGATGAATGAATACATGCAAGGATCTAAGTGAAGAATTTATTGTTTATTAATATCTCTGTGCATACGCGAGTTCAGTAAAGGGTATCCGCGTATATACGCGAGTCTGGTTCAGTAAAAGTAGCGTATGGGTTATTAAAGAATGAAAAAGTAAAAAGATACTGAGTAAATCCTAAATATTGATTCACCCCCCCCTCTCAGTATTTTTCCAACAATTGGTATCAGAGCAGGTCCTTCTGAAAAGGCTTAACCGCTAGAAGGAAGATCAAGCAGGATGAGCAATCACGAGGGAACAACATCTATCAAACCTCCGCTCTTCAACGGAAGCAATTTAATCTTCTGGAAAATAAGGATGAGATCCTATCTTCAGTCTATGGGAGCAGATATATGGGCCATTTTTGAACAAGGATATCAATATCCAGCTGCTACACCAACAGATCCAACTGAAAGAAAGAATTATGAATCAAATGCAAAAGCGGTCAATGCTATAACTGGAAGTCTAACTGAAGCAGAATTTGTCAAATTCATGCAGCTAAATACAGCAAAGGATATATGGGACAAAATCATCCTAAGCTATGAAGTTGATGCAAAGGTAAAAAGTGCAAAACTTCAATCTCTCAGAATTGAGTATGAAAATTTAAAAATGCATAGTGATGAGAATATTGCTGGTTTCTTTTTACGTGTTGATGATATTGTAAACCGTATGAGAAATCTGGGAGAAACAATAACCGAATCCACTTTGGTTGAGAAAATTTTGAGATCACTAACGGCCAAGTTTGAGTCAAAAGTTTCTGCTCTTGAAGAAAAACAGGACCTTCAAAATCTTACTATGGTGCAACTTCATGGCATATTGACTGCATACGAAATGAGGAGAGGAGGACCATCTGAAGTCAAAGAAGCTGTTTTTAAAGCTTCTACAAAAGGGAAAGAAGTTCAAAAACCGGAGGGGTCAGGATATATCTCAGAAGAAGATGAGGCAAACTTTGTGAGAAAACTTGAACTAGGAACCGGAAGATTCAAAGGTAAGCTTCCTTTCAAATGTTTTAATTGTGGAAGAGTTGGTCATTATGCTGCAAAATGTCCTTATAAAGAAACATCTGCTAAGGAGAAAGTAGTAGCAAGAAGAAATAAAAACCGGTCTAGCACTAAGAAAAGCTACTATACAAATGAAGACAGTGATGAGTTATCTGACAGTGAGGAAGAATGTGAACAAGATCTTAGACTTCTCATGGCATTTGAAAGTAACTCTAGAGATGATAAGGATGCTTTAATGGATGCTCTAGATGACAATGATTTTCTTGATCAAAACAATCAACTCAAATTATGCTTGGAAGAAAGTAAGATAATCATAGAGAATCTGAAAAGGCAGAATGAAGAAGCAAAGAAACATAATGAAAAATTAGAATGTGAAGTAGTAAGTCTAAGAAAAGAACTTGAGAAAGTAAAGACTCTGAATCTTAGATTTGCTAAAGGATCTGAAAACTTAGATGAGATTATCAAGGTTCAACGATCTCCTCTGATTAAGACAGGTCTTGGATATACCGGAGAATCCTCTCAGGCTTCAGCACCAAACTATCTAAAAGCTGCTACAACTGGTTTACTTCATTCAGTCTCACAACAAGGGAATAAAGAATCTTCACAGGTAAAGCATGATCATCACAATACAAGGAACACCAACAGGGATATCTCTCAAAAAAGCAACAATCAACAGGTAAATTCAAATAGAATATTTCATGATCGCAGAAATTTCTACTTCAATGGACAATGTTTCTCATGTCACAATTTTGGTCATAAAGCTGTTCAATGTGTTGCATATAAAACCATCATGACAAGAGAAGCAAGAAAGAAAAGGATGGATATTGAACCAAGGAAGAATGTCTATAACAACTTTTCTCCTCTTCAAAATGAAGTTGAATGTGCTTATTGCAATAACTTTGGCCATGAAGAATCTGAATGCAGGAGCAAAGTCCAACCAAAACAACATTTTCCTTCAAGTTCCAAAGTATGGAAAAAGAAGGAATTACAGGTTGAAAATTGTGGGATAGCGTTATTTGCAGAAGGTGAAGAAAATCAATGGTACATTGATAGTGGGTGCTCAAGACACATGACAAGTGACAAAAGCAAACTTCTTTCATATAATGCTCTAGAAAAGGAAAAGAAAGTTACATTTGGAAATGATAATCCTGCTGTAATTAAAGGAAAAGGGTCTGTGTTTCTAAAAGAAAAGGTGAAGGGTAATGATGTCATGTATGTGGATGGATTAAGGCATAACCTATTAAGTGTAAGTCAAATGTGTGATCAAGGTACAGACGTTGTCTTCAGTTCAAAAGAATGTGTGGTTCGTGATCTGGATACAGGTAGAACTATTATAAAAGGGAAAAGAACTCCAAGCAACCTATATGTATTGAAGAACTGCAAATATCAATGTTACTTGAGAAAATCTTCAGAAAATTGGCTATGGCATAGAAGGCTGGGGCATCTAAGCTTCTCTCAAATCAACAAAGCAAGCAGACTTCAAGCTGTTCGTGGTCTTCCCAATATTACTCTACTAGAGAATATCATATGCAAATCCTGCCAGTTTGGTAAGAAGACTAGAGTACAATTTAATGCCAAAGAAGGATCATCAAGTAGGCCTCTTGAGCTTGTTCATACTGACATCTGTGGACCTATGAGGAAAAAGTCACCACGTGGAGAAGAATACTATATCTTATTTATTGATGATTTCTCTAGAATGTGTTGGATTGGGTTGTTTAAACACAAAGATGAAGCATTTGAGAAATTTTAGATCTTTAAAGCTCTGGTTGAAAATGAATTAGATCTAAAAATCAAATGCCTTAGATCTGATCGAGGAGGAGAATATACATCAAATGAATTCTTTGAATTTTGTGAACAACATGGCATAAAGAGACAGTTCTCTGTAGCAGGCACTCCACAACAAAATGGCGTAGCAGAAATAATGAATAGAACAATTCAACAAATGGCTAGAGCAATGCTTGATGATTCTGGAACTCCTGACATGTTCTGGGGAGAAGCAGCACATACAGCAGCAAATATTCTCAACAAGGCACATGTTCGGGTAAATAGTGACAAAACTCCATATGAACTATGGTATGGTAATTCTCCCTCTGTAAAGCATTTTAGAATTTTTGGAAGTAAATGCTTTATCAAAAATAATGATGAAAAGCTTGGCAAGTTTGAACCTAGATCAGATGAAGGGATACTTCTTGGTTACTCATCTACAAGCAAAGCATACAAATGTTACAATAAAAGGCTTCGAAAGATTGTTGAATGTATTGATGTTGTCATTGATGAGTCTCCTGCAGCTCCTAAAGAAGAAAAACCAGCAACAGAAGAAGATGATGGTGATTTTTGTCCTTCTACATCAACTGGAAATGATATAGATAGTGGATCCAATGAAGAACCTGAAGATGATTTATCAGAAAAGGCTCCATCCAGATATGTTCAAAAGAATCATCCTGAATCTCAAATTTTGGGAAACAAGGAATCGGGTGTACAAACAAGGAGGACTCTTGTGGGATCTTCTAACTATCTGGCATTCCTATCCACAATTGAACCCCAAAATGTCAATCAAGCTAGCAAAGATGAATGTTGGATTCAAGCCATGAATGAAGAGCTTGATCAAATTGAAAATAATCACACTTGGGAATTGGTACCAAGACCACATGATAAAAATGTCATTGGAACCAAATGGATATTAAAGAACAAGTTAAATGAAAATGGGGATGTTATAAGAAACAAAGCCAGATTGGTTTGCAAAGGGTACACTCAACAAGAAGGTATAAACTTTGAAGAAACTTTTGCTCCTGTAGCTAGACTTGAAGCCATAAGAATGTTTCTTGCTTTTTCAAGTTCTCAACAAATCAAAGTCTATCAAATGGATGTCAAATCTACTTTCCTCAATGGTGATCTTGAAGAAGAAGTTTATATAGAACAACCAGAGGGATTCATTTTTGGAAATGATAAGAATCTTGTTTGTAAACTTAAAAAGGCTCTATATGGTCTCAAACAAGCTCCAAGGGCATGGTACTATCGTCTTGATAAATATCTCCATCAACAAGGATTTTCAAAGGGGTCTGCTGATAGCAACTTATACACAAAAATTGAACATGACAAACTTTTGATTGTGATTGTATATGTTGATGATATCATTTTTGGGAATAATGAAGAATCCTTGAGTCAAAAATTTGCTTCTGTTATGCAGCAAGAATTTGAGATGTCTTTACTTGGGGAACTAACATTCTTTCTTGGCTTGCAAGTGCATGAAACTACAGATGGCATATTCCTATCACAAGCAAAATATCTTAAGCAAATTTTGAAGAAGTATGGCATGGAAGAATGCAAGCCTATAAGTACACCAATGATTGGGAACCGGATGCAATCTCAGTTCTCATGATGATTCTCCCATGGTGAATCAACCAGAATACAGATCAATGATAGGAAGTCTACTTTATCTCTCCGGGACTAGACCGGACATTATGCATGCTGTTGGGATTGTTGGACGATTCCAAGCTAATCCAAAAGAGTCTCATCTTCAGGCTGTCAAAAGAATATTCAAATATCTGCAAGGAACTCAAGACTTTGGACTATGGTATCCAAAGAATGCTAATCTTACTCTTCATGCTTACTCTGATGCAGATTGGGCAGGAAATGTTGATGATCGAAAAAGCACAAGTGGTGGTGCATTCTATATGGGGCCTCGGTTGGTATATTGGTTCAGTAAGAAGCAAAGTTCTATTGCCTTATCTACTGCTAAAGAAGAATATGTGGCTGTCGCATCTTGTTGCACTCAACTCCTTTGGATGATGCAAACCTTGGGAGATTTTCAAATCAAATGTACTTCTCCTATCTCCATTATGTGTGATAATACAAGTGCCATCAGTATCTCAAAGAATCCTGTTATGCATTCGAAGACCAAGCACATTCCCATCAAGTATCACTTCTTACGTGAACAAGTGCTTGAACAAAAGGTGAAGTTGGAGTATGTTCCCTCCAAAGAACAAGCTGCTGATATCTTTACCAAACCTTTTCCCAGGGAAGCATTCGAATATCTCAGACAGAAGTTGGGTGTTGTCTCTGCCTCTCAGAAGATTAGATCTGATTAAATTCAGAAGATTAAATTGTATACGTGGGTTCCATGAAAGACAGTCGCATATATACGCGAGTTTCATCATATAAAGCCGTGTATTGTTGGTTGCTGACATTTTTTGTTTGGGGTCAGCATTATTCCGCTCAGCTGCAATGTTGTTTGGTATCTCTGATGCTGTTTGGAGTCACTGTTGGTATTTCAGCTCTTCTATTCTGTTTCATTCTCTGATTTTGGGTGAAGATGCCTTGATGATTTGTTGAAAGTGTTCAGGATTCACAAGAAAAGGGGGAGCCTTGGTCATATAGAAAAGCTTCTTGGATGCACATTTTCAGGGGGAGCATTAGCCTTGCTGAGTGTAATGCATTGTTGGCATTATGATGATTCTGAAATGTGATCTCTCTCTTGAGGTCTTTCTAGTATTGGTCATGTAAAGTCATATTTGTATCTTGATGAACAAGTCTTGTTGAGACCCATGATGTACAATTGTAATATTTAGTCTTGTAAGAACTTGTTATTTGTAAACCCACTTGGTTGGGTAGCTGAGTCAGATTTGTAAACCCTCTTGGTTGGGTAGTTGAGTTGAAATATGTAAACCCACTTGGTTGGGTATTTGAGTCTCTTATGTAAATTCACTTGGTTGGATCTTTGATGTAAGTATGAGTCCTTGGTGATAGGAAGGTCATAGAGTCAAGTACTTCATTGTAAAATATGTTTGAAGACGTAGCATGAACTCAAGGGGAGCATGATACTTTCAGTACACATCAGATCTGCAAAGCACTTCCTTATTTTGATCCGCCCTTTGCCCTTGATGTCAAAGGGGGAGAATGACATGGTGTTATTCAGTGTATCTATCTGCGGTAGTAATCAAACACCATCGTGGTTGCCATCAAGTCCAAAGGGGGATATTGTTGGCAATATGATGCTGAGTGTTGTCCTTGATGGCAACCCACTTGATGAAGATGATGGCAACCCACTTGATGAAGTTGTTCTTTACTTGATGGACTAACCCACTTGATGAAGATGATGGCAACCCACTTGATGAAGTTGTTCTTTACTTGATGGACTTGGTAGTAATTATTGTCAAATTCACAATCCTGATGTAGTCTTAATTATTAAAGATGAAAGGAATTTCAATATGTATGATAAAAAGAGTATGTGATAAGAGCCTTGTGGATTTGTCTAGGAAAAGTAGCGTGTGCAGGAAATAGTTCAAGCCAACGTATAAAACAGCGTATAAAGTGAAACGAGAGTAACCATGGTATTGACCCATTGTATTTAGTAATGATTCGTCTATGTGACCCCGTCCAGGAATACCATCGGAAGTAATGTGGTTTTGGCTCATGGTATTGAAAAAGGGTAAACCTATATAAAGAGAAGAAATTCATTGTGCAAATGAGGAGAATGGGGAGGATGTTTCTGGGCTTTAATGAATATTTCACTCTGGAGTATATCTGTATGGTTAAATTCTACTCTTAATTGAGAGACCTGAATCTATGATGCATCTATGAACATAATGAAGGTTCAAGATCTCTAGATCTTGAAATGGTGAATCTCTTGGATGATCTGAAAAGAAGTGATGAAGACCTAGCGCAAATCAGTTGAAGAAGTCGAAGAAATCTGGGTAAGTTCATAGATCTGATCTGTTGTGTAAAGTTTATCTTTTGGAGATCCATACGTAGGTTGGTTTCGTGAAAAGTGCATGTATACGCGGCTCTGTTCAGGGAAAGGCACGTATGTGCAGTTAGAATTTATTTGAAAAATTTACTGAAGTATACACGGGTTCGTCTTATGAAACATGCATACATACGCGGGTCTATTATACTAAAAGCGCGTATGGAATCTGAATTAATGGGGTCTCAAAGTTGAATGTGTTTCTGAATGTCTGATCTGAAGTCTGGATTAACTCTGATATTCTGGTTACAGTGCGTTCACTGGCTCTGGTTATGGCATTTTTTCAAAGTATAAGCTGATTAAGAGGCAAAGGGTTGTGTTGGAGTCGTTTGTCCGGCTGATTGATGAAACGGGTTCCAAGGTGGTGCTGAGTTGAAGCCTTCCACCGATAATATCACCGAGGCCGGTGCTAATATCGGTGGGGTAGTAGCTCCTCTGTGTGAGACTGTAAACAAAACCAGGGGTTGTCTCCCTTCCAGGAGAGGCTGGTAAATGAGAGAAGGTTGTAGCCTTCTGCAGGTGGGTGCCTGCGTGCTGGTATAAGTCTGCACCAGTGCATGATTGTAAGAAGTTTTTCTCTATAATAAAATATTGAAGGCTAAGACAACGGCAGCGGTGGTTTTCTCTCGACTTGGGTTTCCACCTAAAAATCATGGTGTTCATATGTGATGCTTTTGTGTGATGTTTCATTATGTTATTACTGCACATGTCTACTGCTATAAAAACATCTGATGAATGAATACATGCAAGAATCTTAGTAAAGAATTGATTATTTATTAATATCTCTGTGCATACGCTAGTTTCATAAAGGGTATCCGCGTATATACGCGAGTCTGTATCAGGAAAGTAGCGTATGGGTTTTAGAAGCAAGAAAAAGTGAAAGTTTTGAATACGCAGTAAATACTGATTCACCCCCCCTCTCAGTATTTTTCCCAACATGGTGATCCACCATCTCCATCGTCATCCTCTTCCTCAACATCATCCTCTTCAACTTCAGTAAATCAGTCACATAAGTCAAAAACAACTGGTAAAAATCCTTTGTTAAAGCTTGATGTCAAATTTGAATTGCCAATGTTTAATGGTAATGTTAATGCAGAGAAATTAGATAACTGGATTAGACAACTGGAAGTCTATCTAAGGATTCAAAATCTGCATGATGATGACACAAAAATACAATTAGCCTCATTAAGGATGGATGGAGCAGCATTGGTTTGGTGGGAAGCTAAAACTAGGGATGAAATCAAGAAAAATGGTAAGATTTCTTTATCATGGACTGAGTTTATTACTGCAATCAAGAAACAATTTTATCCTCTTGCTCACCTGCAGAAGGCTATAATGAACTGGCAAAACTTTAGACAACTTAAGGGACAGAATGTGCAAGACTATACCCAGGAATTTAGGAGAAGAGCACTCTTACTTGGGGTAGATTTACAAAACCAAGACACTTTGTTAAAGTACATAGGTGGTTTGCACAGTTACCTTAAACATACTATCCTGATGTTTAATCCTACCATCTTAGATGAAGTCTGTGTACAAGCTACACACTTAGAAGCTAGAGGAAAGAATACTTTTGATGAGGGTAGAAATAAGTCTTTCAAGGGAAAGAACCAAGAGAAAACATTTAAGGGAAAAGGTAAAAATAATGCATCTATCAAACAAGAGGGTGAAAAGGTCATTTGTAAAAATTGTTCAAAAGAGGGTCATGAAGAGAAAAACTGCTGGAAATTACATCCTGAAAAGAGAAACCAGTTTAACAAAAAACAAGGGAAAGAAGAAAAATGCAGCTATTATAAATACACCAAAAGATTTAGGTGATGATTCAGGTGATGAAACTAAAATTGCAGCCATGGGTTTGAAGAGTTTGAAGGGAAAAAAAATAGAAACTAATGCAAATACTAGTTTTTCAAACTGTCATGCACAAGCTCCTAATGAGGAAGAAAGAATTGAATTGTTCCATGTGAGGGTAGTCTCAAAACATACAAAAATTGACACATTGTTTGACAGTGGGTCACAAGCTAATCTCATATCAGAAGACTTGGTAAAACAACTAAAACTTGAGACCATTCCACATCTGAAGCCTTATCCACTTGGGTGGATATGTAAGGATGCAAACTTACAAGTCTCAAGAAAGTGCATCTTGCGCTTTGCAATAACTGCACACTTTATTGACACAGTTGAACTTGATGTGGTGCCACTTGATATATCAGGAATTTTTTTGGGAAGTCCTTACTTATTTGACAGGAAAGCAATATTCCATCGCCATGAAAATAAATATCATCTTTTCAAATATGGCAAGGAGTATATTGTCAGAGCTCATCGCAAGAAGACAAATATAGCGATGGTAAATGCGGGACAGGTAAAAAGGCTAGTTAATTCAAGCAAGAGTTTTGTTCCTCTTATGATCAAGCCAAAGGCTGATGTGAATCATGAGTCATTTTAAAATTGTGATTCCAAGCTTAAATAAGATTTATATGATGTAGTTGATGCACATCATGAGATGTTTCAGGAACCAGCAGGTTTGCCTCCTAAAAGGGAGATTCAACATGAAATCCATTTGCATCTAGATTGTCCACTTCCTAACATAGGCATGTATCGCATGTCTATCATGGAGAATGCTGAAATAAAGAAGAAAATTAAAGAGTTTTTGGACAAGGGTTTCATAAGGCCAAGCACTTCGCCATGTGGGTCACCGATAGTATTGATTCCAAAGAAAGATGGAACTTGGCATATGTGTGTGGACTTCAGGGCTTTGAACAAGATAACGGTAAAGAATCGTTACCCACTTCCAAGGATAGATGATTTGTTAGATCAGCTGAAAGATGCTAAATATTTCACTAAGTTAGACTTACGTAGTGGTTATCATCAAGTTAGAATTGCAGAAAGTGACATGTGGAAGACAACTTTTAAAACCAAACAAGGACTTTTTGAGTGGCTTGCTATGCCGTTTGGTTTATGCAATGCACCTGCAACTTTCATGCAGGTAATGGATGATTTCTTACATCCTTTTCTTGATGATTTCATTATTGTCTACTTAGATGACATCTTAATTTTCAGCAAGACTAGAGAAGAGCATGTCATGCACGTTAAGAAAGTATTTGATGTTTTAAAGAAAAATCAGTTATTTCTTAAAATGTCAAAGTGTGAATTTGGAAAGACTTCTTTGGTTTATTTGGGACACATAGTAGGAGGAGGCGCTTTGAGAATTGATCCTTCCAAATTAGAAGCCATTGTGAATTGGCTTACTCCCAAATCCATTACAGAGGTAAGAAGTTTTTTGGGTGCAGCTCAGTATTGGAGGAAGTTTATTTCTAACTTCTCTGCCATAGTAGCTCTTATGCATGCAGTGACAAGTGTGAAGCATGCTTTCCAATGGGGAGGCAAGCAACAAAAAGCTTTCGAATCTTTGAAAGAAAGATAATTTCAGCTCTGGTCCTTGCATTACCGGACTTGAGACAGCCATTCAAGATTCAGACAGATGCTAGTGATTACACCATGGGTGAAGTTCTCTTACAACATGGTAAGCCTATCGCATTTCATTCTGAGACATTTAATGGTGTTGTTGTGAATTATCCTACATATGATAAGGAGTTGTACGCGTTGGTGCAAAGTGTTAAAAAGTGGAAACACTATTTGATGGGCAAAGAAACAATTATTCATACTGACCATCAGCCTTTACAGTACTTGCAGTTGCAAAGTAAATTGCAGCAGTCACGACACTTCAGATGGATGGGTTTCCTACAACAATTTCACTTGGTAATAAGGTACAAGAAAGGTATTCTCAATAAAGTTGCTGATATGATTTCAAGGCCTATTATTAGTGCTAGTACTTCTCTTAAGAATGATTCTATTGTGCATGAGAGCTACATAGAACAATATACATCAGATGATGATTTTAAAGAGGTGTATGCTAACTTGAGTGAAGGAAATCATGTTGAGGAGAATGATTATCATTTGCATAACAATTTGTTGATTCATTTGGGCAAGTTATGTATACCACAGGGAGAGAGATCAAGCATGATGAGAGAGGCTCATTCTTCTCTTCTTGCTAGTCATGTCGGGGTAAGCAAAACGGTGGCACATTTACAAAGGTATTGTTATTGGCCTCGCATGGTAGATAGTGTTACACGTTTCATTAGAGGTTGTTCATTATGTGCTACAAGCAAGCCTAGCAATAGGAAGCTTGGTTTATATATGCCATTGTCGGTACCTTCTAGACCATGGGAAAGTGCTTCTATGGATTTTTTTGGAGGTCTACCATTATCTAGAAAGCAGCATGATTATATTTATGTAGTAGTTGATCGTTTCAGCAAGATGTGTATTCTTATGCCATGCAAGAAAACTATAACTGTTGAACAAACTGCTGATTTATATTTTCAACATTTATGGGTTCATTATGGCTTTCCTACTTCTATTGTTAGCGACAGGGATTCTAGATTTGTTGGGAATTTTTGGTCCCATCTATGGAAGATGATGGACACCAAGTTGAAGAAGAGTATTTTTTTTCATCCGCAAACAGATGGCCAAATAGAGGTAGTGAAAAGAACCATTGTACATCTTTTGAGAGGTTGCAGCAAGCATCCCAAGCTTTGGTATGAACATTTGCATTACATTCAGCATGCTTACAATCGGGCCAAACACTCTTCTACAAATACTTCACCTTTTGAAGCTTGTTTTGGGTATTTGCCTAAGTGACCATTAGATTTCATTCTTGAGAAGGATGTTGCCATTGATGGGCATAGTGACATTGAAAAAGCTCACATGTTCATTGAAAGAATTCATCTCATACATTAGCAAGTTCAAGAACAGCTTGAAAAAAGTCAACGCAAGTACAATGAGAGACATGATAAACATAGAGTTGATCATAAGTTTCAAGAAGGAGATGAGGTATGGTTGCATATTAGTAAAGAAAGAATGCAAAGAGAAGGTAAAAAGCTGAAGCCTATTCATTATGGTCCATTCAAAATCATTAAACAAGTTGGAAATAATGATTTTCAACTAGATTTGCCTTCATACATGCAAATGTATTCCGTTGTTAATGTGGAGAATTTACGTTTGTATGAACCTCCTCTTATTGCTGATTATGAAAATGATGTTCAACTACCATCCATAGAAGATTTCTCGCCAGAATTTTTGGATGAGCTGAAAGAAGATGCAATCCTTCACAGAAGGACACACACTTCAAGGAGGGGAGATGTTGATTATGTTCGAGTTGGTCTCAAAGGTAGTAAACTGCTCAAGGAAAAGTGGATGGAGTTGGAATAGGTGAGGAGGATGTATCCTCACCTTCTTAACAGGTAATTGAAGGCTTTTGTGGGTCCAAAAGCTTCCCATTTGGGAGGTGTGATCAGGTGATCATGTCCTAATTGGAAAAATGCTCAAATTTTTTTTGCTCAGAATTGGTTCAAACCAGAATGATAGGAAAGAGCTCGCCAAAATGATCCTGTAGCCGCGAACGACACTCAAATCCATTATCCTATGAAGAAGATACCGCATTTTGAAATCGCCCAATAACCTCTAATTTTGAAAGGGAATTTTTTTAATTTTATGTGTTGGGATAATTTAATTTTTATTAAGGTTTAATTAATTAGTTAAATTATATATTTATTAATATTTTATATGGTTTATTAATCATATATTATATTATTTAATATATGTCTTAATTAATTTAAAAAAATAAAATAAATTAAACCTTATTAAAATCCAATTATTAAACCACACATATCATATTAAAATTCGGAACTTAAAGTTTGAAAAACCCACAATTCAAAGGTTTATGGCAAATATATTGGTTCTACGTGTTGGCACTGTATTGGAGCGGAGCGGAAGTCTTGTGGGGGGGCTTCGAACTAGCCCCCTCCCCTAACCATATAACCTTACTTTGTGACCACAGGCGAGGGACTAACCAAATAATCCGGCGGTTTAATGTTGGCAACAACATTGGTCACATGGAGCGCGGAAATATTAAATGCACGGTTATATAATAAAGTTCGACTTTAATTAATCCATAGTGCTCCAGCCCAAAACTCCGACGGGTGCGGTCCTATGGACCTGGAGCTTATCCTTAGCACCCTCAACGGTTGGTGGAAAAATTGGGAGTCCGCCCAGAATGGCGCCACACCCAAAAATAGTGGGACTAACTACAGTTCCACCAAATTTGGTGGAGGATTTCTAGCCCTAATTGGGAAAAACTTGTACTGGTCATAACTTTTGCTAGGGGAGGGCAATTGGGGAGAATTTTTTTTTTTTATTTTGGGTATTTGGAGCATTTTAGAGCCACTGGAGCAAGTTTCAGTGCCATTAGAGCATTTCTTCAGGTGTTTTATCAGCGAGAGAGCTTGAAGAGCCACCAGGGCTTGGGGATTTGAGAGCTGTATTGGATTATAGTTATCCATTGGAGGTGAAACTATAGTCATTCTTTACTTTTTTCTGCACTCTGAATTCAATTCTGCAACTATTTTCGCCTTTTTAGGCTTTCTACACCTTGTATAACCATTTTCTGAGCCTAATAAGAGCAAGGACATGCCCATTTGGGGGCCTTGGACCCAGCAGATGTAGCCTAGGAGGGGTGAACTGCCTCATCACATGCTGAGTTATTTTTTGTGTTTTATTTGCTGCTTATTTTCAGAGTTAAATATGTTAAACAGTAAAAAGAAATAAGCCTCCTACATGTAAAAAGACACATAAACTCACCAAAGTCACTTTGTTTCAACTGCAAAACACATTTAATAGCTTGCACACATATGTTTATGGTTAATGAATACCTTGAACCAACAACAAGTACTTTCATTACCAGATCAATAGTGATTACTTGATTATTTCTTTAGGCAGAGTCTGTAAGAGGGCCAGGTAGCTTATGGTTTTATCCTTTCTTTGAAAGGTGACATAACCAGTAAATGCCCCTACAGTCTATCTCTGTATTAGAAATAATAAGTTCTCACATTTCAGATCAACTGGACTCAAGACTTACCATATATATAGACATAAGTACCATTAGGCATGGAGTTTTATTGACACATCACACCGGATAATTACAATGGAGTTGTTAGTGCTCGAATCTGCCTTAGGCT